>PVIR01000422.1:0-181812 GCA_004026965.1 Petromus typicus
ATCCCTCCACCTATGTGAGAGAGGACCACGGAGCAGGGACCCCTGACAACCAAACCTGCTATGTGAGCACAACACACAGAAAGAGAAGCCAAGCTCCAGGGAGGCAACACAGACATGCAGTATCGGCCTCTATCTTCCAGGTTCTTTGTAGCATTTGGAGGTTCGGCCAGTGACTTGCAGACTAATTTAATGGTGCTTTGCATCCTGTGTCCATGAGTGTTACTCTATGTAGCAGTGAACTGCTAGGGGGAAATCTCACAGAGCTATAATTCACCACACATGTTCCAGAAAACACTAAATCATGAAGAATCAAAGTGACGTAGGGAGAAGGATTCTGCAATTAACTGACTTTGAGAAGCACAAGTTAAATAAAGTTCAGTAGTTCTCCATGCAGGACTTCTCAGAGCCCCTACTATGCCATTTGTGTGTCTCGTGTGTATGCACTCTGGGTTTTGTGTGTTTTGTATTTCCTGTGTTAATGTGAGTCTGTTGTATGAAAGTGTGTGTGTGTCGTATGTGTGTTGTGTATAGAACTTGTGTTTTTCAGGGACAGTATCTTATTTAACTTTTCAAATATGTTTCTAAATCTGTTTTCTGCATTAAAAAAAAAATCAATATACTTTCATGCCAGATGAAACATTGCCTTACAACAAAACTACTTTTTACTTCTCAGAATTTTAGCTAAGTTTGCATTAAAGAACCTTCTATTAATTAAATACAATTTCCTATCAAGTCTCCAACCTACATGAAAAGTATTCAGCTAGAAACTAAATATATTAAGTCTGTATACAAATTTCACTACAAATGCTATTTTCTTTGACATTAGTCAAAAAGAAAGTAAAATACTAATGAAAGAGTAGTCATCTTACTGCACAAAATAGTGAACCATGAACTGAATATTTTAATATAAATGTGGAACATCATATCACCACAACTCATAGACTGTATACAAGATAGTTCCTAAAACATTAAGGATTTTCAAGTTAGTTTCCAGCCTGTCAATTAGCTAACTAATGCTAATATTGAATCTAATATCTTCATTCACCTTTCTTGGCACTTTTTCATTTCATTCGAACTTGCCATTTTCTTTCCACCCTTCCTTACCCTTCCGGCAATACCTAAACAAGTCACGGCATACAGAGACAAGAGATCGCCTTGCTTACCTCTAGAAGTCACACCACATCGGTTTACATCAGCCAGCCAACATGACTCTGAACTTGGCAGTCCAGCAAGCTTCATAATCCACACCCTCCACTCCAAAAGCCAATGATAATTGTATTAACCACAATACCAAATGGCTTTGCTTTTAGCCCAACTACAAGGTAGGTGGAAAAATATGGTATGTGTTTAAATTTTTTAAATTTATGAACATAAAAGGCACATTGCCTTACTCTTCCTTCAAAATACTTCCCTTTCGTGTCTAACTCTCTGCAGATATTCTGCAAGTCCTCTTTCTTGAGAATCTTCAGTGCTGCCATGGCCGCCTCTACATCCTAAATCATTTCAAAACATTCTCCTTTCATAGTCATTTTGACTTTATAGATGACCCAGAAGTGGAACAGTGCAAGATCTAGCAAATAGGGTGCATGAGGATGCACCATAATATTTTTAAGGATCTGTCTTTCTGTTTGGTAACACTGGGCAACAACATTCACCATATTTTTGATCACTTCCCTAAGGACACTTATGAGAGATCTTCCAGAACTGCTTCATGAAGTGACAAGAATGATGAGTGTGTGTGAAGCGAGTGGAGATATTTCGAGAGGGTTTCATGGCAATGATTTTTTTTAATTTAAAATCAATAGAGATCTCTTATCGCCATCATTAAAATATCACAAATGGACCTAACAATCCAGAAGCTTATTTCTGCAGCTGGCTAAACTCTTGGATCTTATTCATCAGCCTGCTAAACTGTTTTATTTTCAGAAACACAGATACCACCCAAAACATTTCCGATATTTTTGTTTTTGACTGTTGTGCCCTGTTGAATCCAAGCAGCTGAATTTGAAACAAGTTTGATGTCGTTTTCTTCAAGGATTAGTTTATCTTTCCAGGTTGGAGATACTGAGCAAGCAACACATACCCTCCTAAGGACCCAGTGAGTGGATTTTTCACCCAAGAAATTTTAGATGTTGACCAGAGATGCGTTCTCCTGAATAACGATGCTGATGGGGAAGTGAGCGTACACAGACCTCATCCTGTTGATCACACTCTGTGCGTGACAACAGAGCGTGCCTGTTCCTCTCCGTCTCCCAACCACTTGACAGCCCGGAGCCTCTTCTCAAAAAGACTGAGTTCTACATTGACATGGTTCCTCAGGGACCCTTTACAAAAACTGTCAACCCTTCGTAGAGGTGTCAACAGTGTCTCAAACGTCAACAGTCTGATGCTGAGAATGGTTTTCACTCTCCAGGAGACAGGGCAAAGCAGTGTAATAAATTTTGTAGGTAAACATTAATTGCTCACCCCTTCTATGTTGACTGTGATTATCCTATTTAGAACATCCCAAGCTCAGCAGAAGCTCTGTGTAGCTAATGAACTAGAAATAGAAGAATAAATGAATTACACTCAATAAGTCTAGTTAATATGACAGCAAAAAATCTTGAAAACACTGGGTATAAGGATGAAAATGTTTAGAATTATGAGACTGAAAACATTATGAGACTGGAAAACATTTCTGGGGAGCGATGGGTCAGATTCTGTGCTAAGGGACTTATTTGGCCTTGATCACCCTGAAATAGGCATGATAAAGATCAAATTGAGTCTTTACATAGTCTTATACTTACTTTTTTTTTTTTTTTTTTTTTTTTTTTTTTGAGACAAGGTCTCGCTTCATAGTTGAGGCTGGCCCTGAGTTCACTATGTAGCCCAGGCCAGTGTTGAACTCACAGCAATCCTCCTGCCTCTGCCTCCCGAGGGCTGATATTATAGGCATGAGCCACCATGCCCAGCACTGTGGTGTGTGGTACTGATTGCTGATGAGTGAGTCACCAAGTTCGGCATTGTGGTACGTGGTTGCCGGGGATCGATCTTGCGATTCTGCACTTGCAAGGCCAGCACCAGAACCACTGAGCTAAATCCCTGGCCCTATAGTTACATTTTTATTCCTGTTTTACAATTAAGGTAAAAAGTCTCAAGGAGGCTACATAATTTGTCACAACAAAACTGCTAGTAAGTAGCAGAGCTGAGATTTAAACTCACCCTCCTGATAAAATTTCTACCATTAAATGACAAATTAGCATCAGTTCAGTGGCTTAAAACAACATCCATCATCTCAGTTTCTGTGGTCCTGAGTTGAAGGATGGTCTAACTGGATCTGCCACTGTGGCGCTCACAGGCTACAGCCCAGCCGCCATCTTTTCTCGAGTATAGAGGTTCTCCTCCACATGTGTGCGGCCTGCAGCTGCAGGCATGAGCTGTAGCTCATTATTTTGCTGGGTCTCTCCCAGGGACCACTCAGGCACCAGTGGCTGCTTGCACATGATAGCTCACTATTTCAAAACCCCAGTCTTGGGCCGAGGAGTTAGCTCGTTGATTTTGGCGCCTGTCTTCCAAGCGCAAGGACCCGGGTTCAATCCCCGGTAAACTCATACTGTACTGGGTGTGGAGACTCATGCCCAGCAGCAACCAGCACCACATACCATGTGCCGGGCATGGTGGCTCACGCCTGTAATCGCAGCACTCGGGAGGCAGAGGCAGGAGAATTGCTGTGATGTGAGTTGGAGGCTGAGCTCAGGGCCAGCCTGAACCACAAAAGTAAGACCCTGTCTCAAAAAAAAAAAAAAAAAGAAAAGAAAAAAATAACCAGTCTTTCTCTCCACTTGGCTACAATACAGTCTCACAGAATAATAACCCAGCCGCCGGGCTGAGTATCCATATTCTACTTGCTGAAAGCAACTGTGGCCTCTACTAACATTCCAGAGGGGACTTTATCCGTGAGTGTGACTTTCTGGGGTTCCTCTTAAAGTTGTGCCTTTCAACAGGTGCTAGTGTCCTGTCCTTCTTTTCCTTATTTAATTATTATCTCCTGTATAGAGGTCAGTATTACACAGAAACATCAGAGCATTCTGACTGGCCATAATTTGTGTGTCTGTCAACAACAGAAATAAAGACAACATGGGTTCCCAATTTTCTTAAGTCTTAGGACTGCTGTACCTGCAGAACTCTGTAATTTCACTATTGAATAATTTGAGGTTAATATTCAATTAATTTCTAGTAAATGATGACGACTACATAGCACTAAACACTAAACCCAGTCTTTCAGAGGCTGGTTTCTGTCTCGCCAAAATTAATTTAAAATAAGAACCATGTAAGCACTGAGTTTTTCTAACTAGTCATCAAATAAGTCAACATTTCATGTCATTTTACAGTGGTATCACATTGAAACTAACTCCTCCAAGAAAAATTTTGGTGACAACTTCCAGAACTAGTAAAGCAGCCTTTGTTTGTACTCATTGATGAGGCATTTAGGAAGTACAGCCTTTCTGCAATGCAGGATCATACTACTCTGCTAATCGAGTCCTTCTGAGCCACAAGGAGCCTACACAAAGTATTAACAAGCACAGAACTACACTGCAAAGGACTGTGGGACGGCTCAGCAAAAGGAGGCCTTGGCCACAGGCTGCACAGATATTCAGGAGCTCGGCTGAGTGTGTGGCCAGCTTCACAAACAGCTGCAAGTGCTCATGACTGCTCCTGACAGAACAGCAGCCCCACCTGGAATGGTGGACCTTTTTGATCATCTCACCTAAGAGGTATGATCAAATTATTCAGAGAATGTTTAAATTTTTTAAAATTTATTACAGAAAAAGACACATCGTTATCAATCCCACCCAAACACTCCCACCTCACTTGGAACCCATTTCTCCAATCATTCTTACCACTTCCTGAAGCAGTTCTGGAGTCCTCTTCTGTGAGTGTCTTTAGTTGTGCTGCTATGGCGGCCTCCCTATCCTAAATGGATTCAAATTGTTGTATGTGGTTACTAGGGATTGAACTCTGGACCTTGTACTTGCAAGCCACGTGCCATAACCACTGAGCTAAATCCTCAGCCCTATTTTCATTATTCTGGGACACTTTCATAGTGATTTACACAGTGATTACACTATTAACATTTCCACCAGTAATGTAGAAGAGTTTCTTTATCGCACATCTTTGCCACAGTCTGTTGTTTCTTGTGTTCTTTATGATAGCCATTCTAACTAAGATGTGACCTCAGCAGTTTCTTTTTATTTGCATTTTCCATATGGTCAAAGACACTCCTTTTGAGGTGTCCCTTTATTTCATTTTCCTATTTTCTGATTGGTTCACTTGTTTAGGTGTCCCTGTAGATGCTTTTAATTGGCTATGATCCCATTTGGTGACTCTTGATGTTATTTCTTGGGCTATGGCATTTCTTTTCAGGAAGTCCTTGTCTATACCCCTGTCTTTAAGTGCTTTTCCTATTTTATTTTTCAAAAGTTTTGATTTTTCGGTTTTTATATTTAGGTTTTGGTACATTTTTGTTTGATTTGAGGATGATTTTATGCAAAGAGACAATCATTTTTCCCAGAACCCTTTTTAAAGAGGGCCTGATTTTTTAAATATATGTTTTTAGCCCTTAGCTAAAGATCAGATGGATAAGCATATCTGGAGGCTGTTTCTGTGTCTTCTGCTCTGTTCCCCTGGTGCACGTGTCTATTTCGTGCCAGGACCATACTGTTTTTGTTACTATAGCCTTAGAATATACTTGAAATCTGGGATTGTGATACTTTCCACTTTGATCCTTTTGCTGAGTGTTGCTTTGGCTATTCTGGCTTTCTTCTGGTTCTATATAATAAACCAAATATTACATGAGGAAAAGTTCATACAATAATGTTATATATAATCTATACTAAGTACACAATATATTTCTGTAGAGAGAGACAATATAAAGCTGAAAACCATTAACACAGGCATGATGAAGGTGTGGGAATATATAACATAAAAAGAAGAAAGGTCTGAGAATAAACTCTTGGGAAACACAATTAAGAGAAAGTCAGTGCTGTGGACTGAACTGAATATTCATATACTGAAGCCCTAACACTTCCACTAATATGATGGTATTAAACCTGGATTCTCTGGGAGATGATTAAGTTTAGACAAGATCACAGCAATGGTTCACTTGTGTTGCGTTTAGCGCCCATAACATAAGACATGGCCCACTTGGCTGTTTCCCTCCTTCCTCCCCCCCTCCCTCCCCTCTCCTTTCCCTCTCTCCTTCTGTCCCTCAATCTCGGCTCTGTGAATACACAGCAAGAAGGTGGCTGTCTGTCACCCAAGAACAGAGCTCTCACCACAAATCACCTGTGCAGGCTCCTTGATCTTGAACATCCTGTCTCCAAAAGGGTAAGAAAGTTCAGTTCTGTTGAGTAAGTCACCAAGTCCAACCTGTCTTACTACAGCAGCTGGGCTAAGACAATGCAGAAAGGAGACACTTCAAAGATAAGAAGGGGGAAACCACATGCTGATACTTGGGACTAAAACTGCAACTACCGATTAAAAATAACAAAAGAGTGTGAGGAAATGAACAATGGCAAGCCCCAGGAAAAATAAGAATTAATTGGAAGAGAAGATCATCTAACATCTCCAGGGAAGGGAGACAAGAATAGTCACAGTAATAGAGTAATAGAGACATGTAGAAGCAGAGAACGGAGCACAGGGCTGGAAGGATTGGGGGAGTAAGAGAGTAAGATATTGGTCAAAGTGCACAGTTTCACTTGGGCTGGAGAGATATTGTACAGCACAGTGGCATTAGGAAATAATAATGCATACTTCCAAATTAGTGAGAATATATCTTAGCAATAAGTACATGAAGTGATGGGATGTTAATTAGTTTGATTTAATAATTTCACAATGTCTACATATATGAAACATTCTGAAACATCAGAGTTGCTTGCAAAAGGAGGAATTGTTTCTCTCTTATTTAGGTTTTGTTTCACCTTGGCCCAGTTAGAAGTCAATGTGAAGAGAATGGAAAGGTTTCTAAGGGAGGATTACTAACAAGGATAAACAATTCCTCTGCAAAGAGAGGATTGTGATAAAGTAGCCAATGAAGGAATAGCAAACAACAATTACAATCCAATTTAAAAATGATGAATGGTCTGAATAGATGTTTCTTAACCAAATGACTAACAAATGTATGAAAAAATGCTCAACATCATTCATCACTGGGAAAACACAAATCAAAGCCTGAATGAGATAATATCTCATAGTTAGAATGGTCATTATTAAAAAGACCAAAAAAATAACAAGTGCTGGCAAGGACTCAGAGAAAGGGCGATGCTCGTGCTCAGATAGTGGAAATGTGAAGTAGCACTGTCATTATGAAAGACAGCGGGGAGACTTCTCAAAAGACTAGATACAGGACCCTAATATGATTCTGCTGTCCCCCCTATGGGGATATATGCAAAGGAAGTGGGGTCAGTATATAAAGGAAACATTATTGTATCTTTCCATGTTTATTGTTCATAGTAGCCAAGCTATGCAATCAACTCAATAGATAGATGGGTGGATTAAAATGTGGTGGAGGGGCCAGGATTTAACTCAATGGATCCAGTGTCTGCCTGGCAAGTATAAGGTTCCAATATACATACAGGATTATTAAATAATAAAAAAAGAAAAAAGTCTGTCACTTGCAGCAATTTGTATGGCATCAGAGGAAATTCTAGTGAGTAGAATAAATAGGTCAGGCACAGAGAGACAAATAATACATGTTTGCGCTTGTTTGTGGAAGCTAAAAATTGATCTCAAAAAAATAGAGTAAAATGGTGGTTACCAGAACTTAAGTAGAGCATGTTGAGAGGGGATAAAGAGAGGATAAGTGATGAATGAGTAGTGGGGTGGAGTTAGGGATTCAAATACATGGCACAATAGGATAACTACAATTGACAACAACTAATTGAATCTGTCAAAATAGCTGGAAGAGAGGATGTTGAATGTCCACAGAAAAATAATGATAAATGTCTGGGCCAGGGACTTAGCTCAGTGGTTCTGGCACCTGCCTGGCAAGAGCAAGATCCCCAGTTCGACCCCTGGTAACCACATATAACAATGCCGGACATGGTGACTCACACCCACCAGCAATCAGTACCACATACCACAGTGCTGGGCATGGTAGCTCAGGCTTGTAATCCCAGCACTAGGGAGGCAGAGGCAGGAGGATTGCCTGGGCTACATAGTAAGTTAAGGACAAGCCTGAACTACAAAGTGAGACCATATCTATCTATCTATCTATCTGTCTATCTATATCTCGATAGATAGAATATATAGAATTTCTATATATAGAAATGATATAGATAGATAGAATATATCTAGATATAGATAGATAGATATCTGTACAGATATCTATATAGATATAGATATACATCTATATCTATAAAAATAGATATATATCTATATATAGATGTCTGAGGTGATAGCCATGCCCTAGTGTATCAATACACCTTGTATTCATGTATCTCAGTGTCACATTGTAACCCATCAATGTATATGATTCCTATGTGTCAGTTAAAAATACCTTTAAAGAAAAGTGGCTGAAGGAGGATGAGCTGAGATCAATAGAAGATTCTTTATCATGGAAGAGATTTGATTATATTTAGATGTTTCTGGGAAGGGCCTGGCTGAGGGGAATGCTCATTTTAGTAAAGGATGAGGCATATTCATAATTCAAGTCACCAGTTTCTGGAGAAGGAAGCTGGGACACCAGCTCCAGAGGAAGCAGCTGCCCTTGGCTGGAAGGAGAAGTTCATTTCATATCACAATGGGGAGGAGAGAAAGATTTCCACGAGGACAAGGGTACCTCCATGTCAGGAGGCTGAGAAAGTGCCAGCTCAGTGGCTTCTATTTTCTCTGTTCAGCAGGAGGCTTATAATGATGGATATGTTAATTAGCTTTATTTAATTATTCTACAACACCCACACATATATATTAAAAAATCACTTTGTATACTGCAAATATATATAATTTTTATTTGCCATTATAAAAATAGTAATGCTTTTAAATCTGAATATTACAGAAAGAGGATGACATAATTAATGTTCAGTGAAAAAATTAGGTTTCTAAACTACACGACAAAACTTTTAATTTTGTTTAAAGAAATATGGATAGGCATAGGAAAAAAAAAGACCAAAGAAATACTATAGAGGACTGTAAATAGCTACTTCTGAATTTTTTAGGATGGCATTTATTTTCTCTTTTTCGAGTAATTTCTAACCCTGGGCTTATTTTTCAACAAATGTGTATGTAAAGATTCTAGAACTCATAATAGTGAAGATTTTAAAATTCGGTGTCTTAAAAATGCAAACATGTAGCACATACAAAGTCATAAGCAAACCACAGGAACTGCAGAAATACCTTGTGTTTAAGTGTTTCGGACTGGCATCGTTTTGCTTCCTTCCTCTCCAAAGAGAAAAGCAGGAAAGCATCCATATTGTTGTTCAGTCTTTCATTTCAGTTGTAACAATCTCTTCCAAAGAGAAGCAATGTAATTAAAATAGCATCTGATCTGATCGTTTTCATCCCTTTAAAGAATCACTTCTATAGAAATGTAGGAGCTGGGTTTCCTTCTAAAAATGTTAGAAATTCTCTGTCACCTTGGGCAGGCCTCTCCACGGTCTGTGCCGCGTGGCTTTCTCACATCTTGATTAGGCCGCTGGCCCCTCCACAGCTCACAGTGTAGTTGTAAGATGTTCAGACTAAACTCAGATACAGTGCAGCCTGAGACGCAAAGAAGAAGTGGAGGTGCCTTCCCCTCATCTGCTAGGGCCTGGCGTCCTTGCCAACAGCCAACACTAGCAGCGAAAGTCGGCTGAAACCAGTTGGCTGGCTTTCCCTGACCACAGTGGTCACACTACCTTTGCAGATGCCCGGAGGCCACGCTCCTGCCTGGCAGGCCCGAGTCGGGGTTTCCAGCCAGGCCCCTGAAGTGTAGTGAGATGGAGCCACATCGCCCTGTGATTAGCCCAATGGAGCCAGCGGCCCGGCTAGCGCTGCCCACCCAGGGGCTGCCCAGGCATGTGCTGGAGGTCTCTCTGGATAGACTCAACTAAGATTTGATGTCTCAAAATACCAAGGCAGTTGAGGCTGACCTGGACTGAGTAAGCTGCACGTTTCTCTAAACCAATGATTTATCACTGATTCTTTTACAAAAGCTCAGGAGAAGAATGGTAAAGCTCAGTAAGTAACAAATATAGTTACACAAGATCCAGTCACATTCCTTTCCTGTGGACCTCACTCCTTAGGAGAACATTGACACACCGCAAGAAGTAAAGCAGCACACAGGACGGGCCTCTCGAGGAACCCGAGACAAAGCTAGACGATGCCCCACAGAGCAGAAGCTAAATGGTTTTAACCCAAGAGCAAGTGAAGAGCAGACAAACTCTGCTTTCTCTTAAGTATGCATGGATCACCACGCCCAGGGAGCCTCTAAGAGTGACTTGCTGCAGCACAGCTGGCTGGTCTGGCTGGCCAGGACCTGGGCCTTCTGTGTCCACAGAGCTGGGCTCTGAGAGGCCTCCTCTCCTACAGGCTGCTCAAGACCCCCCACCTTATCTCTCATAGTATTGCTCAGTAAACATCTGGCTCCCTCTGCCCTCAAACAGCCCACCCCCTTCTCTTCGAGTAGCTTGGAATCTCCTATTTCAATCTTCCATCTTAAATTCTACAGAAGTACGATCTTCCCTAGTGACATCTCTCTTCATGAGTCCCCCCGTCTCTTTTCCCTTAAGTCAATTTTTGCCACCCCTGATTAATTGCATTTTCCAGCACTTAGGAATTCTGAATCAATCTGCCACCCTCTCCCTAGAATCACATGTGAAACAAGTTAGCCACTGTGCAAATTAATTCTGTAGCTGGGTTACTAATGTAAAGTCTAACTGAAGCCAAGGGTGGGACTGGGGGAGTGAAGTCAGTGTGACAAGCCCATGGTGAGTAGGAGGCGAGGAAGGCTGTGTGATCAGTAGGAAAAAGAAGGAGCAGGAGGCAGAAGACTCAGCACCAGTCCTAGACACCCCTTGAGTTCTTCGAACATGAGGAACACATCTAATATTGATGGGCTCCACTCTCCTCACACGGGAGCAAGAGCTCAGGGCCAAACCAGGCACGGCAGAGATCTGGGGCTGATGCTGTTCTTCACTCCTCCTACACGGGTAGTGAACGGTGCCAATCAGCCAGCGCAGGCTTTCCTGTGGCACCCAGGCCAGAACAATACTCCCAGCGACCACCATCACAACAGGACTTGGCCCAGCACCCAAGCTCTTTGCCCTTGCTGAGCTGTGATCTGAAAAATTCCCCTCATTGCTTGACCTTCTTTCCTGCTGTGACACAGAGTTCTCCAACAGACTCACAGATGGAGGACCATCCCCAAGGCCAGCATCAGGGCTTCCTAAAAGTCAGCAATCCACGTGGACAGTCCTGTGCCTCTCCCACAGCTCTGAGTAGACCATGAATGACCCCACCAGTCCCACATGCCAAGGGAAGCCAGTCATCCCTGACTCCACTGTTGTCTAAGTGATGAACGATGGGTCTTTAAGGCCCAGTGCCAACTTGCTGTTGAAATGTCCAAAGAACATATCCCATGAGCCTCATTTTACCGTGGATAATCAGACTGATTCTGCAGGCTCTGCAGTGCCAAATCTTCTCTTACTTGTGAGCCTTGATATCTACTTTGGCTTAGGTCCCTGCTTGTGAATCTCCAGCCTTCATTGTATGCTTCATAGCTCATGACCCGGTCTCAACTCTGCTTCTGGCTCCAGCCAGCTTGACTGAGCCAGTGGCCCTCTCCCCAGCCAGCCAGGCCCTCGCAGCCTGAGGACGCCTTGCCCTCTATCGCCTCATCGGCCCCTGGCTGTGTATCTCACTGAATCACCCCACAGGTATCTGACCTCTCCCCCAATTTTCCCACTAGCATATGAGAATCATTTGGGCACCTGCAGATATAATAATTCTCCTGATCCTGCTGGAACCATGGAATGCTGAAATCCCTGCTACTTGAATGACTTTCAATGGCTTTGCTAAATTCTTCTTTCTGGTTTCTAAGTCTCTTGTGACCCATCTCCACCCATCCCCTTCAGCACACCCTTCCTTTCACCACTCTGATCTTACTGTGTCACTGGCCCAAATCTGTTTCCAGGCCTCAAGACATCACGTTTCCCCTATAGGGAGCACCTTCTCCTTTTTCTGAAGGCCCTAGTTCTTCACAAGCCATCTTTCTATAAGCTGTACCAGGCCTCAAGTTTTACCTAACAATGAATTTTACATGAGATCATTTAGTGCTTAATTACGTTATGAAAGTTCTTTGAGGCCAAAAAGCTGCCATTTGACCTAAGTGTCTCTCAAGTTCAAATCACAAGCAACAGACATTAGAAGTCAACAGACACAGCCAAAATTTCTCTGTTCTTCTCCTATGACAGAGACACTGAGTAAGTACTTGCTATTTTATTTTCAAATCACTCAGTCTGTCCATATGCATTAAGTTCTTGCCCATCTGTCTATCTGAATCATAATAGACTCTTCTCTTCCTGCAGTAAAGAAACGTTTAGTATGAACTAGAGCCCCAGAAAGTTTTTGCCTATTAAGCTTCAGTGATGATTTTTCTATATCTAACCTGAAAAGATAAAGCCAGGCATGGTGGTGCAGATTATAAAGCAAACTACTAGGGAAGCAGCTTCCCCAGCTGTATTGATAACATTTCTATTGGATCTGGAGTGGGACCTGGAATGTGCATTTTAGTAAGTGATCTGGGCAATTTTGAAGTAGATAGTTCAGTTCTACTTTGACTGAAAAACTGGACGGTGGGATCTTCATCTTCCAGAGACAATGGGAGAAAAGAAGGCAGAACAGGGCCCACCACACCCTGATGAGTCTATCCAGGGAGCTGATGCTGAGAATTTCTCAGCCTCTTTCTTGCTTACAGTCCAACTCCGGTTACCAAATTGGTGAGACCTCCAGCCAAAAGACCATTTGGCCTTGAAGAACCATTTTTATCTGCAGGAATCTCCCTCCCAAAGGCCTCCATTTGGCCTGTCCTCATTGGAGGAGATGAACAAATAGACCTTCCTTCGCCAGCTGCAGTCTTGGGCTTGCAGGCTATTTTAACTCCTGCTATGAATCAGAGTATAATTATGAATACTTTGCGTGAGGCTTGTCACATCTTGTTTGAGCCTTCAGCTCGAGAGTTTTCATTGTTCAGCCTTTAAGTACTTACAAGTCTGATTATTTTAACGGCTCCAAGTCTGGAAGATACCTGGGAAGCAGGTATGTGGGATCTGGCTTCTCAGGGCTGACATAGTAGTAACCTCTCAAATTTACAGCCCACCATGTCGAAAGTAGGGACATGGAGACATGTTCCCAACAGGTCAGGCAGCGCTCTGCAGGGCTTCTCTGTCAGCATGCAGACTGAGTAATTCTGTGTGTCTTAGCATGTTGTGTACAGAGGCCTGAGGCCAAGTAGTTTCCCACAATCATTTCTACAGCCTTATTATCAGTCCTCCTGCTTGCACATGGGAACTTTGTAGGGAAAACAACTATTAATAAAGAGGAAGTTTTTTTAAAAAAAAAATACCCTTTCCCCAAAGAAGACGTTAAGCAAAGAAAATCTTGTGTAAATGCTTCTCGAAGAATCACAATTTAGAATGTCTACTCCAGAAAGCAGCAGAGCCAAATGAGAATGACTCTCTGGAGATCTCCCCTAATGGAGGCAGTGAATGTTCCCAAGAGCACCCCAAGTCATGGGAGTCCCTGAAGCACCACTTGTGCTTCCGCTGAGACAAGCAGGTAGAGTTCAGGGTGCTTTGAAAAAGAAAATTCACCGCTTTCTCTTTCCTCTCTTTCCTGAGCTGGATGGGACCCCGGGGTTCCCAATGAGCACGTGCAGGGTGTCAGTGGAGGAACGGTGCTGGCCTCCTCGCAGGTGTGCAGGGATTCAGAGCCAGGGGAAGGTGGAGGGGCTTCTGGAGAGACTGGGAACCAGGATGCCCATCTGAGGGAAGAAAAGAGATGCATCCTGCCTACTCCTGCACCTGTGCCTTTTCATTTGCCTCTCCCTGGGCCCTTGCTGGCCATAAGGGAAGAGACTGCATCAAGCTGATTGACTTAGAGGACAGTGATCCTAAACGGGTCTCAGGTGACTCAGCAGGAATGTGACAGTAAGAGAGATACCACTGTCGCCAAGAAATCTCTTGGTTTCTCCCTCTTGCTATCCAGGACTGAGGACAGGGGTGGCAGGTACAGAGCTGAGCCCACTTATATCAGGGAGATCGATGGAGCTTTGATGTAATAGTGTCCACATGGTGTGCCTTGCCCCCCGAAAGCAGGAAGATGCAAATGCTGTGGTGATAGCAAGGCTGACCACTGAGGGATTTAGGCCATACAGACTCTCAGCTCTGGACTCCGTGGGATGTAGGTCTTGGTCTCCAAATGAGTACAGGGCCTAGGGGCCATAGCAATTCTTTCATCTCACCTTAAGCCTTAGGAGAGGCATCTTTCTGAATCCATGAAACCTCACTAAGCATCTTTTTTTTTTTTTTTTTGAGACAGGGTCTTGCTTTTGAAGTTCAAATTGGCCCTGAGCTCAGCTTTGAACACATAGCAATCCTCCTCCTCTGCCTCCCAAGGGCTGGGATTGCAGGCATGAGCCACCACACCCATGATATGTGGTACCGATTGCTGGTGGGCATGAGTCTCCATGCCCAGCACTGATATATGTGGTTACTGGGGGTCCAACCCAGGCCCTTGCATTTACAAAGCAGGAACCAGAACCACTGAGCTAAATCCCTGGTCTCCACTAAACATCTTTTGAATTATGCTTCCTCTCTGCAATGATAGCACAGGCATTAAAGTCCAGAACTGCATTAACTTGTATCCGTAGTCCATTCTGAGTCAGAGGAGGGGGCACCACTGCGGACAGCGCCAGCCTTATGGCGATCATAGACCCCTGGTCCCACTGGACTCTTGCAGGCGCAGATATCAAGAGCAGGGGTGACAGCAGGGCCAGTGGGGTCAGCTGGCATCTGGAATGAGACTGCCTGGTACAAATCTGTCTCCACTTCACTGTCACAGCTACTTGACCTTAATAATGACAGGAACTCCTTTAGGGGACCATTGTGAGAACTAAATGAGATTATGTAAAAATAGGTTAATACATGTTTCTTTTTTCTTACTCTAGTTTCCTAAGAAAATGGGTAGAATTTAGCCCTCAGGATGGGGGAGGGGAAAATGCTGTGGAGGTTTAGCAGCACCCTCACGTATGCAACCAGCAGCAGGGTGATAGGAGGGGAGACAATACTGAGACATATCCTGCTCCCTGCCATGCTCGGATGGTCTAAGGAACCACCCTGCTGTCCTGTACACCCTCAACCCCACCTTGGACAGTGAAAAGAAAGACAGCATGTCTCTGTTTTTGCTTAGTTTTTATTTTATGAAAGATTAAGGCTCTCACTAAATTTCCAAGTATATGATAGAATTCTTACCCAGCAGAACTGATTTCTTGGGGAAACAGTAATACTTGATGCCAATTAAATACTCTTCCTAAACATAACTTATATTTATTTTCTCAATTTTTTTCTTAAAACAATCCTCTAAAGAAAGCCCTCTGGCCAACTCTGTTTTACAGAGGAAACTGAGGCACAGAATGGGAACTTGCCTGAGGTCAACGGCCAACCAGAACTTGAACCCAGAGGAACTCTACCACTCACCCTACGAAGTCATGATTCACCTCACCAATGCTTTCTCCTCTGACTCACCTAAGTATTTTACTTCTTTCTATTGACATTTGCTCGAAGGTCAAAGGGATGATGAAAAATGATGGTTAACATTCCTTTTAGCCAAGTCGTACCCAGCTCCTACCCATGATACAAATCACTCTCCCAGCCCTAGGAAATGAAGAGGGAGGCCAAGACAAGCAGCCTGTGTCTCTAATGAATAGTCTCTTTGGTGGAAGAAGGAGAGGGAAAGAGGCCAGGAAAAATACAAATAGAATTTAAGGATGCAGAGTCAGTGTGTGAAGCTCAGAGATTTCAAATAGCAAATCCAGCCAATCAGTTGGGGAGCCAAGAAGCCTGGGCTAAATCTGAAGCCCACTGTCCTCTCTTCACCATCCCTTGCCCTGAGCCTGAGAGGGCAGATTAAGACCAGGTGCTCAAGAGTCTCAGTGTTGCACTAAGGAGCTGGGGCTTTATTCTCTAAAGAACGGAGACTCTCACAGTGTCCCTCTGCTCTAAACGGAAGTTCTACATCCGGGCATTTCTGGGAAGGAGATAAATCCTGCTGATGTCTCTCTGTGGATACATATGTATATGGCTGCTCAGTGAGCCGATCAACCTTTTATTGCATTCTTTTATACAAAGTAGTTGGATTAGCCGCACCTGTGCCCCTTCCTGTGTCACATACGATAAAAGGATCAAAGCTGAGAACATGACTTCAGACTATAATTTAAGATAATTAAGTTTTTTTAACCTAAATTACATTTTAACATTTCATAACAGAGCTGTCAAGATTCTATCTATCAAAACTCTATCAAGCAAACAAAAGAGGATAATTATATTTTCAGACACATGCAGTCATCACACCGCATAGTTTCTCATAAAAAGACTTCTGTCTCCCTCCACATTCTCATTTTCAAAAGCTCTTCCTCCACCCCACCCACCTTGGAGCCTGAGACTGTACACTCTTAAAAAAATGGAAAAATATACCAGAGCAGACTATAACTCTCCACGTTGGAGTCTGTGTTTCTCAAAATCAACAGCTGTAATTAGGACAGCATCTATGAGAAACATCCCTTAGTTGGTGGGCACATCCGGGCTCACTAAATAGACTCTGATTGGGGATGCGGAAAGGCAGAATGTTAAACTCCTCAAATCAAAGACAACAATGAAATGCCCACAGTCTTCCCACTAGGAGCTGATTTGCTTTCTTCTTGTCCCATTAAGACAGGAAGTTTTTCCTAAGATCTTCTTTGAGATCTGAAGGGTGAATACTAACGATAGTGTATTGGGCACCATCCATTTCTTTTTCCTCTCCCCTAACCCTTATGAAACAGCCATATTGTTGAGATAAAATGACCTTTCTCTGGGCCCCAGCAGTGGCGACCAAGTGGTAGAAGTTACTCACTATAGGCTAATCCTTTTGAAGGCAGTGATTGGACAATCACAGAACATGGTCTAAAGAGCAGAGGCCAAACCCCGTGTGTGTGGCCTGTCAGCCCCAGGGATGGGTCAGCACAGAGCATGTGACCTAAGCTGGTCCAATCAGAATGTTGCCCACGAGTTTCGCTAGAGGGCAGAGAGGAGAAACACGCCTTCATTTGGCACTCTCAGCAAGCTGACGCTAGTCTGGGACTTTTGCAGGCATTTTACTATCAATACAGGAAACCTGAAGACAGAGCCAACACCGAGACTGGTCATTCCAGATCAATGGAGCAGAGAGCCAGATTCAACTGGGCCAGAAGGCTCATATGCTGCCAGCTTCATTGGGTTTTATTTTGTCTTGTGCAACCTAAAGAGCATCCTGACCGATCCCTGGATTTTAATAGTTTAGTAATATTCTAAACTGGAAATAGACCATAATCCCTCTTTCTGGAAAAATATAGAGGAACAAATGTTTATGAGAACTAAGGGTTGGCTGCAGAATGGACTCCAGACTGAGAGACCTCTTACAGACTGCTTAGATATGTAGGTTTTGAGGCAGGACAGACCTGGGTTCAGATCCTGCCTTGGCCATTCACTGACTTTGAGTTTCTTTACATTATGTTTCTGAATCTTAAATTTTTTCCAATAGAAAATAATGGTAATAATACTGACTTCACCTAAATGCAAACATCACACAAAATCATGGATTCTAGAAATTAACAAATTAGCTACCACACAGTCCTGACCCCCAGAGGATGGCTATAAGCAATTAAGAATTGTCTTTAAGGAGGAAAGCTCAGAAAATTAACTTAAGATAAATGCCCACACCAAGTATCAGACCCTGCACAAAAGTGAAGCTACCCTGATCTGAAGACATAAAGCACCGATTGGAGATTAGTGCTAAATGTAGGGAAGCTGTGTGAAGGACCGTGTCCAGGCAAGACTCAGCTTCTCATCTGAAAAGTGCCCCATGCTTTCAGAATTATTGTGGGGCCAGTGAAACGGAGAAAGATTGGATCCCTTTGGAGCAGAACAGGAAAGTTTCTGTTCATTTCTAAGTGTTTATAAAGCAAAGTAGAAGTGAGTTTTTAAGAAAAGACCTACAGGGGGTCAGGGATTTAGCTCAGTGGTTCCAGCGCCTGTCTTGAAAGTGCAAGGACCCGGGTTCAATCCCCGATCACCACATACAATACTGGGCGTGGAGACTCACACCCAGCAGCAACCAGTACCACATACCACAGTGCCGGGCATGGTGGCTCACGCCTGTAATCCTAGCACTTGGGAGGCAGAAGCAGGAGGATTGCTGTGATGTGAGTTTGAGGCGGAGCTCAGGGCCAGCCTGAACTACAAGGCGAGACCCTGTCTCAAAAAAAAAAAAAAAAAAAAAAAAAAAAGAAAGAAAAGACCTACAGGGGTTATACTTGTACACTTTTGGAATCTGGGGAAAACAAAAGGTAAGCATTGTGCTACCCAGCTCAGCAGAAGTGACTCACCAGGCTGTTCTTTAAGGACCCAAATCCCGAAGTTTCTTTTAAAAAGCAGAAATCTCGGAACCCACAGGCAGGGGCCACCCTGTCCCATATGATCTCTCCCCTCTGTACCCAGTCCTCCTCCACCCAGAGGGCCTCCTCACCACTCATATTTCAACACCCTCATAAGGCCCTCGGGTCTGGCCCCCCTAAACATCAGCGGCAGTGGAAAATCGGAGGCACAGCCAGAGAGAGGCACACTCCAGGGACACTGCGGAGTGACACAGCCCGTCTGGTCGGTTTTTCGGCATGGTTCTCTTTGTATTTTCAACCACCTTATTTTTACTTCTGCGTCAAAACCCTCCTTCTTTCCTGCTGCTTTTCTAAGTAGGCCAGTCACAGATGAGAACCGTTGGCGCGCTGATGCAGTCCCACCGTGGCACTGCCCCTCTTTATCGCAGCATGTGGTGCCAAAGCAGGTTTCAATGACGCGGCACGGAGCCCGGACGCCTCCTCACCACCAAGTGGGCAGCAAGGTTGGGCAGAGAGAAATTGTGTCTCATCTAAACTATTATCCCTGTTAAATCAATTCCTTTCTGTAAGCCTCTCCTGATGCCACTCAGAGTCCCAGAGAGGTCATCAGGTAACGGGGAAAGGTTAGGAGCTGCCCTGAGTTCTCAACCAGGACGCTCCCTCGTGGAAACAGCTACGACCAAGACAGCAAATGGAAAAAGTTGCTGACAGGGCCTCCTGAAGTCTGGTAAAGCACCAAGCAGCCTGCAGGTCTTGTGGAAAGGGGAACAGATTCAAGAGCAGTTGGCGCTGAGCACGGCCAAGCCACAGCACTGCTGACGCTGGTGACAGTCACCACTCGGCAGGGCGGCGCTGGCTCACTGAGGAAAATGTAAGTCATGGCCGCAGGGAGGGGAGGCTGGGCCACTCCAGAAAGAGCCATCCCGTCTGTGGCACATCCAAAACCAAAGCCTTCAGCAGAAAGTAGAGGTGCCAGGAATTATGGGTGAGTGAGTATGTGGAGAAACCAGGGTTCAGAAACTTCAAGGCTACTGAAATACTTGTCACGATGGCCGTCCTGTGCCCATAATGACAGGAAGGTTTCATACAGAATCCCCAGAGACCTTTCAATGTGTGGAGTACCAGATAGGTACCTATTTTTAAAATGTTAGGAAAACAGTTCTGCAACCCCAGTTATTCTCGCATTTATAAGAGGAAACTGGATCTGAGAGGAAACGAAATTGTATGATGGTTCTGAGCCACTAACATGTCTTGCGGATAACAAGTTTCTAGGAAATAACCCATCCAAAGTAGTGAGGGTAGCTCAGTGCAAAGAACCATTCCACAGCCTGAACCTCCGTCTGGAAAACGCCTCCTCCTCACCTACTCCTCCTTTAACTCCCATCCTAAAGCTCTCTCCTTCTTGCCCATGAATCTGTACTCACCTTCACTCGGGCTGCTTCTCCTGGATCCTTCTCTTAGCTCCCCACTCATCACGGTCCTTCTGGCTTTTTCTGGCCTCCACTCAGATGGGAAACCATCAGAAATGACTTCAACAAGATTTTACCAGAATTTTAGAACTGCTAACCTGCTGGCTGCCTCCTGCAGCTGGACAATCAATCACTAAATCTGGACTTCCTTACTGTTTCTTCTCCCTAGTCCACTGTTGTCAGAGAAGGTGGTACAAACCATTAAAGCACATGGATTCCACCTCATGCATCTGTTTTCTGTAATACCTGGCTTACTCATCACTCCTTACCCATAATCCCCTGAGTTAATTTTTCCTATTTGTCCTACCTGACTGTTAACACCACTGTCTGCTCAGACACCAATGGCTGACACTGTTATCTCCGAAGACAAGCTTTTCTCTTACCATCCTAAGAAGTACAGGTCCTTTGGGTCTTATGCTTTTCTCCATGGTTTTACTTTCCTTTCAGTCTGAACATTTTTTATATAGTTATAGCTGAGCTGCCCATCTTCCAGCTCTCACCTGTCCAGGATCTCACCCCATCAATTTTATCCTCTCTCATGTGTTCTTGCTTCTCATCTGCTGCCGCCTCTGTTCTCTGTTGTAGCCATGTCTTCTATAATAAGAAATATAACTTTCCCCAAATCCTGCTTTAACTCTTCCTAATAAGGACACTATGATGAATGACCCAACAGACATTCAACAAGAAAAAATGTTTAAACTTTGCAGAAATAATCTTAAAAATAAGCTATCAAAATCCACGAAAGGAATTAATAAACTACCGAGAGGCAGTATCAACAGGTCAATGCGTGGGGATGTGATCATTCAAAGTAAGGAACAGCACAGATGGAAACAGATGAAAAAAATAGTATATTCTGTTACTCAGCCATTTTTAAAGTCAAAATCACAAAAGTTTGAAAAAGGGCAGATTTTAATAGAATCTTTAGGCATGAAAAGCACCATTAAAAATGAAAAGCTCAAAGTATGAGGCAGTTTGAAGAGGAAAAGATCATTTGTAAAAAGAAGGGAGATCTAAAGAAATTATGCACAACATAGCAAAGAAAGAGGGTCTTGAATGTCCCTCAATGGCCCATGTTTTTGAAGGCTTCATCTTCAGCCTGGGGTGCTCTTTGGGGCATTAGAAACTCTAGGAGTTGGGGTTCAAATGGAAAGCAGTTAGGCCGTAGGGTCAGCCTTGAAGGGGGTAATGGGATCTTCACCTCTTCCCCATCCCAGCCTCTCCCTGTCTATCTTTTTGCCTCCCAGCTGCAAAGAAAGGAGCTGTTTCCTCTGCATTGTGCTCCTACTATGATGTGCTGCCTTGCCACAGACCCAAAAGCACCGGAGCCAACCAATCATGGACCGAAGCCTATGAAACTGTGAACAAAGGAAACTTTTTTCCTAAGATGATTAATTTTGTGATTTGTTACAGGAACAGAAATCTGGCTTACACAGATAAGAAGGGGGAAATTCCTTAAGAGATATAAAGGCCCAAAGCAAATCTCTAGAAAGAGAAAAGTGAGTGTGGGGCAACATTTGAGAGAGTGGGTGAGATTTTTCAAGAACTGAATGATTAATAATTTCTCAGAGTGAAAAAGTACCCAAGTGCTGAAGAGGCTAAATAAAAATAAGTCTACTCCTAGACACATCGTGGTGAAATTGCAGAATATCAGAAACCAATAGAAAATCTCTCCAGAAAATACACAGAAGAGATAACTTACAACAAAACGACAGCTAGCTTGGCAGCAGATTTCCTATCAGCACCGACAGGAAAAAAAAAACAGAATTTTGAATCTGCTGTAAGAATATGACTGTCAACCTAGTCCTATACTTAACTATACTAAAATTCAAGACAGACTCAAAAATATATTTATGGACAAACATAAGAAGAATTTGCCATTCACAGAGTCACTAAATTACCTACTGAATATATAGCCCATTAAGAAGAAAACTTTGAGGGGCAAGGGAGTTAGCTCAGTAGTTCTAGTTCCTTCCTTTCATGTGCAAAGTCCTAAATTCAATCCCTGGTTTAAAAAAAAAAAGAAGGAGGAGGAGTAGAGGGGAGAAGGAGAAAGAAGAAAATTTGGGGAGGCTGAGGCAGGAGGATCAGTACTAGTTTGAGGCCAGCCTGGGATACACAGTGAGTTGAAGGCTAGCCTAAACTATGTAATGTGACCCTGTCTCAAAAAAAAGAAAAGAAAGAAATTTTGTCCAAAACAAAAGAATAAAAACAAGATGCAATGATGAATGCAAATATTAGTACATGTCAATAAATATAAATATAAATAAAATTGAATGTAAATAAAGCATAATAGTATGAATAATTATTGGGGCAAATAAGATATAAGAAAAGAGGAGTTACTACATTAAGGAAATGGAAGAAGAGCTAAGTTTAAAAAATGGACATTCTCAGGTAAATGGAAGAAGACAATTCAAGTGGCATGGTTTAGATGCTGAATGTCCCAAAGACCCACCTGTCCAAGTTTTGGTCCCCAGAGTCAGAAAAACTCGATATTCAGTAGAGAAACACTCTCCAAGTCAACCTGTTAATTCAATAAAGTGTAGTCAAGCCCCAAACAATTTTGACTGGAATTGGAATTCAAATGAAAAAGCAGAGGAATGAGGATATCTTAAATAATTTTCAAGAAGGCACAGGAATTCATACCATGTCATCTTTTATTATAAAGTTATGCTAGGAGAGCTGGCTCTCGGCACCAAGGTTTGCCATGAGGTGGGAGAGGTGACCGCCTGGGCCACAGTTTTGTGGTCCTGCTCTCCGCCTGGGTGTGACAACATACCAACTGTCACTGGTTTCCCCAAACTTGGAAATCTGGCTTGTTTTCAAGCCTTCTTTTTGGAGTCCCTAAATAAATGCATTCATCCTGTGCCTGGATGATGCAAATACTTCCTTGGAAATAGTCTATAAAAATGAGTATCAAATAGAAGAGTCTTTCACAATCCTTTGCACAAAGGAAAAGATTATCAGGAAACAAAATAGAATTCTTTGAGATTGGCCCAGGAAGGATAGGGAGAGACACTTCAAAGACGAGGCCATCCCGATGACCTTGGATGAGCTTTGTTAATCAGTGGGAGCACTTCAGAAACCCTGGATGAGCCGCTTGTGCAGAAAGGATCCACGGCTGGGGGCAGTGGCATTAAGGAATGTCCTGGAAGGTAGAGCCAATCTTTTCATCTTATCTACCTCCACTCCCTTCTCTCCAAATGTTCAGAAAAGATTCTGTTGGAAATGTCTTATCCTGGGGCTAAGAAGTAATAGTCAACAAGCCATAATGGAACAATAACTCAGTTTATTTTGAGCATGAATATTAAATGGGATTTATAACAGATGGAGTACTTGTTAATTCCTTCTATAAGTAGAGCAATTCATAATAGGAAAGAAAAGTCCATTGCAGTACAGACAGGGAAGTCTTTAGTCTTTTTTTTTTGAGAGATCAATTCTCATACACACACACACACACACACACACACACACACACAGCTACATACATGCACACATTTTACACTCGTCATCCAAGGAAAGCAGACACAGCTCCCACTAATTCCAACAGGAATTGTAGGCATGGTGTTGGGAGCCAGAATGTGACCCATGTCCTATTCGTCAGTGCTACACCATAGGAATGGAATTTGCAGTTAACAGAGAGTCCTGTGTTCCGGCCATCTGCTCGGGGACTCCAGAGAGCCAGAGCCTCCACAGCATTAGTTGTTTTCTAGCAAGGCCCCTATTTCTAGTCCAGCTGCCCATCTTTTGGGGACACCATGTAGGAAACAATGGTTTCTCTCCCCAACATCTTTTATTCTATGGCTGCCTTTTCTTGGTAGGCTTTAGAGGTCAGAGAAATTCAGTAGCCTCCCCTACCCACCCTGGAAAGGTGATTCAGAGGTAGATGTACTCTGTCCCCAGAGTTCTCACTTAGAAACGGGAAGGTTAAAGCAAACCAATTATAAAGACACGATGCACCCCTACTCTGAACCGAGCAGCTTCTCTCTTGAAGTCCAGCTGAGCAGCCCCAGTTTGCTTTGCAATAGGAGTTTCAGAAGGTACCTGAACAAGGCCAGCATTTGATTAGTCATTCATTCTGCATTCAACATTTTTGCTGAGTGGACAAGCTAAGTGCTGTCCTGGGCACAACTGGCACAACTCAGGAGGGAAAACCAATATTAAAAACACAGTTATAAGTGGTTATATTGGATTTATGTTGGAGCACAGTGTAAGAAAAATGACCAAGAGTCACCCTTTAGGCTGGGCCTGGGAGAACAGGTGCTTAGGGCCTATATCACTTGAACATCGTTAATGGCTCAGAGCATTTTTAATAACGACAGTACCACATACTCTCCATAGTTAATTTAGAATTTATAGAAAAAATAAAAAGCAGGAAGCTGGCTATTTAGAGAAAAAAACATATTTTAGTATATTTTGGGAGGTTTTATTTTCTAAGAAAAGACTTTTGGTTTGGTTTGTACAAAACTGGAATCCCATATTGCGTAGCCTTGTTTTTTTACCTAATAGTCTATTCCAAGCAATTCTGACATTCTTAAATACTCTTTGAGAATAGCATTTTTGCTAATGGCTAAAAAGCAGTGTGGATGGGCCATATGGATGGGCTCTAATTATCTTTCCTTCTCTAATGTTATGGATTTAAGCCACATCTATTTCTTCATCCCCTACGTGACAATGAACATTCAAACAACATAAATCAATCTTACATTTGTAATTGCTTCTTTATGATCAATTTCTAAGGTACCATGATCAGAATAAAGGTCCTACAGGTTTTTTAGTGTTCTTGCCACCGACTGCTGACTTTCTCTAGAAATACAAATGCAATCCATAATACACAGTAAGCACTTAATAAATATTCATCAACTGATGAATAAATGATGCTTAACTTGCTGTAAAACTCTTCCTAAAAGTTTCCATAGAAGCCAGCAGAAACACAATAACCTTTGCAAAAGGAGACAAACACTTGGACTGGAGGAAGCAATAAACCAGTTGATTTTTAAATATTGTGTGAAGAATACAGACGATGGATTAGGTCATAACTTGGGTTATATATTTGTCTGATAGAAGACTGAAGAGCCAAAATAGTGTTGCAAAGGATAACTGGGTAATCGCTGCACTTCCTCTTCTCTGAGGGGTTACATTTGAAGACCCCCGCAGGTGTCTAAAACTGTGGATAAAACCAGACCTGAGATAGACTAGGCTTATCCTGTATACACATAGTTATGATGAAATGTACAATTATATAATCTCTCATTTGTAATGAGAGAGGAACAGCAACTAATAATAGAGTAACTATAATCTACAGTAATGAACACTCTAAGAATGTTCTCTCTCTCTCTTGTTTACTGTATTCACCCTTCTTCCCATCAGAACTTGAGATGACACAGGGCCTCTGTGATGAGAAGTGACCTGGCATTAGGCTGCCACACAAGGGTCCTGGAACACAGCACTGCAATGTGGCAACCATCATCCTGGTAACTTCGCCAGCTCCTATGTGCTATCCCAGTAGGTGGCCGGCAGCAGTATGGATATCCTGAACCAAAGGGTGATTCCCAGGGGGGATGGAGTGGAACAACATGAGATTTTTATCACCCTATTTAGGTGGCAGATAATTTAAAACTTAGGCATTCCTTATTTCTGGAATTTTAATGTTTCTAGACCGCAGCCTACTGTGGGAAACTGAAGCCATGGAAAGTAAAATCATGGGTAAGTTGAGAACATGGTAAAGGCTATTTTAAGATGATATAGTCAAAGGAATTCTTTTGTAGATTCAGAAGCAATTTGTTTGAAGAGAAACATGTCCATTGTTAAATTCGTAGTTTACAAATATCAAAAGGGCATGCTAATTACCAGCTGTGATGGCTTGTCTATGTCTAGCAGCGACAGCAAAGTCAACACTCCATAACCCCAGCTTGCAACACAACAGGATGTGGTAGAGGAATAGCACATCAGAATAATCTGGCTCTGTGTTAGGAATCATGCCAGCTCATTACCTTCCATACAATTCCAGAAAAAAGAAAAGAAAAACAGTTTCTTCCCAGTGTTTCATTTTCTCCTTAACACACACACACACACACCCTGTCAAAACTTGTCTCCACAATGCTTTTGTGTATAATGACAAATATGACTGAGACGAGGTATCTGTCTTTGTGCATTCTCTAAGAATTTATAAAAAAATAAGCACTGTGACTGTGCTGATTGCTTCAGACATTGAGACTAACATCCCAATTTCGGTTTTAGAATCCAAGAGAAAATAGAACCTGCAGTGATTTTGTGGGTTCAGTGAAAAGGTCGCCCATTTGTTTCAAATGCTGGAAGACAGATGAAATTCTTATGAGAAATAAGAAGGTGTGCCAGTGTTAGTATATTTTAGTCATCTCGTGAATACAGTGAGGGCAAAAGGAAACCAAACAAAACACGATGACTGTCTTTCCCAGTGTAACTAGTCATAGCTGCAAATTAGACACCTTATTATTTTATAATACCTTTCAGAAACAGTACAGGAAAAACAGCTAGCCTGACCATGGGTAACTTTGATACCAGTGTGAAGAAAATCAGAACAACTCAGACATATAACGTGATAGTGCCACCAAGGCATAGGATGGATGACAGGTGACAGGAAGGTGACAGTGTCATGCAGTATCAGTGACAGCCACCAAGGGGAGAGCTCATCAAGCGTGGAAAGATGCAACCATCTGAGCTCAGTGACACCCTGCATATTTGCAAAGGAGAATTTTTAATGGGTGATATAAATTCAATCAATGCAGTTCTGTTTTTTAGAGTAGCCGTTCTATGACAACACAATAAAAAGCTTCCAAATATAGGCAGTGAAGGTCCCAAAGGCAGGTCCCAGAGAGTCTGCTCCAGAAGCCAAGCCTGTGTGGTCCTCCCTCACAGCTTCTCTTACATTCCATCATTGCTGAATTCTTTTATGCACAACACACTTAGCAGGCTGCGTTTTCAGCTCTGACCCTCATGAGGCGCTTTATTTTCTGTTGCCACCATAAGCAATTTCCCAATCTTTTTAACCAATTTCTGTCTTGACAGTAGGTTTCTATCCCACAACCAAGTGTCATCTTCACTCCTGAGAAATAATAAAGGGATATCCACTTTCCCTTAACTAGGATGAATATGTGAAATGGATTGAATCCAGGAAAAAACAAGTAGTGAAAGAGAAGTAAGCTGTCATTTGACAGGGTGGGAGCGGGATGGATGGAGAAAGATCTACTTTTATAATTGTCTACCTTGCAGACAATCTCACATTTGCTGGAAAAGGGTAGCCAAGTTTCCAAGAGTGATTAAAACATGACTGAAATATTACAAAATGAAATAAAACTGATGATCACTGACGAGTACCCATGCTATTTAGTCCATGTTGTCTGGACTTGAACAACAGATTTCCAATATTTACCAGTGACTGATTCAAAAGGATTCTGGATCAAAAGTGAAGCATACACTGAAAATTCTCAGCCATGACTTCCTGCAGGAGTCAGTGTGCAAAGCACGGAATGCCAAGCTCAGTTTCACTCTCCAGATCGCCACTCGTGAGCACCTAGCAGGTTGGTGAGACCACGAGGGGGCTGCGGAGCATAGGAACAAATGTGTGTCTTCTCTGCCTGGCCTTCTGGGAAGTACAGCACTCTTCCTTTCTTGCATTAGTTACAGTATGTTTCCAACTAGAGTTTCATAAGCAGCCAGAGGCTATTGCACATTGAGGCAAAGATAGTTGTCTGCCTCTCCCATGTAGATGACACTTAAAGGAGTAAAATCTCCAAGAAGGTACCCACTACTGGCTTTTGTTGTGGTTTAGATCTTAAATGTGCCCCCAAGGCCATGTATATGGACAGCCTATGGCACTTTTGAGAGAAATTTTAGGAGGTGAGGCCTCGTGGAAGGCAGGCAGGTCACTGGGCTTGTGAAGGGCATATTGGGACCTTGGCTCCTTGCCTCTTCTTTGCTTCCCAGCTGCCATTAGGAGAGCAGCTTTGCCGCACCATAATCTCCCCGACCATGACTCTGTCTCACCATAGTCTCAAAAGCCACAGAATCAGCCAGACATAAACCAAAACTTCTGACACTGTCATCCAAAATAAATCTTTCCTCCTCGCGATTTCCTTGGGTATTTTGTCACAGTGACTGAAACACAATGAACACAACCAACTACTCTTTTCAAAGGACTCTATTTACATGGCTTTGTCAAGCATATCATCAGGAACAAGGCATGGAGGTTGGCACACCTCGGTTACTATGTTATAGTTTCGCTGTACAGCCCGATGGAAGGTGGTCTGTTCCCAAAAAGAGTGCCAGGAGAAAACTACGCGACCTCTTGTGAAAGTGTTGTTCTAAGTACATAGGAGTGAGCAGATCCGCAAGCTTGCAGTTCGATTTGATCAATTTATTCCAAACTCATGACAATGATAAATGATTAAAAGAAAGAAACAGTTTCAAGGATGTATTGAACACAAACACCTGTTTCACTGGGTATCATCCCAGTGCTTTTCATTTTCATGCTTTATCTAAGAATAACAGCAATTCAATCAAGAAAAATTATCCATTGTAATATTTTAAGAAAGGTGCAGCTCCTTACTTCCAAAATGCTCATTTATGTAATGAATGGCTTTGGACTTTCAGGGAAATGTTCTGCTGATGATGTGATACAATTGTAAGGCATGCATCTACCACAGTGATTAAATCTTAAACACAGATGTGAAACAATTGCTCTGAGAACACATAAAAGTCCTGTGTGATTAAATTTGTATGAGGGTAGAAACCCAAAGTACTGTATAAGAATCATTGCTTTGCCTAAGATTTTTCTGAGAAAAAAATCAATATATCTCTCTTATAAATTATAGAATCTCTGAAATAGAAGATATTAAAAGCAGTCTTCTTTGATAGAGTGACTAGTTTGTACAGGTTTGTCTGGGGTTTTCTGGGGTGTAGCACTGAAAACCTCAGGTCTAAGAAAATCCTTGACTCTTGGGCAAATTGAGTTAATTGGCCATTCTATTCTCTGGATTCATTAATATCCTTTTTTACATAAAGTACAAGAGATTTAAGTTCCTCAGGGCCCTAGACTCCATTCTGAGTCAAAAATCAGTGTCCCTATAACCTGTTCCTGTTCTGTCTTCTGTGGCACAGTGAAATTTATTCCTCCAGGTATTTGAAGACTTCTCCTCCATCCCCCATATCCTCAATCCATTCTATATTCTCTAAGTTAAGATGACCCAGCTCTTTCATCTGTTCCTCGAATGCTGTTGTTCAATTGGTCACCCCACTGCTCTCCTCTGGCCAGGCTCAGCTCCCCAGCCTCCTCACAAGATGTTACCCCAAACCAAGCTTGAGCCTGAGCACATCGCCCAAGCAGTCACGAGCTCTGGCCCTGTCTTGGGTGCCACACTCCCATGGAGATGATCTGACATTCTTTTAGCTCATTTGGCCTCTGCATCCCACTATTGAATCAAAGTATAATTCATGTCAACCAAAATCCACAGAGATTATTTTACATGCTAGAATTCAAAGTTCTGCCATTCCATAGTTGTGCAATTTAGATCCAAACATGATGCACTGATCATTCAGAGTAACCCATTATTCCAGCACATGATTCCAGCTTTGGGTCATAATTCTATCCCCCAAATTACTCACTCCACTAACTCAGTGCCAGGTTCATGCAGTCTGCAAGTGTTCTCTATGTATCAACATCTGCAGTCACTCAAATTGTTGGCGCAATGGTGGTGACAAGGTCAGGGCGAAAAACCAGATGATTAGTCAGTGCATAGCTACTTCCTGCATAAAGGCCAGTCACCATGGAGGTGCTTTATTTTCAAATAATCTCTAGACCTTTCCTGTCCAGATTTGAGAGAAGGTTAAGCTGTTTGTCATGCTGCCTCACCTCTGCTGTGTGGATCAGGAACGCAGATGTCAGGATGGCTTCACAAACCGGGGTCCCTGAGACAGCACAGGGATCCGAGTCCTTTTGCTGACTCCAGTCAGACATGTGCATGGAGGAGGAAGTAAAGCCCCTGAGAGCTCGGGTCATTTGGTGTATGGCAGTGTGGCTTTGCCTATCTTTTGCCATACTGAGAGTCCATCAACAGAAAAAGGCACACCCTCTTGTTTAGAAGAAGCTTGTCGTATAGAAGAAGAAATAAATTATATCAACACAATATAGGTGAGGACTACATTAGTGTTTGGTACAGAGCTAAATTGGAAAGCAGAGATAATGTGCAAATAAGCTGTGTTGCTCAAGGAAAACCACTAAGATAATGCACTTCAAGAGCTGGTAAAGGAGGAACTTTATGGTTCTCAGAAAACACTTTGTTTCCATTAAACAAAAGGAAAAAACTTAAAGTTATACAGTTAATTGAAAAGTGTCACAGGAAATGGTTGTACAAATATGTTGACTCTCCTCTTTTAAAACTATAATAAAAGTGTTGGCTTAATTGATGAGGCCATTTACATGCACTGGATTGTAGCCTTTTCAACAGCTAGTACTAATTGGGCACTTAGTTTTATCAGTGGATGTATTACTGGTCTCTGTCCATCAGAAATGGACAGATTTAAGACTTTATGGAGACAGGAGTTTACAGGAAGTTTGGCAATTTGGGTAATGCAGAGAAAATAGAGCTGACCTGAGGACCCATTTAAAATATGATTTACTTTATTTCACAGAAGGTTCTATTATTATAAGTAAAAGGTATACTGGCCTGGATACTTAACATCAGTTAGGTAGATCTAGCGAAAGTATTTTTTTTTTTTAAAGTCAGTCTCTCCTTGCTATCTTTTTGTTAGAATGGAGCAAGTCGTTATGTAATAGAAATGGCTGTCCATTCATTCACCAGAGACACAGAGTACCGCTCTGCCAGGGGCTGTGCTAGGTGTCCTATTCATTATCAAGCAGAATAGTAAAGGGTCTCCTCAGGGAGCTCAAGGTCTACAGAAGTGAGTTAGTCCCATGCCTCTTGTTATAACTTATCTTATAACTTTATAAAAAGAGGTTCACGTTTGTTCACAGGGCAGAGGTTCTCGGTCACGACTGGCCCTTGGCTGGTTTCTTTCTTGTGTCTCTCTGTGTTTAGCTCTTGATTTGATCAACTATAAAAAGACTACTTCGTAGGCAAACTGGAGATACATGAATAAGATCTAGGTGTGGCTTAGTACTAGGAGTTGTTGCTCATTTTGTTAAGCATACTAATAGCACTGAAAATATTCCCTAGAAAAGCCTATTGAGACATTTGAGATGAAATGCACAATGTATGGGATTGCCTTAAAATACTTTAGTGAAAATACAATAGATAAAGCCTGATACAGCAAGCTGTTGAGCATTACTCAGTCTTGAAGGATGAAGGTTTTATTATCTTTATTTTTACATTTGAAACTTTTCTCAGTAAACAGTTGGAAGGGAAGGGGAAGATGACCCTGCAACACTCCTAATATCATTTCACAGGGCTTGAAACAGAAAGAAGCAAGGGGACCAGAGGAGGGGAGCAAATTCCATGATTTGTGAGCACCTGCCTGGGGTTAGCATCTATGATACACTTGTCCATGAGGATACACAGCACATAGGAGGTGGGTGTTCAAACCACCTTCATACAAAGGAAGAAAACCAGATTCAGGTATGCTTACTCATGGAAAACAGAAAGAGGACAAACTGGGCAATTGGGAAGTTTGGGTCGTTAAAGGAATCCATCTCTGTACAATTAAGAACCAATTAAGAATCCATCTCTACAGCGATCAGCTGGGCATGGGCCCCCTACCTACAATCCCAGAACTCTGGGAAGCAGAGCCCTGATGTAAGTTCAAGCTCAGCCTGGGCATCTTGTGACTTACATCCTGTCTCAAAATAAAAAGTAAAATTGAATTTTTAAAAAAACTATAGTCACTCCCCCTTCTCTGGTTTTATTTAGCCATAATGAATTATGTCTGAAAACATTCAATGGAAAGTTCCAGAGCCATAAATTTTAAATACTTTTATTATACTACATTGCTATAGCTGTTCTACTTTATTATTGTTGTTAATAATCTCTTACTGTGCCTAATTTATAGATCAAACTTTATCACAACTAAGTGTGGACAGGAGAAAAACTATATATATATATATATACAGAGGGAGAGAGAGAGAGAGAGAGAGTTCAATAGTACTTGGGGTTTGGGATCCCCTGGGGGCACCTGGGAACATATCTCCTGCAGCGCAGGCACAGAACAAACCAATGTCTCTGAGTCCTTTAAATCCCAACACCAGGCCTGCTTAAGCTCTGACAGGGTCTGTACTGAGCCTCTTCTAGATCCTTCCGCTAACCCGGCGGCTTCAGCCACCCTGCCCCGGACTTGCCTCTTCCTTGCTGCTGAGATTTTTAAAGAATGCAAATTCTTTCTGAGGCTTATGAAGAGGAAAGACAGACTGTCCATCATCATACCAGGAAGGCAGGCTGCAAACCACGAGCCCATCCTGCTAAGGACCACCACACAGAGTGGCTCAACCCCACACAGAGCTGATCACTACTCTTGAGACACATTTCCTCAAAGACCAAAGACCTCTGGCCGCACAGAAGCAGCAAATTCCCACGGCTCTCTCTGCATACCTCGTTTCTTCTCCCACATGCCACTTCTTCAGAGCCCATCCCTACTCCTAAATAGTCTGCTGCATCTGGAAGTCTAAGCCTCAGCCCGGCAGGGTGGGACAAGGCCAGGCGCAGAGCCAGACCACAAAGGGTCAAATTCTGGCCACTTAGGAGCTGTGTGGCCAGAAAGTATTTCTTAACCCCTCTGTTCCTGGAATCCCTTCCCCTCGTTAAAAACAAAGATGGACTGCTGAGAGTGGAATGAGTTAATTAGAGCACGTTGGTTAACATCATGATTCCTGTAACAGAACCTTATTTGGTTTCACTCCATCAGTCACATGCGGTCTCTCATTTTCTCTGTACAACCTCCCAGCCTGTCAAAGCCCAACTGATGCCTTAAACCTCTTCCCAAAGTCTGACTGCTGAAGTTTCCCAAATCTCCTACTTCCAACTTCTACTAAACGTATTTCCTGAATATGACTTAACGCACTAGGGGGTCTCCTCAGTAAACTGACAGCATTTCAAAGAAGCAAACCCCAACCGGAGGAAAGAAGGACTAATAGAAGGTTGAGAGGGGTTGATGGCAGGGCCCCAGGAACAGGAAGTGGTTATCATGCAACAGGAAGTAGTTATCTTTCAGGACTAAAGCAAGGAGGGAGCCATCAGAAGGCCATGAGCAAGGCCACCCTTGTGAAACAGCACAGCTGCTGCCATTGGGAACAGTGAGTGAATAACTGTCCTCACCCCTCCCTCGTGCACAACCCTGGCTTTCTCAGGTGATTCTCCTTAGATGAAGTGATTTCCCCCTGGGAGACACAGAAAAGCATGGGGAGTGAGTCTGGAGGGGCAAATGCAGGCTAAGCAGAACAAACAGGTTGGCTGTCAGTTTAATCATCACTCACCTGGGAGCTGGTCTCCACAAGTGGGGCCCAGCATGCTCAGTCTACAGACATGGAGGAAGCACGGACTTTGAAATCAGACACCTTGGGGTAGGACCTTAACCTCATCACCACCAACGTGGCCTAAAGAAAGTAATTTTACCTGAGTCTCAGGCTGTCACATTCTTTATTTCTGAGATGAGAACCAATGACATTAGCCCTTGGGTTATTACAAAAATTAAATTCAAAAACATTTCCTATTACTTCTTCTCAACTGCATATAATTTCCTAAAGACTCAGGCTGTAGCTCAGGTGCTAGAAAACTAGTAGGGATGTGTAACTTTTATTGATAGACAAGAAACTATTGTGAATTTCGTCATTCCAGGCAACTTGGGAACTTTGTATGGCCTTGGCCTTCAGTGGGCTTGTCCACTGAAAAGAGGAATAATGCCTAATAGCTCAGATTTGTAGGAACTTGAAAATCCAAGTGTCATCTAGCAGCACCACCATCACCTGCTAGAACTGCAGACTCTCAGGCTCTAGACCAGCAGTTTGAAGATCCCCAGGAGACACAGATGCATGTTAAAGCTCAAGAAATCTACTGTGTACCAAAGGGGAACCCCAGAGCTAATGTAGATTCTGGTTAAGCCACCTCATTCCATAGCTGAGGACATGGACCCAAAGCTGCGTACACTGTCCAAGGATCCTGTGGTACAGACAGCTAATCCTACAGGCATTTCCAACCCTCTCTTCCTTGCTACTTTCTACTTTACAAAGTAAATATAACACTATTTTCCTAGTCTTTCTTGCAGCTAAAAGGGACTATATGCATGCTCTTCCCAGTGGCATGTCCTAGGATGGCTTCTTGACAATCTTGGCAAAGTGGGGCTGACAGCAAGACATTAACTCTCCCTCCTGGTCCTGCTTGCAAGGAGGAGGGATGAGTCCGAAGTAGACAGAAAAGTCACAAGCATGGGGGTGACATGGGGCTTTGACATGGGGCAGTTGAAAGGCAAGACACAGGGCACCTTGCCCTGGATGATGTCATTCAGCTCAGTCAAGCCAGCAACTTCCTACTTTGGGCCTTCTTGTTTTATTAAGTGAATAAATAAAAAGAACTCTTTGGGTAAGACATCACTGGCCAAGGGTCAAACAGAAGCAGAGCTGATGTGAGGATGTACCTGTGCACTGAAGAGAGGTGTTGTATAAATTCTTGTAAAACTGAAACTGCTATCTTAAGGGTAGAGTTTCAGTCTAGGAAACTCTGCGTGTGGGTGTTTGTTACCCTTTTAGGAGAGGAGAAGGTGAAGAGCAGAGATCTCTGCATTTCATCAAAGAAACTCCTCTGGCTATTGGTGAACCCTGCAAAATTGATAGATAAAATTTAAATAAATGTTAAGTATAATTCTGTTTAGTGATTCCACCAACAAATATCCTGTTGATTCATCAATGTCTGCAAAGCCTATTAACATGAATTTAATGAGTTGTTAAAAATGCACATTTACCTGAACAAGGATTGCTGATCTCTTTTTTAAAATCAGCAAAGTAAATGAGCTAGAATTCATTCAGCTAGAGAAATCACACACAGAAACCAGAAAGACAGTTCCCTGCCGGAACTAGGCAGCTGGAGGGACTCTAACTCCACCGAGCCCACAGGAGGAAAGGATGGCTCAGGCAGGGGCCAGAGGAGAGGAGACTCGACCTCTTGCCTGTGCACCGCGATCCTTCCTGGGAGCCAGGAGGGTCTCACCGAGGCTTCCGCCAGCACCACTCTATCATTCCCCCAGGAGCAGAGAAGGAGTTCGCAGACTCATGCACTCCTGCGAATGGAGGTTTAGTGAACGTGCGTTTCCCAGAGCATCTTTGTACCTGTGTCAAGTTGGCATTGTCTCCCACGACAGAGAGGAAGAGAGCAGGGAAATGGCTCAAGATCACACACTGACAGGCAGGAGAGTGCACTGCGGGGCCTGAGCCTGCTTGTCTGTCGCCTCACTCTCACCCTCCCCTCAGTGCCCCAGTTTTGGCCAGCTCCCTGGAGGGCCAGGCGGCCGTGCCTCCCATCCTACCTCTCATCCCGTGCCCTTCTGACCCCTGCTTGGATTTCAATTTCACTTACTTGCTTAAGAAATCTCTGCCTCAAGCCCAACCTCAGACCAGTTATGTTCTCGAGTTTCCATGATGCTGTGTGCCTCTGTCATTAGCTAACCAACTGACTGACAGACGGAATGGATGAGGCGAAGAGCGCTTTACTCTCCCATGCTGGCACCAAGGGCTTGATGTTGTGTTGAAGGGTAAGTATCTTTGACCACTCAACATCTCCCTTACCCCAAGTACACAGCTAATGCAGGCAGACAAGTCACTGTGCAGTAAAAAATCACCTTGAAGACAAGTTTCTATGCCCTCCCTCTGTGTCTTAAAACCAGAATGCAGTTCCAATCTCCTCCCCTATAAAGACTGTAGATCCCTCCACTCACACCCTGTACTGGGGATTGAACTCAGGGCCCTTGCATGGAGCTGCATCCCAGCCTCGTTTTTATCTATTTCTTGACAGGGTCTTGCTGAGTCACCATGTTACCCAGACTGGGCTTGAATTTTCGATCCTCCTGCCTCAGCCTCCCAGACTGCTGGGATTACAGGCTAGTGCCCCAGACCTAGCTCCAGATCCTTTTTTTATTACCTTTCACTCTGATGAGCATAAAGGCTGTGCAAGGGCCCAGACTGTCTCTTCCACCCTTGGATCCCAGCACCTACACAGTGCTCAGTTCACAGTGTCCCACACAGTACAGGAGGAGGAAATGACCTAGGACTTTCTAGTGTCTCCCACAGTAGCAGCCAGCCTCCTCCCAGGAAGGCTCTACAGAAGCAGCTGCCTTGGATGGTCTATTCCGATCTTCAGTGCGTCAGTGGGGTCAAGCCCAGTGCTGCACCCTATACTCATCGTCCTCTCCAGAGATGTGCTCCCTGGCCGGGAAAACGTGCTGATGTAGAAGGCCAGGCCCAGCAGGGGCTTCCCAGCTACCATGAGGGCGCTGGGGCCCCAGGACAGGCATCCGGGCCCTGCCGCACATCTCAGAGGAACCAGAAGCAGCCCCAGGAATCATCTTACAAACCATTTTCCAGGATAAAAAGAGGACCCAGACCAACGGGTTACAAAGGAGAAAGGCTGAGGGTGCAGACACCGCTCCATCCATGCTGTCAGCAGTGGGAACCACAAAACCCATCCCTGTCCCTCTCTCCAGACCAGCTGGAGAGGCTGCCGTTAGAAAGCCAAGTCCAGGACTCTGCGGCAACCCTACTGAGTCAGAGCTGTGGTCAGGACCCAAGATCCTGTCTAGAGCAAGCCCTGCAACAGATTCTGACACTAGCTCAACTGGAGCGCTCTTAACCCCGAGCCACCTCCAAATACAGGCTGAGCATCAGGGTAGGCCAGGCCGGGCCAGGCCGGGCTGTGCCAGGAACCCACCTGAGCTGGCCTCCTCACATCTTCAGATTACAGAAGAGTGAGGAGTGGCCTGGGTGGCCGCCCTGCAGCCCTCTCCCTATCTCCTCCTTATCTCAGTCAGGGTCTCCCTGACCCTGCCAGAGGGAAATGAAAGGCCTGGGCCCTGGGTTGTGTCACTTAAAGACAAAGTTCAAAGTACCAGATTAAACCTAGATGGCACAAGAATGCAGTGGCTTTTCTTTGTTTATTTGAGGAAGAACAGGGACATTTGGGCAGCCAAATCCTAGCACTAAATTTCACTAAGCCATTTTCCATGTGCCTGTGGCGGAAGTACCCCCTCTCCATTACCACGGGATCCAGAGTCCAAATCCTGCTAGGACAGAAACTCACCCGTAGTCACCCTCCTCCTGGAGGGCCCTGCGCCCAGCCACAGGGAATCCAAACTGCTTGCCAGTGCACAAGGTCTTTCCTACCTCCAAACACGGACACTTTAAATACATCTGTGTCACCCAGGACCCATCACGCTTCCTCATATCACCAACTGGCACATAGTCCCCTAAATTTTTTATATACTTTGGGGGAATTTCCTATAGTCCATTCATGGAACTTTGGTCACAAGTCTCAGACTAAGACCTACCATAAACATATCAGATACTAAAAAACTTGAAACATATAGAATCTTTTTTCCTGCCCCTAAGGAACATCAAGGTATGGATGGGTAGGATGAATAAACAAGTCTGTAAATATTCTTTTTATTCATGATGTTTGTTCATAGAAATTTGGAAAGCACGTAGATATATGCAATATTTAATTTTCTGGTGCTTCTCTTAGTCTGAAATAATTTTTTTTATTTTAGGGACATTAATAATTGATTATACAGAATGTAATATGCTCATGAAATAATCATGCTTGGTAAATTTCAAGGTGTAATCCTGGACACAATAAAAAATTTAATAGATAAATTTAATTTAAGACATTTTATATTTGTTACGGAGTACCAAAACTGCTAGACTTTCCCCCAATCTAGCTTGTTCTTGTTGTTTTACAAAAAGCACCCCAAAATTGAATACCATATAAATAACGAAGTTTATCTGTCTCAGAGGAGGGCAGAATCTTTGCCCTCCATACTCAGACTGGTTCCATCTCCTGTCTGAAATCATTTGAATAGGAAATCCCATAGAGGATGGGCATCAAGGACTCTCCTGTCTCACAGCGCTGGCTACCACATGCCAAGCCCGCGGGCAGCTCTCAAAAGAGGAGGCCCACTAGGGGAAGAGTCCCCACGCCTATTTGTGTTCTCCTGTCAGAGTACTTGTGGCTCCCGCCATGTTGTAAGACTGCATTTCTGCCACTTTCCATTGACCCCCAAGACACACCTTACTTGTCACTTTCCTGAGAAAGAGCGAGTGTTGCCCTTTACACTACACACAGCGCGTCGTGACCACGGTCCTCCAGTCAGGCCAGCTCCGCTCGCTTTCATTACTCATTCGCTCACCAAGACACACCCGTGACTCTGGCTGTCACCTGGGATCGGGGCCGCCAAGCCTTTATGAACTTCAGTGACTTTTTTCTATTGAGGGATGACTTCCTCTTTTAGGTTCAGAAGCACTTTGGTTATTGTTTGGCAAAAATGTGAACTATGGTGTACATTCCTGTGATCATGTGGTCAGTGCTTCAAGAGTATCAGAGTCAAATCCCAGTGCTCCGTTTCTGTGCTTTTTGCACCTGTGGTGATTTTTCATTTCAATGTCAAATTGTAGTGGAATCTCTTTGAGGAACGTTTGAAAGGTTACTGAACTCAACACCGGCTGTCAACTATGGACGGAATTCAATAGCAGCAATAACAGTATGAACAGCCCTGATTATGTTTTGACATCGTCACTAACTGCATCTCCACTGAGCTCAGCAGGCCCATCAGGTGTTCCCTGGAGATGCTGGGATGGGCAGGTGTGTATCTAAAATTGGTTCCACCTCCTCAGCCCTCTTAATGTTCCAGGCCAGTGGTCATAGTGGAGAAAAAGAAGAAAATAATCATGACTAAGAATAGGATAATGCTAAGATGAACAGTTCTCTCTTTTCCTGTAATATTCTGACTCATTTTCCCAACTTACTCTGTTTTAAAGTCAGAGGCTCAGGTTATCTTTCTAACCTGCTCATCCGAAGTGTGTCATATAGTTTTGCTATGATCTTTAGAGCAATATCCCACTGTATTTCTTTGTCCTTGTTCAATTTCTCTTTTTCTTTTCTAATAATGCATAATCAAAAGCTAATGACTAACTGCCTTGTCTGTCCTATCAAAGCTAGTACCACGACTATGAGTTCATGATAAAATGCCTTCCTCTAATTTTTATCACGCTTCTCCACAACTGCCTTATTGAGTAATAGAAGCAGGAAGAGCCCCCCCAAACTTGCATTTACTCCCAAATCTCAAGGCCCCCATGAGGAGAGCCATCCCACAAACTGAAAAAACTGCTACTAAGATCCCCAGAAGTATCTCCAACCACAAGGCTGGAAAGGATTCATTGTGGACACCAGGAGGCTGTGGACTCAGTAAATATTCAATGAAAGACTAAGCGCAATGCACACTGGAAGCTGTGATCATGGACAAGGGAGCAGTCACTCTCGTCAGCACTCAACATCATCGAGCCACCAAATTCACATGGATAAGCTTTATCTCATTGTCATTTCTACCCATGTACAAAGAGTAAGCCAGTTTCCAAGCACAAGGCGTCCTGCCCCTGACATTCAGGCTTTCTTCACTGACAGCTGCTGAAGAAAACCCTTAACTTCTCCTGTGTGGCGCACTGATTTCCTGGCAGAGCAGGTGGAGAGTATATTCTCAGGCTGCAGCGTGCGCTGGGCCAGGCACCACGGCCTCCGCGCTAGGCTTGCCCCAGCTCTTTCTGCTGCCTTCCCACCCCGCCTTGTGCTTCCCTTGCTTTCTCTCCACCCTGAGCAAGACCCCTGGGAAAGAAAAACTCCTCTTAGAGGGGCAGGGACCCCACGCTGCCAGGGCATCCTGGCAAAGACTAAGGCTGGAAAGGGTTTGTGGCATTTGTGAGTCGGCTAGAGGGTGGGGATTTTCCAGTCTCTTACTATTCTGGAAAAGAAAGAGGTTTTTCATTTTCAGTCAAGATGGAGGAGGGTCACTGAAGTGCTGGGAACTGACAAATGGCATGGGAACCTTGACTTGGTGGAGCCAGAGTCTTTGTATGGCTGAAGGACACAGCCTGGCTCCTTCCGTACCCCACACCCACCCTGTTAATGTGAATATATATATTCATATTTTATTTTCTTCCCCACATCCTCTCTTGGGAAAGGGAGGTCTTGGCTTTTCTTTCTAACCCTCAGGCCTAGGGCCACAAAGAGTCTGTTGAAACTGAAGTTAGAGCCATTTTCTTATTTCCCTTTCCTCTGGACATGAACACTTGGAGGGATACAAGGTATGGGGGAGGCTGGGATGTGGCCTCATTTGCAGTAGCACTCTCAACAGTAATAGCAATATATCTTTGTTACTATTTTAACTTGATCTTCATTTAATTTCCTGTCCCAATAATTTCATCAGGTAGTGTATCCTCTGGGGTCCCAGCAAGAATCAGATGGCACATTCAAAGAATTTAACTGAAAGTTATTTAAAAGATCAGACAATTTTCAGAGATAGATCAAAGTCTAATGATGAAAACAGAAACTACACCAATTAGTTTAATAAAGGAAGTTAAATACAAAGAATTAGTTTAAAGGGGTTGGAAATACTTATATGAGGTATCTAAAAAAGTCAAATTAGTAGAAAAGGGCAGCAGAAAGTTGGTTAACAGGGGCTGGAAGAAAGAAAATTGTTCCAGATCTTCTTGGAACGAGTTGTTTTAATGGGTACAGAGCTTCACTTTTGCAAGATAAAAAAGTTCTAGAGATCAGCTGTCCAGTAACATGAAATATAGTCTATTTCTGAAATGTGCATTTAAAAATGGTTCAGAGAGTACATTTTGTACATGCTCTTCGGTATGATAAGAAAAAGGATTAGAAATACAAATGTGTGAAAGAGAATGTAGAAAGTAACCCGGAAATGTAACTGGAGAAAAGGCTGGCATCCATGCAGCAAGGAACAGAGGGAAGAGTAGCCAATGTTACAGTCCAGGGGCTCAGAACGGGTGCAGGCCTTTGAGTGATGGGCGCTGCTGCCCTGGAGAGAAAGCCCCCTGGAAGTGGTCCTGGGAAGGGCAGAACAGCCCCCAGGAGGAGCCCAGGGGTGCTGCATCAGCAGGGCTACTACAAAGGGGCCTCTACAGGAAGAGCAAGCAAAGCGGAAACAGAATCCTCCTCCTTCCTCCAGCCCCGCAGGCTCTGGAAAAATCCTGTGTTGGCAGACCTGACAGGCAGCTGTTGGCAAAGCAGGATGTTATTTGCAAAGTCCCAGGGCAAGTACCAAAGAGCAGGGCTGAAAAGGGTGGCTGAGAAGCAAAGCAACATTAACTTAGTAAGGAGCACCAAGATGAGGGCAAGTTTAAGGCAGTAATGAAACAAGGAAACCCTGGGAATAGCAGGAAGCATTTGCTCTCCCAAGCCAGAGGGGCAGCAGGAAGGAATCCTGCACAGGGACCTGAGCCCAGGAAGGCCAGGCAGGGGAGATGGCCTCGGGGCAGGGGCTGTGGCCTTCTGCTTAAATTATGGCCCACAAGGTGAGAGGGGGCAAAGGTGAGAGAAAAGGTCCCGACTGCTGTCTCCCCTCTGCGAATCAGAAGAGCCACAGCTTAGCCCAGTTAAGCCAAGTAGAAGCCACAGGACAGTATGTTCACCATTTATTTAATATACACAGAATGCACTATCTGCATTCATTTGCTTCTTCCTTTCTTTGCCTCAGGACAACTATGACAACAAAATTGAAATTCCTCCAAGCTAATGTACATCAACTCATGTTCTCTCAAAGATTTAGCAATAACAGCAAGAAGGAAATTTGATTGTCTTTAAAATTTTTTAAATGGTGATTTCTGTTAAATTTACTAGCACTAAAATGCTTATATTTGATTTTCACAAAGACTGGATTAGTACCTGCTTCTCTTGCAAATTGTTGAGAAATTGCTGTGGTTTCAGGCTCCTCCTCTAATAGGAACAATGACAACACACATCTCACAGGCACGTAGTCAGATGAAATGAGACCAGAGGAAGCCCCTGAAAAGATGGATTTTAACCGCAGCTTCCTTCAGCTCTCCCTGGATCTGAGTGGTTTTTAAAATGTCACCATCCTTGGGGCCAGGGATTTAGCTTAGTGGTTCCCGTGTCTGCCTTGCAAGTGCAAGGACCTGGGTTCAATCTCCGGTAACCACATACAACAGTGCCAGGCATGAAGACTCACACCTCCCAGCAATCAGTACCACACACCACAGCGCCGGGCGTGGTGGCTCATGCCTGTAATCCCAGCACTTGGGAGGCAGAGGCAAGAGGATTGCTGAGTTCAAGGCTGAGCTCAGGGGCAGCCTGAAATACAAAAGCAAGACCCTGTCTCAAAAAAAATAAAATAAGTAAAATGTCAGCATCCTGTTAACACTGTGCCATCATCCTGTTCTCCACCACACAACCGCCACAGCCATCAAAGTCACCTCTCATTGACACCTCACTCTTGGAGCCTTTAAAAGGTTATGGATTAACAAACTCTTGGAGGGAAAGAGGAGATGGGGTTTGGAGTTAGAATGCTGGCTTTGCCATTGATAGCTGCAGGCTCTTCCCGAGTTTCTCAGTTTTCCTCCACAGGACACCAGCCACTACTGTGAACCCTCCTCCCTTTGCCTCTCCAAATCCATTCCTCGCCCTCTGCTCTCCCACCTTGTGTCTCACAAGGGTGAGCTGTACAGACTCAGCGACTTAGCTCCCTGATATGAATGTCTCTGCACAAAGACAGCTAAGAGGGAATGAAATACAGACACCAAGTTTACGTGACTTCAAGATAGCGGGAAGGTTAGATGAGAAAAGAAGGTAGAATAAAATGAAAAATATTCACATCTAAAAATATGATGGCAAGCAAAAGAAATGAGATACACAATCATACCTGATGTATCATTTTATGAAAGTCAAGAAAATGCAAATTTATGCATAGTGACAGAAGGCAGGTCAGTGTCCCCTGGGGCCAACAGTGGAAGGAGAGATTGACCACAGTAGGGTAGAGGGAGCTTTCTGGCAGTTAAGGAAATATTTGTTATTTTGATTATGGCAGCAGTTACACGGTACATACATTTGTAAGAACTCACCTAGTTGTATAGTGTTCAGTACCTAAATGGATACAGTTCATTACCTATAAATTTCATCTCTAGAAACCTCATTTTTAAATATTTGTAGCATAATATAAGTGGAAGCAACATATCATGGAATTCTAGCTGTGCCTTCACTATCAATCTGTACAACCTGAATGTGCAAATGACACGGACCAGTGAACACATCTCAAGGCTCGCAGATGACTGCTGCTTCATAAGCGACAATCAGGATAAAAATGAGCTGGCTGTAAAGACAGCCAGCTGAAGACGGGACCCGCCCAGCACACCAAACGCATAAACGAGATTGTCCTTTACACGAATGACTTATACAAGTATTGAGAAAAACAAAACAAAGCAAGGAAATGAACTACAGAATCCTCATAAGGGTCTCACTCTACAGTAAAAATGAGTTTCCAGCAACGAAATGTTGAGTTATATAATAAAGGTTAAAAGAGAGAGAGAGAGAACTCTCAATGCCAGGAATAAGTCAGATGAGTTTGCTAATTTTTCCAGTTTCAATTGTCCACTTTTCTAAACTAACACTAGATTTCAAATGTCAAGCTTTTAAGTCCCCAATTGCTGCTAAGAAATACTTCCTAAGACATGTGAGCAAATGTCTATTGATTCTAACATACAATGTGTCTGCTCCTCAACTCTTGCTAATTATTCAAGGACAACATAATGATTAGATTCCTCTATTCTGAGCTGAGCAGACGTATCACTATAGGCCAGAGCAGCCAACTACAGATTCCTAAACCAGCCTTGGACTCAAAACCCCAGGGGCTCAGGATGCTGCAGAAGTTCCATGGTTGCTGGGGACAATCAGCTGATCTGGGGAATCACTCAACGAGGCATCCGCTGGGGCATTTTTATGCAACCCAAGCACTGCAACATGGAGCATACTTTTCTGGAATAAAAAAGTTATTTTGATATTTCATCAGCACCATCCACAACTGTATGACCTTAATATTTTAAAGAAATGCCAACAAGATTCCATTTCTGGTGAGATTGAACACAGCTGATACAGGGGAAGAAGGCAGACTGGGTAGTATGGTACATGGTCTATATTTCCATTCAACTGACTTAATCTGAAAACATTCTTATTTTGTATCTCCCTTTATACAACCTAAGCACTGTTAGTTGAGTTGCTTGACAGACAGTACCTGAGGAGCAGTGTTACGAACTTAATGCAAGAAAGGTACAAGACTTGCTGGTGACAGACCCACTTACACCTGCTTTGAGATCTAGGTGTCTAAGAGCAGAAACATCAGCTTTTTGCTCATTCCTTCAAAAAATATTCATTGTCTTCCTTCTGTAAACAAGTTCTGTTCTACATGCTGAGAATACAGCAATGAAGCAAACAATAACATGGCTTGCCAATACTCAGTTTGTCCTGCATGTTAAAATTGATACCAATTTTACTACTATAGCCATAATGCCATAGCTATTGCTATTAATTGGTTTTCTTGGGATGTCAATGTCTAGATTGCCTTGAGATTGTTGACAATACTGTGGCCCATTGCTGAACAGCTCGGTACTGGGACAAACATACAGCAACCTGGGCCAAGGATTGAGCTCAGTGGTTCTGGTATCTGCCTAGCAAGCACAAGGTCCCAAGTTAGATCCCTGGCATGGCATACCACAATGCTGGGCGTGGTATCTCACACCTGTAATCCCAGCATTTGGGAGGCAGAAGCAGGAGGATTGCCGTGAGTTCAAGGCTAGCTTGAGCTACATAGTGAGTTCAGGGCCAGTCTGAACTAAAAAGCAAGACCCTGTCTCCAAAAACACTAATATATCTATCTATCTATGTATCTATCTATCTATATCTATCAACCTCCCACTTTAAATATACAGAGATGATTGTATCCCAAAAGAGGCAAAGGCAAGTAGACATTAACTAGAAAAGATCTCTACCCTAGAAGCAAAGCTTTCTACTATAATCAATCCATAATCTCAACATAAAACAAACAAGAAATGGAAACATGAGAAAACGTGCTAAACAAAGTGCTTCCAAAAACTCCCAACTTCTCCAAAGCTGATTCATGGGGCACCAAAAGAGAGGAAACTAAAAGCCACAGCTCCAAATTACTCAAGATGATGATGACAAAATGGACCAATAAGGCACTTGGATAACTCACAAATGATACAAGTGTCAAGAGATTGGGCCAATTAAACAAAATCATGACCTAGTTTACAGAAAACATATAAGCCAGCAGAACTAAACAAAATGATATTTTAACAAAATGAATGACCAGGATAGAAAGAATTAGTCCACAAATAGAAATTTAGGAGATTAAAAATATTATCAAAAGTAGAGGAAGCAGAAGAGACCAATGTAAGGACAGAGCGTCAGACCTACAAGACACAGTTGTTGGCGGCCAGTTAACGAGATACATTAAAAACAGCAAGAGAACATAAGAAGTGGTCCCACCAGCTCCTGGATGATGCAAAGAAGACTGATCTAAGGTTAATCTGAATTGGAGGAAAAATCAAAAGACAGCACAAATGGCATAGAAACTGTTTTACTAAAATAATAGTAGAAACTTTCCAAATAAGGGAACTTAATATGCAGATAGGTGAGGTAGGAGGGGAAAGAAGGGAAAGGAACAAAAAAAGGAATGAAGAAGTGCTATATTCAGGCACCAACTCTGCACAAGAACTGTAAACATTACACACTGCAAACGTGTTCTAGTAAAAAGTTTTAAAAGATAGTAGATCTCACATTAACTGTTCTTACCACAACGGGGAAGTTTTTAAAACTTTAATAAAAGCAAAGCGTGGGCACCAGGCTATGGGTGGGCATGAGGTGAGAGGTCGTCATGAAGGCCTCCCTGAGCAGGTGACACCTGTCTGAGCTGAGACTCGAAGACAAGGAAATCGGCTGCAGAGAGCCCAGGAGCTGTGGCAGGAAGCTAAGACACTCACAGGCTCTATGTACAGAAGTGCAGAGTCTAACAAAACCAGCTCCCCGGGGCTCCTAAAGGTGAGCCAGGGCAGCCACAGCAGCTCTGCCTGCAGGGGCAGAGGGAGGGGCTGTTACCAAAAGATGCCAGCTCTACTAAAGGGATGCGGGCAGGCCAGGTAACTAGCCAGGGAGAGCCGAGCAGTTGGCACCGTCACCCACTGATCTGCCCATTGGAAGCCGGGAAGTACAAGTCTATGCAGTTCTGACCCTCAGGCCTCCTGCCACAGAACCAGGCAGGAAAGGGAGGTGTCTGGGGCCAGCAGGACAGGCAGAAGGCAGCAGCCCCGACAGCGAAGACAAGGCTCTAGATGGGAAACAGCACAGCTCTCGTCCAAGGAAGACTAAGGCCACTGTGCTGGAGCCTTGGGGACAAGGGGAGGATGAGGGAGGAGAGGAACACCAGGCCAGATCAGGTCGGGGAAGGCCTTGAGGGCCACGGCGAGATGCTGGCATTTCATTCTGTGCTAAACGGGCAGCCTTCAGAAGGCCTAGGTGGAGAGATGACCCCATCCTTGCTCCTGGGAAGCCAGGGTGACTGCTGCATGGAGCATGGGCCACGGGACAGTAAGGGCACAGGCAGGAAAGGACCGCGACAGCAGGGGTACCACGGACTCACCCCAGAAAGCGAGTATGCAGAGAAGGAAACTTCCACTTGTCCGGAGCTTGTCATTTCTTGCTCAGTGGCTCTTCCTCAACACAGTGACAAACAGGGTGCGGGAGAACCGTGAGACCGACACAGTGTAAATCCGCCGCTGGTTAGAAGAACACGGTCCCTCGATTTTGGCACTACCCTGCTCCGGGGGAGGGGCACAGGGAGGAGCAGCGTGCATGGCCTCCGGATCAAAACCACAGACGGACCTCTGGCTCCCGAGCAGTGTCCCTTGTGCCCCTCATTGTTGGTCCTGTGACATGGTGACATCATGTTAGGCGACGGCTGAGGCAGCAGCTGGTGTGTGCTGGTCTGTCCTTCCTCTTGGCTACCAGCTACTGGGGCGCTGGTGGTTCCCTGCCTGCCTCCCCGCTCATTCACTTTGGCTTCACAAGCTCCACAGGCCCCTCTGAGTGTCCCTGCGTCTGCTAATTGTGACACGTGTCTGCAGATGACAGGCAGGTAGACCAGCAAATCCTGGGTGAAGATGTGGGGACACCAGCCAATACGCTTACATCCTGGGTGGACTAAAAGGGGAAAGACGGAAGTGGGTCCATTTCGGCAGCGCTCCAATCTGCCATCGCATGTACACATCCGCCCCCAGTCTTCCGTCCCCCAACCACAGATTCACGCTGCTGACCCTCCGGAAGCTTCTGGGCCTTCAACCTTGGACTGATGCTGAATCCTTGGTCCTTGTGTTGCGCGTCCATTTTCTTGGGCTCAGCAGAGCGGGGAGCCTCTAGCTTTCTGACACACAGACAGCCATAGCAGACTCTCCAACCTCTGATCCTGTAGGCCTAAATCCCCTTGCATGATTGTACATACATTTACTATTGATTCATTTCTAGAGAACTCTGCAGCCTGAGTGTCTGCTTTCTCAACTGGTTCCAGACACCCCGCTGGCTCTCGACCCCCGTGGCAGGTCTCAGGAAAACAGAGCACAGCTTTGGGACTCTAATTAGACTCTTGCTCTCCCTGACTTCTCCACCTTTCTCAATTTATTTCATCTGGCCACCCTTCGGTTTAGCCAAGAAGGTCGCTCAGGAAGCTTGTAGATGATCTTCCCCGCGCCCCAGACTGGAAGTCTGACGGTTGTCCTTTCAGTCCTTTTGCCTCTAGGTATTTAATACACTCCCCTCGATCCAGCTCCAGCACAGAGGGAGACCAGAATCCCCGAATGACTTTCTACCTCTGTCTCCCTGCTCGTGTCTTCTGTCTCCTAAAGTCTGGAGCACAGGCTTCTTTATCTGAGCTTCCACTTCTGACCCCCATTCTTATCACTGGGCACATTGTAAAATAAGTATTCTAGACGTTATGGGAGAGATTAATAATCTTCCAGGCCAATCCTGTTCATATAAATGGAAACTAAAAAAAAAAAATCAAAATCCTTTCTCTCCCTACAAAGCTTTCAAGACGTTTTTCTGCAGAACCACATTTTTTTTTAACATCAGAAGCTACATCATAATTCTCTTTCGGCTTGCATTCTGTTATTCCTTCCTAGACAAAAATATATTCTGGAAAAAAGAATAGCACATTAAATTTTTCCAACTCCTGGCCAAAATCGCAGGCGTTAGGAAGCTCTCTGAATGCCCTGGGGGTAGAGATAATCATAGCTTATTCTCTGGCAGAAGCAGAATCTAGAGAACAGGAGAGCGAGGGCAAAGGTGGAAAGTTTGGAAAATTAACGAAGGTAGAACTTACAGAACTGGTGAGAGATCAGTTAGATGGGACGGGTAAAGAAACCCGAGAACCAGAAATGACTCTCAAGTACAGACAGATGGTGGTCCGTTTTACTAGAACAGGGAGTCCTGGAGAAATAAACAGACTCGATGTGCGAAAAGCAAGGATTCTGTTCTGAACCTTATAAATCTGAAATGTCCACGAGACATCCAAGTGGTAACATCAAGTAGGTCGCCCAGAAGATAGAACTGAGATGAAGGTAACCGTGTGAGTCAGCAGCAGGCGCAGAACACAGACGGGAAACGCTCCGCCCAACCCCTCGGTTCCCGGAGCTCCGAGGGCCCACACAGCGGCTCCGCGAGCACCACACGGCCATCCTGAACCAAGCAATAACAGACGAGAGAGGAAGCGTGTGCGTTGGAACTAGGTCCCCATTATCATGCAAGCTTTCGCTTCAGAGAAAAGTTACGAGTAATCGTGAAGAAAACTCCTTGTAAAGCAGGAAACAACAAGAAATAGGGCATTGACTTTTCTGTCAACAAAAAGGTGGGATCTACTGAGTTTTCAGCCTAAAAGCCATCTGGAAGGGTGGCCGTTCTGCTCTTCAAAATGACCTGTAGTTTCGGTTTTGACCCCGTGTGGCCGTATTTTTTGTTAGTAAGAAAAGGGGAAAAGAATATATAAGCCTCTTTGGGAAATGGGTAGAAAGGAAAGTGGGGGAGTGAAATACTGGTAGTCCAGGAAATACGATTCCCAAGGAAACAGCCCCACCTGCCGAAACAAAATTTCCATCTGGGTTGGGGAGAAGAAAGATTTGAATTCTTTCTTAGGAATAATTACTACACAACTACAACCTCCTTGCTCCCTCTAGCGGTCAAAGGTATGAACAACAAGCACTTTGTGAAAGCAACTTCGCAGAGGCATTTTTCACAGCGCCTTCAGTCCTCACTTTCAGTATTAATGCAGGACAAAAGAAAAGCAAGACATTAACATTCCTCTAGCACTCTACACATACTCAGAAATTCAAAGCCCAGGAACTGGAGAGGGGTTGCTTTATAAGCAAAGCCAGATCCACGGTATTAATCAAATCCTTTAGACCGGCCTCAGGAGATGGGAAGGCGCCAGGCAGCACGTGGTCTTCACCGATCTATTTGTCCGGATGGCTAATTGCTTACTCTGCAGGTGAGTAGATCTTTAGGGTGGTTTCCTCCTCACATTGGTGCAAAGTCATTCCAGAGGACAAGGTCAGCCCTGGGCTTCAGTATTCTGAATTGGAAGAGGAACGTCCTTGTTGCCAGGCAACTTCGTTCTCGAGGTGTAGGGGCCACGAAAGAGAAAGCACCTCATAATTCGAGTGGCTCCACTTCAACAGTCACCACGGCTGACCGTGGAGTCTACCTGGCCCAGCAGCTGCATCCAGGAAACCAGTCCAGGAACAGTCGACAATAACCCTTAACAAAGCTGCGGCTCACGCGGCCGCTCCTCACGTTTCAGTACAGCGCTTCCAGAGCAGCGCTGAGATAATTTCGGAAGCTTCATTCCAGCCTGATGATTCCACAATAGAGCAGACACTGATAACGCTGGACAGGAGGAGGAATGTCTCATAGCAGCGTGTTCAATTTGGGTAACAGTGTTTTATAAGCACATAGCCAAAGGCTAATTTCTCTAGCTTTCAAGATTATTGTTGCAATAACTAACCATTCGTTCAGAAGAACACCAACATTATTTGTAATCACCGGCAGTGAACAGATAACAAATTCCTGTGGCATTTTCCAAGTGCTTCGAAAAAGTACACCATAGCAAAGTACAAAATGAGCAAAAAGGAAATGTTAAAGATGGCTGCATACATGATGGTACAGGATAAATGTGATGCATTAATGGTACAAAGAAAGACTTCTAATAAGGCCTTGAAGAGAAAAAAGCAAACTTAGATCTGCATTTTAGTCCTTACACAAGAATAAGGAGTAGAGACTAAGACATAAAGTACAGAGGCAAAAAACGGTTAGTAACTGGATCGCATAAAATACGTGATAAAAGCAAAAAAACCCAAAGTAAAGGCAAAAATGAACTGACAAACAGACCAAACGGCTAGGTCAGGCATATTCCCAGAATACACTGAGCTAGTATCACATCGATAGGATTCGCCTGTCATCCCAGGATCCTGAATTTGAGGTCAGCCTGAACTACATGGCCACACCTGTCTTTAAAAACCAGGGAAAGAGGGCCAGGGATAGAGCTCAGTGGTTCCGGCCCCTGTCTTGCAAGCGTAAGGGCCCAGGTTTGATTCCCCGGTAACCACATACAATACTGGATGTGCAGACTCACGCCCAGCAGCAACCAGGACCACATACCACAGTGCCGGGCGTGGTGGCTCACGCCTGTCATCCCAGCACTCGGGAGGCAGAGGCAGGAGGATTGCTGAGATGTGAGTTTGAAGCTGAGCTCAGGGCCAGCCTGAACCACAAAGTGAGACCCTGTCTCAAAAAACCTAAAAAAAAAAAAAAAAAAAAAAAAACAGGGAAACAGCTCTTGAACACCAACAGAGAAAAGACTAAAACTCCAACATGAATAGACAGTTCCAAAATATGACCCTAAGAATATGAAAAAAAGTTATAGGAGGTAGATATATGTCAACAAAAACAACACTGGGATATCATTTATTATCAAGTTAGCAAACATTAAAAACTAAAATACATTCTGTTGGAAAAGCTATGGGAAAGTGCTTTTACATATTTCTTGTGGGGATAAAGATTGGGATAACCCTTCTGGAAGGAAATCTAACAACATTTAGTAAAGCAAGACCAATGGGATAGTTGCTTACACAGAGGTACTGGGTATAGGGCAGAAAATGCTGATAAACAGGAGAGCGGTGGTGGCAAAATTAATGAAACTTTTCTATTTCATTAGAATTTAAAATAATTCTGACTACATTCTGCTTCACTTATCCAAAAATAAATCATCATGATAAGCCAGGAATTGAGGTAATTTCAAATGGAATAAACAGTAACAAATGAACTTAACTGTATTACACCTGAACTGCCTGGCCCAGCGGAGGAGGGGGAGCAAGGGCTGCTCTAAGTAGTTTGACTACTATAAAAAGAAGCAGAAAGCAGAGAACTGGGATTGTGTGTGTGCATGGGGCTGACATACACCTATTTCTAAGCTTTCTCTTCTGAGAAGCCCTGGAAGCAATGAACGCATCAAGATCCAAGATCCTAGCTTCACAATAACATTCTCCAAAGAACAGAACTAAGGGACACCAGATGGGAAGAATGAGACATAATCGGCCTCCTTGGGGTGAGCACCGAGGAGAAAGAGGGTGTGCGGGTGCCGCGCGTGCCCACACACTGCAGGGAAAGTGGAGACACGTGGGGTGAAGTTGTTTACCCGGAGAAGTACCGAGGAGGGTGAGAAAGGTGAATCTGTGGACTCTAGCTGCTCGTGCCCGTGTCTGAGCAGATACGGCCCAGGTGCGCCTGTCATTCGAGGCTCCATGTCGAAGGGAGACGTGAGTTCCCTGGTCCTCCAGAGCTTAACTTGTCTCTGTGTCTCTTCTTTCTTGTTGCCCCTCAGTCTGGTTCAAGCTTGTAGGCTGGTTCCTACACAGAATGCATGCTCCTTAGAAACGTAGCTGATTCCAGGGCCAGAACAGGAAAATTTACACTCAAAAGGAAAAGCTCAAAAAATGATAAGGATATGCTCAGAGGACATAAGAGTCAACTAGAGGAGCTGCTCATGGCTAAGGGCAGAGACCTCTGAACGGTACATGTGATGAGATGAATTATGCCATGGCTCTAAATTGTTTAAAAAATAATGAACTCACATTGCAACTACTAATGAAGAAATGATGAAAATCATTAGGCAGATTCCATGAACAATTGTTAAAAAGAACCAACGAGCAATGATAAAATAAATGGACAAAATTATGAGGAATGGAATACTTCTGTCCCTTCAAAATAAGTATTACTAAGAAACTCAGTGTACAGTGAGGAAATCTAATGTACACTATTTGAATAAAGTGATCAAAATAAACTACCAATTAGAAGATCCATTGAAGTCAGACATACTGTGGGTCATACATGAAGAAGGGTCAGATGGGATTCTGCAGTGGGATTCTCAACAAAAATGATTCATGCCACTCTCATTGGGGAAAGAACATCAGGTAAGCCCAACAAAATAACTGACTGGTACTGTCCCCAACATGCCAAGGTCATAACGGACAAAAAAGATTAGAGAAAGTATAGACATGACAATTGAATACATTGTGGGGTCCTATGCAGAGTCTGGACTAGAAAGATGGAAAACTGGATTTGGAAAACTGCTAAATTGAGGGAAACTGAGAAAAATTGGGAAACAAATTTAAGAAAACTTAATATTTGAATAAAGTTTATAGATTAGCCAATACAATATTAATTTCCTTATTTTGTTGAATGAACAAGAAAAAGCTAGGTTAAGGATGTATGGAAACTATTGTAAGTTTTTCTGTAAAGCTACATGTATTTCAAAATAAAGTGACTTCACAAAGTGAAGACACTTCTATGTGTGTGGCCTATTCCCGGAGGAGGTGGCCACGTGGAACACCTTCATATTATTGCTACAAATACTGATGTGTAAGTCATGTTGGAAGGTAACCACATAATAATACTGCACGTGGAGACTCACCCCAGCAGCAACCAGTACCACATACCACAGTGCGGGGCGCGGTGGCTCACGCCTGTAATCCCAGCACTCGGGAGGCAGAGGCAGGAGGATTGCTGTGAGTTTGAGGCTGAGCTCAGGGCCTGGCTAACCTGCAAGGCGAGACCTTGCCTCCAAAAAAAAAAGGAAAAAAAGAAATGTACATCCTTTGGCTTTATTTCACCTAGTTAAATTCTTTATGGCCAGGCTGAATCAGCAGGAGGCGAAGACAATGGATGTTTCCTTTTGCTTCTGAAGCAGCTGAGACCAATCAAAAATAACTTCCCCTAAGTAGTGACTGTTGCTCATCTTTAAAAACAGACAGCTCGAGCCTACATCATGGACTCTCCATCTCCCTGCCCTTTCTATCCCCCACACCCGCACTCCAGGTGAGGACAACCCTTCCAATCACCTACTCTTAACCAGCCTTTGTGTTAAGCTCTGAGATGGGGAAGAAGTTATGGGGAAAATGGGAGATTCAAATTAAGATGAAAATACAAGCTGGCCTGTGAGGATAAGTTGCAGACTTATGGGAAGTCTGGGAATAGACTATTGACTTATGGGAAGTCAATACTTATTTTGAAGGGACAGAAGTATTCCATTCCTCATAATTTTGTCCATTTATTTTATCATTGCTTGTTGGTTCTTTTTAACAATTGTTCATGGAATCTGCCTAATGATTTTCATCATTTCTTCATTAGTAGTTGAAATGGTGCTAGTCAGGAGGAATATGTGATTAAATTCACCAAATGCTCACTGAAACATTTGCATGTGAGAATTCTCCCCCAATGAGTGATCTAATCCAAAAGAGGTGGGTGATAGGGTGACCCTTGAAGGAGTGGCAGAAAACACCAAGAGGAAACCCACATCCTCAGAGGGAGAACTCAGGGACCATGGCAGGGTTGTTTGTCACAGGGCAGGGGGTGGCTGTTGGAAGACTCTGCCCTTGGCTCAAGGACTTCATGAGCTCTTCACGTTTGCCCTTAGTCAGTAATGAAGATGAAAAATAAGAGCATCTCACCTGAGAGAGAAAAAGAGGCATTTCAGCCTGTTTATCTGAAAGGCAAGTCCTACTTCTTTTTTTAAAAAGGTATTTCCCACATGAAATATCAGAAGGTATTTGGTTTATTTATAAAGAGAAAAAAAAAGAGTAAAAGAGCCTATTAGAAACACAACCAAAACTTCTATTTGTCTATAAAAATAAACTCAACCCTAATTAAATTTTTAACACAACAGTCACTTTTTTATATTTTGCACACAAAACTTTTTTTTTTTTTTTTTTTTAGGTTTTTGGAGACAGGGTCTGGCTTTGTGGTTCAGGCTGGCCCTAAACTCAGCCTCAAACTCACATCACAATCCTCCTGCCTCTGCCTCCCGAGTGCTGGGATGACAGGCATGAGCCACCACGCCCGGCACTGTGGTATGTGGTACTGGTTGCTGCTGGGTGTGGGTCTCCACACCCAGTATTGTTATGTGGTTACCGGGGAATCGAACCCGGGTCCTTGAGCTTGCGAGACAGGCGCTGGAACCACTGAGCTAACTCCCCGGCCCTGCACACAAAACTTTTATTGCTGCTTTTTTTCTCCTAGGCTCTCCCCCCAAGTGGTTTTTGCATATTGCAGTATTTGTGTGTGTGTGATGCTGGGGGTGGAAAGAGCCAGGGCCTTATGCATGCAAGTGTCTCCCCATGAAGCTACATGATGTACACCTGTAATTCCTCTATTTATGGCAATGTTTTCTAAAAACATCTATTTGATATTTCTCTTAAGAAGGAAAACAGTCAGCCATAGTGATACACACCTGTAATCCCAGCACTACAGAACACTGAGGCAGGAGGATCACAAGTACAAGACCAGCCTGGAGAACTTGGAGAATTTAGCCAGACACTGTCTCAAAATAATAATAAAAAGGGGAGGTGGGGTGTTGTGACCCAGTGCAAAGGCCCTGGGTTCAATCAAGAAGGAGAAGAAGAGGAGGAGGAATTATAATGTACAGTGTGGTCAGCTCATGTCCAAGTTCCTTACTGCTCCAAAAAGGCAGCTGGAAAAGGCTCACTGTGACTGGGCTTAGCGGGTCTCAAGTCTGGACTTCAAGAACTCAACCATGGTTGTATGCACAACTGAGCAAAGGGTTCCTTCTGCTACTGAATGACTCTACCCAAGTATACACACACACACACACACACACACACACAGGATCGTAGTGAAAATAAGAAGAACACAAACGCTTTGGCTCTGATGAGTTCACCTGCATAACTTCCACAGTGCCCCACCATTAACACATCTAATGAGGATGACACAAGTATATAAATCCCAACCCTACACAGTATGTTTCCTTAACAAATCCAGTTAGGCTCCTTCATTTACCTTTTTCGTTTCTCAGTCCAAGGAATGCAAGCTGTTAGGAAATGTAACATTTCCCACAAAGGTTCTCACATAGTAAATCCCACTTTAGAAAAGTCAAGATCACCACATCATGACTCAGACCGTGTCCAGTGCACAACGATACCCAGGCAAAGGGAACCCATGGCCGAGGAGTGTTGGGCCCAAGAAAATGCAAAATACAAATATATATATATATATGTTAAGCTGTACATAAATCATAATTTCAGGGAACCCAAGCCCTGTGAACCCGGATCGGAGGTCCAGAAACCCATGTGCTATTGTTCGGTCAAATAAATGAGCTTTTGTATTACTGACCAAGAATTTACTTCGAGTCATTCCTGCCACAGACATAAAACTAAATACAATCATGCTTTTTCCAAAGTAAAAGGAAATTTATTTTTGCCAACTTCACTATTTGTCCTCTGCTACACACATATTTTTATCTAAATAAGCCCTATTTAAAGAACATCTCTCAAGCATTTTCTCCGCCGTTTTTCATCCTCTTCGTGTACAGGTATTCTCTAACCTTTATAAATTTAAAAGCTAACATGGAACAAAGCACATTCAGAAATAAAACTTCCAATATCTAAAACTTTTTAATATTTTGCATTATTTGAAATCTTCACTAAAATGAGTAGAACTTATCAGTTGAGCTATTAGCTTCAGAGAGTGAAATAGCACAGGAAGGCAGACCTGCAGCTGCCAAACCCAACTAATAATATTTGGTAGTGAAGGTGAAGAACAGAAGAAAGACATAAAATTTCAGAATTTGGCTAAAATTTTAAACTCAGTTCTTTATATGTAATTCATCAACCCCATGCTTCAGTCTAAAGAGGCCCCAATATAAAAATATCCTCTACAATAAAAGGATTTTTAATAATATAGTCTCAAAACATCATCAAAGTAAAAGGGAAAAAAATATTTTAAGGATAGATGCATAATTCCAAAAGAGTAATTCTGTTTTAGGCAACTTAATACAGTGCATAACTTGAGAAAAACTCCCAAGAGTTTTTCTCTTCCTATCCTAAAAGCCTAGGTGAATTTTTTTTTTTTTTTAATCCTTTATCCGACATTTGTAAAACTCCTCAGAAACCAACACTGAAGCAAAAACTGGAATCCAGGGAGGTAGCTGAGTCCAACCGCCGACCGCTAACATTGAGGCCTGGAGCGCCCCCTGGTGGATGGGAGGTTGCACTCTCTTGGTCTGTATGCAAACAGGTACAAAAGGAAAAGCTCGGGTCCTAGAATTAGAGGTCAGAGAAGATCCAACCAAAACTCACTCAAAGAACAGCATGTATGTCATATGATCCCAGGATTCTGAAGAGACAGAAGCAGGAAGATCACAAGTTCAAGCCCAGCCTAGGCAACTCAGTGACTTAGAAGTCACCAAGTTTAAAAAAGAAAAAATTGGGAGAAAAGTCTTGGAACATATATAGGTCAGTGCTTGCACTTGGTTCAATTCCCCAGTATGGTGGGGAAAGATTTTATTCTGGCTCTGAAAGGGAAAAAAAAAACTTTTGTAGGTTTTACCAAAAGTTGGTCTTGAATAAAAGGGCAATACTAGAGGTGAGAATTTAATATTTCCAGGTGACTGGTAGAAATGAATGCACATCCTAAGAACCCCTGAAAGCCAAGCTGCCAAGAACTTATTCAGTAAATAAAAGTCTTTGAATATGAGAGGAAACAAACACTAAGACTGACAAACAGCAGAATACAGACCACTGTTTCAGACTCACAATGACTGTAAATACAAAAATGAAGACTATATGTTATTATATTGAGTGCATTTAAATATGAAAAGGTAGTACTAAAAGGATAAACAAGCAGATTTCTTAAAGTGTCTAAAAATTTAAAATATATCACTAAACTTAGAATCCCATGAAGGCTGGAGACGTAGCTCAGCAGTGCTGTGCCATACCTACCCGGCAAGCACAGGTTCTGAATGCAATTCTTAGGATCAGAGAGAGGGAGAGAGACAGAGAGAGAGAAAAACAGAGAGAGACAGACAGACAGACAAACATAGAGAAAGAACAAGAGAGAGAGAGAGGAACCCAGCAGAGATCAAACAGACGATGAGATGTGGTTGAAGAAAGAATTAATACATGTAAAAAGTCCTGAATAAATTATTCAAAATGAAGAAAAGAGTAATAAACCAGATTATCTGACATAATGAACAAGTAAGATTAGCTAATACGGAGCCTGGGCTGCCTCCTTCCCATATCTAAGGGGCAAACAGGCAGTAAGGCTCTATTAGCATGAAGTCACTTCCAAAAAATAATGCGTCTTAAAATAAAAATAAAAGAGTAGATTTTAAAAGTCATATACCAACATTTTATGTATCTTTATATCTGTATATTTAGTTCCTCTTCCATTCCTCCCATTAGTGAGGCTGTCTGACTTTTCTCACTACTGACACAAAATACTCGATACTCGTATATTTTGGCTCACAGTTTGTAGAGGTTTCAATCCATAATTAGCTGGCTCCATGGCAGGAGGAGAATCACAGGGGCAACAATTCATGGTAGGCAGAAGGCAGCAAAAGTAGCAAGCAGCAAGCAATGACAGCAGCTGTCTTTCAATCCCTTATGTCCTACCTCTGCTACATGCCCTTCGGGTGAGGCAGCACTCTGGTCTAGGGTGGGCTTTCTCATTATCCACTCCGAGAACTATGCCAAACCCAGCAGCGGACTAACTCAGTAATCAAACATGCCTTTGATTCCAGCATCACCCACTGTAGATCCAGCCACCTCCAAAAGGCCCATAGATGATTGATGAGGCAGTGGGAGACATCTAGACACAAACCATGACACTCTGTTTACGTGTAGCAAAACTTTCACAGCTCGTAAGAGAAATTATATCAGTAAATCAACTGGTTCTGCAGACCTGGCTTTAAGGTCACATTTTGAGTAGGTGGGGTCATGCACTGCAGAATCTGCTGCTTGCAGGTGCATTTCTCACACACAGCTGACCTCCTGTGAAGTCCTGTCACTCACTCTTCCACACATTGCCATTCAGTTGTCATACTAGAAACTTGTGATTGTAACTGTTGCTACCCTAACGACCTACACCTCAAATTATTAGACAATGTAATCAACTTGTTGATGGGCCAAACTCCAAGATTTAAACGGGGATATGTCAGGAGGGCTATAACACATCGTCAGAATATGACATAAGGCAAAATTTGCCTACATAGCCTAAGGCATTACACTTGTCAGAGCTTATTAACTAGAAATTAGTCAATACATAGTTAAAAATTAGTTTTGGGGTATTCCATGATTTTAGATTGCTCTGGCTTCAGTGGATTTTTGACCTCAGAGATCACTCATCCAGGTATGACTCCAGAAGCCTGGGAGCCTAAGGCAAGAGGATCACAGCCTGGACAATTCAGCGACTTGGCAAGATGCTGTGTCAAAGTTTTTAAAAAATTATTTTAGAAGAGTGTAGTTCAGTGAACGACCCTTGGTTCAATTCCAAATGCCACATAGGAACACTCAGGTGCTCTTAATTCTTCTTATGGTGGTGGTGACTAGAAAAGTCAGAAGTCAATGCCACAAGGATAACAAAAGCAGAAAAGAAAATACACTGGAAGAACATTATGTAGTGCAAGTGGTATGCTTTTTTAAGAAGCAGCAGCCATGAAACCCCAACAGATCAAACCTCTGGAGAGGTTTAAAAAGCATACTATCGAATGCCAGGAAGCAGATCTACGGAGCACAGAGCAGTCCTGGGAGAAGTCTGGTGCACTGAAGAGGGTCATCTCTGGCGCTCTGCATAGGCTCTTGTAAGCATCTCATGAAATCACCACACCTGGCCACCATACTAAGTAGACATTGTTCATTTACCAGAAGTGGTGTGGTGACATCAATGTGTTTCCTGTTTCCTGTTGCTGGGACACCCTGGTGAGACTGTAAGATCGAACACGGTGCCCCACCTGAAGTCCTCCAAATGGATTTCACATAAGTACATTCTACAGTAGGCTTCTAATACACCCTGGTCACGTCTGCTTATTTTCAAGATAAACAAGAACCTCTCCTCAGTGTTATGGAAAGAAAAAGCTGCCTGGTACCATGCCTACAGGCTGGGTGGCTCAAACCTATCTCTATTAACAGGAGCACCAATTTTATCTAGCACTTTTGCAAAGCGTAACTACTGAGAAAGTTCCCTGTGGCTATTGCTCTGAATATGCTACAAAAGAACAAATGCAATTTTAAATCTCAACTCAGAGAACTATGCCAAAGCTCCCAGACACTCAAGACTTCGGTCTAAGACATGCCCACTGGCTTCATTCCCCTGGGACGATCCTCTGGGATTTGTCACAGGCCAGCGCAGGCATCTAGGAATATCACATCGGATTCTATACTCCACATGCTACTAGCAGGCAGGACCAAATAGTGATTCTTATCAACAGGATGAGCAGCCTTTCTCAAAACTCTCACCGAACCTTGCACAATCTTAAAAGACCCAGTTTTCTGGATAAAATTTTGTCATGGCTGATTAGAGCACACACCCAAGTGTCTGCTGGGCTCAGGAAAGATTCAACTGGCTTCCACTGGTTCTGCTGGCTTGTAGCCCATCAGCTACCTGGATGCACTCATCTTCCTAAGTCTTAGGTGGTTTAAAACACAGAGATAGCCAGGAATCTAAAATTCCCAATCACATGCCTAGAAAAAGGGGTTCATCCCTCCATTCAAACTGTGTTAAGGACCTTTTGCAGGAGGTACCTTTTGTAGCTCGGCTTTGTGCCTGAACTTTCAGACAGCTAGAAAATGATGGGAGAGACAATATTTGAAGGCTTTACTACTTTGAAAGGTGAAATACACTATCTCTTCCATTTTAGAATTATGCAAGCATCAAAGTGGCCCCAAATTAATGCCAAATATTTGATAATCCCTAAAAGAATATTGGGGGGGTGACTGGATGGATACCAATAACTGGATTTTTAACACAATATAACATGAAAAACTATTGGGCACCTGTAAACTGGTGTCTATAGCCCTGGTAAACTAACATCTGCCCTCCCTTAGGTTAGTTTCTGATATCACAGGTCTATTTTGATTTATCAATTTCTACTCTTAGGAAAAGATTATATAACAATAATAACAAAAGAAAAAGTGGGCCTTGATTTGAGAAAATAAAAATTAATCATTTAAAGTGAATTCACGATTGCTGTCTTCTCTTGAAACCTCTTCAATTTACAAGAGACCTAGGGGTTAGAAGGCCTAAATAGTTAGTCGAGAAAAGCAGGACAGCTTCACGATGGCACCAGGCTGTAAAACTCACCCAAAAGTTTCAGGATATTGCCCTAAGAGTCCGCTAGGGTTAACAGTGGTACTTCATGAGGGGGAAGTGAGTACTTACCTGCAGAGTCCTCTGGCTATCTGCTTTGTTACAGGTATTCTGGCTAGCAACACTGGTACCGCACACTCACTACACTGGAGATGAAGTCTGACCCTCTGCCCTTATCTGAGCATCTTGATTCACAGCTTAGAATTCTCACTGTAAAGTCCAACTATAACCCTTCCTTGCCATTAATTACAGGGGCTTAGACAGGTGACTGCAAGTTTTAAATGCTGTTATGTAAGTGTTGTCCTGTCACATGACTTAACTGAAAGTAAACTAAACAAAACCTGGATAAAACTAGTATTTATGGATCTTGAAACTATCTGGGAAACCTGATAATCGTATTATAATTCACAATGAAGATCTCATCACATACTCTGTTGTGACTCTTTTAGCTCAGTCCAATAATAACAGTAACAGGGTGGGATAAGTAGAGGAACCTAACTTTTTTCTACCACCAAATATCACCAATACAAGCAGAACTCCCTCACCTTGACAATCTTCACACGAACACTAGTGGTGATTGCTGTGTTTGCTTCAGCAGCACATACACTAAAACAGGAGATTGCTACCAACTGCCAGCTGATATATCTTTTGCCAACAGCCCTTAGGCCAAAGACTTGGGTTCTGTTGAACAATGTGAACAGGACATTTCACTTGACAGTTGTACAACACAGCATGGCTTCCATTAACTACTCATGAAAGCTTTGCGAAGTATGAAAAAGCCAACTGGTTGTGACATCTGGATCCTAACTTCCCATGTCTTTCGTGGGCTGTCTAGTGTGAAAACTTCAGTCTATTTTCCTCTAATTCAAGGAGCAGTTTCCAGAATCATCCAGAATTTTATGACCTCATAAAATCCTCCAATTTAAATTACTAGGGCCTTAAAAAGTTAATAGGACATTATCTCACAATAGAGGGCAGTGCCAAAGATTATTGAAAAATGAATCGTCATTCTTCATGTGCTATAGTTTCCTTCCTTTTCCCCAAAAGGAACAAACTGATAAAAGATTCCTAGTTTACATTGTTGCTATCCTCAGAAGACTTGAGATAGTCAAATGATACATAGAATATTTACTAAACAGCAAAATAGTTTTTTTTGTTTTTTTTTCTTTGAGACATGGTCTCATTTTGTAGTTCAGGATGGCCCTGAGCTCACTATATAGCCCAGGCTACACTCGAGCTCACGGCAATCCTCCTGCCTCTGCCTCCCGAGTGTTGGGATTATAGGAGGGAGCCACAACACCTGGCATGAAAGAATTTTTAAAATCAGAGGCTCTGAGATTCAAAGTCTGATTTCACACTAAACAGGAACTCTTGAAAACCCAATACACATTGCTGAGATTCTAGAATTTCATCTCTTCATGCTTCCAAAATTTACTGTAATAAATTACAAGCAATCCCAACTAGCTCAAAACTGTACTCATTTCCTTTCTTTACCCAGTTATGCTTGGTTTGGCCCATAGATTAGTTTCAAGCACATACATAAAATCTTTTTCTCCTAATCTTGAAGGTCACAGTGAGAAGCAAACCATGGCTTGAAGTGACTCCTCACAGAGGAAACACAGGAACTGAGGCAGGTTCGACTGTGAAGATGTTACTCACCAGGCCGAGAGGAAACTCACACTCATACTTTAGTTTCAGATAATAAAAAAGCCTTACTCGAAATGGTGAGGTGGTAAGAAAATCTCAAGATGTGTAGAGATAGTGTGCTAGATTCCCTTGAGTCTGCCCTCATGTTGTGGCGTGCCCACAAATTTCTGTCACATCTGGATAATGCTGAACCCTGGAAGACAACTGCTTTTTACTGACCATCTTTGGTTTTGTTGTTTTATTTCTGGTACCAAGGATTGAACTCATGATCTTATGCTTACAAGGCAGATTTCTGACCATCGTTTAAGAAGTAGCCAAAGAAGCTAGATATGTAACAGTAAACACCTGTAATCCAGCAGTCTGGGAAGCTGAGGCAGGACTACAAGTAAACATCTTAGACTACTTACCAAGACTGCGTTAAAAAAAAGAATATATGGGGGGGACAGGGCGTTTGAAGACACAGTTCATGCAAAGGTGCTTGGTTCAATTCCCAATACTGCAAAAGGTCCCCAACATCTCACTTGCTCAGTTTGGCCAAGTCTGCTGATCAAATCAGCCACTGGACTAGATTAGCCCATCGGCAATGGTAATGGTGTCAGTGTTCCTTGGAGTACGTGGGTGCAGGAACGCAGGGGACACCTTAAGAATTCAGCTCCTGGGCCGGGGAGTTAGCTCAGTGGTTCCGAGCGCCTGTCTTGCAAGCGCAAGGGCCCGGGTTCGATTCCCCGGTAACCACATAACAATACCGGGTGTGGAGACCCACACCCAGCAGCAACCAGCACCACATACCACAGTGCCGGGCGTGGTGGCTCACGCCTGTAATCCCAGCACTCGGGAGGCAGAGGCAGGAGGATTGTGATGTGAGTTGGAGGCTGAGCTCAGGGCCAGCCTGAACCACAAAGCGAGACCCTGTCTCAAAAAACCTAAAAAAAAAAAAAAAAAAAAAAAAAGAATTCAGCTCCTGCTGTGAAGGATGAGACATTAGCACTGTGCCACAACAGGGCTGACCATGAGTACAGGGCAAGACAGACTTCTTTTTCTGCTCTTTCGTAGACATTTGATAAACATGACAATCAATGCCCGAAGTTTCCCTGGCACTGCTTAGTGTTGAGACTGATGTGTGACACAGAATAAGGTTTTAAAGTCAAACTATAAATGCAATGATTACTTTGTTAAAGGCAAAGAAACCTCAGCAATCAATCATGTTACACACAAGACCCAAAGGTGATAATTCGCTAGCTCAAATAATCAGTATAATAAATGCAAAGGAACTACCACAAAACATGATTTACCTGCCAGAGAATGGCTGAACACATGAAAGTTAGTTTGTGTGTGTAGTAGTGGAGACTGCAGGTCAGAAAATACTTTAAAAATTTAAACTAAGCTTTAAATCAACAGACAGGACATACTCAGAAATACCTGATTTATTAAAGGTGTCAGGAATATTAATTGGGGTAAGCATTTAGCTAATAGCATTTAAAATTTCTATTCAAGAAATATAGTTCATTCTGGAGAAGTAGGGAGACACATAAAGTTTAGATAAAATCTCTTTAGACAGCAGAAAATTTAATCTTGTAAGTACTTAACTGTTATTCTCCAATAAACTAGTAATCTTGTTTCCAGCAACATTTCAAGCTGACTTCAATTAATGGTCAAAATACTATTATCAACATTTAAATGAATTTCTAAGATACTTTTATAAAGAAGGAATGCTGTTCTTGCTCAAGTACCTAATTTGGCCACACATATTCCAAACTTCCAACTTCAATTTTGTTGCTCCACTTCTATGATTAAATTTAAAATAAATACAAAAGCTGCTACATATGCAAAATCAATATACTTAATTCTGGGGTTGGGGACTTAGCTCATGTGGTTCCTGCATCTGCCTAGCAAGAGCAAGGCCCTGGATTCGATCCATGATACCAAATACCACAATGGCAGGCACGGTGACTCACCCATAATCCCAACAATCTACCAAACACCACAATGCTGGGCATGGTGGCTCACACCTATAATCTCAGCACTTGGGAGGCAAAGGCAGGTGGATTGCTATGAGTTTGAGGCTCACCTGGGCTACACAGTGAGCTCAGGGCCAGCCAGAACTACAAAGTGAAATCATGTCTCAAAAAAAAAAAAAAAAACTAATTCTGCAAGGATGTTCAATTTAAAATTTTATCTTTAAAATTATATAATCACTAAGACTACTCTTAAATTCATCCCCAATGAAGTGCAAAATAAAAGCTAGATAATGAAGGATGATAGGAAGGGGGATCAAAAAATGAACAGGGAGACTAAGGAGATCAAAAAAGAATTGAGATGTGTTTTGTAAATGTACCAACTCCTCACAAGGAATGTATGGTGTACTACAAAAATCTCAATCCCAATCATCTTAATAAAAACCCAAACCAGAAGTAACTTATTGCAAGAATTCTACCTTGAAGAGAGTAGGAATTAATTACAATGTCCTAGAGGGCCCTCAAATGAGCTAAAAATAGTTCATTCAAAAATGATTATCTCATATTTAAGTCCAGGGATACACATTTTATCCACTGGGTTTAAGGATATAAGCTCAGAAAAAGTTGCTCTCAAAACATCAATTACTTTAGTATTCTTATGGCTAGTAGTAACCAATATTACAAGACTACAAATATGAGTACTCATGCTGTTTCTGAATAGCATTTGTTGCTATAATCTGACAGAAGTGAGATATGACTAAAATAGTATTACTGAGTTTTCAATACTGGGAAGAAAAAAAAAGCAGTAGTATTTGGAATCACCACTGGATTCAAATTCTATCTTTTTCACAATCTGAGCTTATTTGGCTGAAAAATGCTTACCTATAACACAGTAACTATTAGGACCAAATGAATTAATACAGGAAAATAACTTAGCACAGTTTCAACAGATTCTCTGAGTGGGAGTCAGCTATCTGATATTCCTAGGAATCTTCATGAGGACTGTTTTCAGTCTTGCTGGTAATCATTATGTGTACATGGCAGAACACTGCCTTTTCCATTAGGGACTAGAGTTTACAGTACTTCAGAGGTGGAGCTGAATGATTATGGAGGGCAGGTGGACCAGAATTCTCCAAGATGTCACTGGCAGTACATGGTATTCATTCCCAAAACATTTGAAAACAATTCTATATAGTTTCTGCAAGCTTCTGGTATCACACAGAAAATCATTCAGGTGTCTATGCGACAACTGTCATCAATTGTGAGATCATGTCTCTGGAAGTATAAACACTCCTTATTCAGCCTACTTTTAATTCTCTATAACATAGCATTTTCTAAGCAAAAACCTGACAATGCCTAACATTCTAGAACATCAAGAAAACAAAACACTTGAATGAGCATTATTTTCTTCAATCATCTCAACAAAAAAATTAAAAATTCTACCCTTATAATTATAAAGTACATAGGAACACATAACTACTCATCTGCAATATTGTTAAAAACAAAGCATTTAAATACAGATTTTCAAATATGCAACTAGAAATCACACTGGTCTTCAATGCTAGTGAAGTACTTTGAAAAGTTTATTTTGTGCTTAAAGTATTTTTCTAAGGCATCACAAATACATATCCAAACTCTTCAATGGCAGAATATTTAAGTCTAACAGAGATGTCTTTAAAGAAACAGTGTTGTATATTATGATATGCAAATCTAATGGATTCATACACAGAGAGCCTAACAAAGGGAGAAGACATTACAGAAATCATCTATTATATTCCTTCGAGTGTTTACACTTCTTCTCTTTCTTGTGGCTAATATAGTCCTCTATCACACCTACCCTTTACTGTCAGGGAGAAATTATGTGGTCCATGTTGCTGATTTCCACATGGGAAATATCATCCATTAGCAATCAAGAACAATAAAATACAAAGTTTGTATTTTAAAAAACATTAACAATGTTATGATTTCAAAACATGAAGCATCCACTAGCTGCAAATTTAATTAAGAAGTTCTTGCATATGATGACAAAGACACATTGAAAACATACAGATGTATTTTCCTGAGCAGAATGCAAATGTTATTTTTTATCAAATTAAGCTCTGAATTTCTGAAATATAAAATACCAAAGCTTTTCCATACCAAATAAAAAGCAGCGATGACTCCTTCACATAAAACATACACACACACACACACACACACACAGAAAAACTCAAGACAAGGTTCAACAATATCGACCATAATGTAGTTAGTATCTGGACTGACTGACCAAAGTTTTAAATTTTCAGTAGCTCAATTTGAAAAATCTCAGTAAACTTCAATTGAAAACAACAAAAACTACTGTTTACTAACAGTAAATAAAACAGTTGATACTGTTCAAAGCATCCAATTTGAAAAATGTACCCACAGCAAAAAAAAAAGAAACCATACAACTAAGAAAAGGAATGAAATAGGCATAAACCTTTATAAGAATCAAGAGAACACCAAGGACTTAAAGAAAACTTCTTAAATCAGTAGCATATCCTGTATGATGACATTAAAAAACTGTATTAAAACAAGACAATTTTTACTAGCTGCATAATCTAAAAAAAAATGAGAAATTTTGGACTGTATCTCTGAAAGACCAAAGTTATCACCAATATAGACATTTCTTGAGACAAGGGGCAAAGTTCCCATTTATGGGAAATATGTTCTTTTTTTTTTTCACACAGTGAAACTGAGAAAAAATACAGCAAATGAGAAATTTTTTTCTCTAACTTCTTAAATACCCCCACTGATGTAAATCTTAGGAAATATAATTTTTGAATTCAGACTCGAAAGAGGTTATTACTATACATACACAAATCTTATTGCTTGGCACCAGGTTTTCTAAAATCAAACAATTGCTTAAACTTCAATGTTCTTAGGTCATATTTCAAACTTTTATACTTGCTTGTATTTTTTGAAGAAAATGTTCAATCCAATAACAATCTAGACTGAACTCTACTACATAAAAATCATAGTTCACTTTAAAACAAAACAAATGGTCAATTTTCTGTTTTGTCAGAATCACAATATTGATACTTATAAAAATTAACTAGGATTTGTCTGTGACCAATGACGGACCCACAGGACGTTGTCTTATGGTATTCTCTGTGAAGTCTGTGTTTGTTCCTTTACTTTCTGCTTCCTCTTCTGAACCATCTTCTTCATCAGCTTCTTGTTCATCCATTTTTTTCAAAGGTTGAGAAAATTCAGGTAATGCTTTTTCTTAAAGACAAAGACCAGATGTGGTTTTGTTTGATATATTTGTTTTACAGTAAAATTAAGGTACTATGATTTGTAAAGCCATACGGCATGTTTCAATTTCCAAAACGAACAAATTATTAAAGAAAAAAAAACAGTAAAGATCATAAAAACTGGTTTGGAAGACATTTTACTCAACAAATTGATTCTAAAAGTGTAGTACTGATTTATACATTAAATTAATGAACCAGCTTTGAAGCTATATATGTAGAAGTTATATGAAAAAAATATGATAGAAGCATCACATTAACTTGCCTGTAATTATTTAGTCTGTAACTACTTAATATAATACCTACTTAATATAATACCTTGTCCTATTATAATACCTATAATAGTTAATTAACTATTAAGTTAAGAATTTCAATAGGATTCCTGTTTAGTTCCCAACTTTTTCTAATCTTATGTGATTCCCTTTCTTCATGTATGTAATTTTATTAAGGCATAATTACTAATAATAAAATATATAAATATTAAGTGTGCAGGGCTATTTTTTTCAGGGCCAGCTGACAGTTATGCTCAGAGCTCCCCACCTGAGAGAAACCCAGGATTTGGGATTAGGCAAAGAGCTTTACTGCATTCATCAGACCGCCCCTAATCCTAGAAACCCAGGACAGTGGTGAAGCTGCTGGAGAGGGGTGTTAAGTAAAACAAGTTATGAAAGACTCCCAGTCATGGACACCCTGCTGCTTTGTGTGCCTGCCACCTCACTTACTGTTAGGCTAACGGCTCTGTCCTGAGGTTCTGCTGAGCACTGCAGATTACAGCACTAGTTCTCCATCACAGTACTACTGTCCTAGACTCTGCTATGACTCAGTGGTCAAACCTAGAGAAAGTGCTATTGGTGACGTTTTATTCACAATTTAAAAGTTGATGAATACACATTTTTTATATTTATTTCATTTCAGAACCTTCAATTAACAATAAATTTGTCTTTGGATTAATCTGTATCTATACTTCTTCCCTACATCTCAGTGGTCTTTCCTCTACATACACCCCTCTTAGCATTAACACATCTAGGAATAAAAAAGGTGACCTATCTGGTATTTAAAGAACAAAGTATAGTGCCAATGAAGTATCCACCAATTTCACTTCAGGAGCTCTGACCTCCGTAAATCCTAAATGAGGAAAGGGAGTAGTACCATGAAATAAACACTAGGTCACAAGTCTACTCTGTTCAGCTCTGGTAGATTTATGTAACCTTGGCAGTAGCATCCTTTATCTCCTTTAACCTTCAATTCCTCAACAACATAAAGGGAGCTGTATCACCTATGCTCTCAAACACAAAGTTGCTGAAAATCAAGGTATTATATTAAGTGAAAGTTTTATACAAACTGAAAACAGGAGGGCTTCTATTAATAGTAGTTTTCCAAGATTAAAAATAAAAGATTAGACAGGCAATTACAACAAGCAACAATAAATGTTTCTAATTATGTAAACCCTTTTATAGTATAGTTGTATCAGTATCAAGCCTAAATAAACTACTACAGGAATAGTTTTTTCCTTTCAAAAATTGACTATTAGCTAGATAAAAAGAACTGTCAAATGTGACCACTAATGAATGACTCCAAAAGCAGAATATATTCAAGTCTTAAAATTTTTTCTCAGTTACATATTCAAATGGACCTATGAGTAACATAAAATTTTAAAATTAACACCAGATCAGTTATTAAATATCTACAAGGAAACAGAGTCCTGAGAAGGAAACAACAGAGTCCTGAAATCTACTGGGCTACGCAGAAATACATATTGTCCACATCAAATATGAAGCTGCCTCCTTCCTTCCTTCATGCTAAAACCAAAAGAGACTCCTCCACACTCAGGAACCTGACCGGAAAGCCAATCAGTTAAAGAACATAACTGTGTTTACAGAAAAGAATGCAACTATAGTGAATAAAAAATAAAAAGGGCTGAAGATGTAGCTCAGTGGTAGTATCTGTTGAACATGCAGAAGGATCTAGGCTGGATCCCTAGCAAAGCCATAAAACAGAATCTAAAATATACTTACTTGAAGGATATGACTGTGGTTTGCCCCTTTTTGAAGGACAAAGGCAATCTGCTACAAATATCATACACTGCAAAGATAAACAGAAATCTGAATGTATAACAACTAATATAATACAGCTAATGCTATTGCACTATATTTTAAAATATTCTGCCATGTATGGTGACACATGCTTATAATCCTACGGGGGACTACTATAAATTCAAGTCTAGCTTGGGCGACCTAGTGAGTTTAAGGCCAACATAAAAAATATAAAATGAGGGGGCCAGAGATTTAGCCCAGTGGTTGTAGCAACTGCCCTAACAAGTACAAGGCAAGTTTGATCCCCAATAACCACATACCACAATGTTGGGCAGTCACTTACCCCTTTAAGCCTAGCATTTACTATATACTACAATGCCGGGTGTGCTGGCTCATGCTGATAATCCCAGCATTCCAGAGGGAGGCAGAGGCAGGAGGAATGCTGTGAGCTTGAGGCCAGCCTGGGCTACAAAGCGAGTTCAGGGCCAGCCTGAACTACAAAGCAAGACCCAGTCTCAAATAACTAACAAAAATAGAAAAAAAAATATATATATATAGAGAGAAAATATATATATATATAAATATATAATATATAAAAAAATATAAATATATATATATATCCAGAGAGACAGAGAGATCCTACCTCAGAAAAACCTAATATGCTTCTTCCTAGTTCTTCAAAACACTTACAAGTCCTAACAACAGTCCTGAAAGCAAAGTTGCCAAAGCAAAAATTGTGTATGATCCCCAAACAGGTAGTCCAAGGTCTTCAATAAAATAGTCATAGCAAGTCTGAAATAAAAGGAGAAAAAAACCCTAAAAATTTGTTCATTTAAAAACCAGTGATAACATTAAAAATATTTAAGAGACAAGAAATAGTTGAATCCATACCCTGATGTACATAGAGAGCCGAAAGAGTGCTGACATACTACTCATCCTAAAATCAAGAGAGAAATGGTTAAAAACTGAGCAAGAGACACAGCTTTGTCTGTATCTACAGATTCTGTTTGCTACTCTACAATTTCCTCAACATGACAGATCTTATTGCTGGTATCATCGAGATTAGTGACACATTACTGACTTCGTACCTATAGTAAAGCTTGCTCATAAAAAGTAAGTTTGTGATCTGCTACCATGTGACCTTCCCAAAATACCTGATAATTTTCTCCTTTCCTCCCACACCATCAACATTCATGTTTGTCTTTCATCTGATTTCCACAACACAATAAGTAAAAGGTTGCAAATTCTGACTTCAGATGAAAATGGTAATTCTTGCCAGCAGCGGTGGTGCAGAACTGTAATCTCAGCACTCAGAGAGGGAGGAGGATCACTGTAAATTCCAGGACAGCCTCAGCTATGAAGTGAGTTCAAGGTCACCCTGAATTGCATAATAAGACTGTCTAAAAAACAAAGAAACTTGCAATTCTTACTCATAAATATAATCTTCCAAAAGTCAAGCACAGAAGAGATCCTGAAGGAATAAATGGTAGGACTTTTAAGCTGAGTCTTCCCAGTTAAGAACTGCCTCTGTTCTGTCTAGGAATGTAGTTTAGTGGTACAGCACTTGCCTAGGTGTGCCAAGTACTGTACTGAACACCCAACATCCCCCCCACAATTTGCTAAAAGTACATTTTATAATTCCTAAAATTAAAACATATAATAGCATTGATAACTTTTAATGACATATAAATTACATAGGAAATTAATGCTAAGTAATCATAAGTAAAAATAATTATTACTTTCACATAATGAAATTCATGTTTAGATGGGAAGTTTAAAAAAGGATACTTCAAAAATAAGAAGGGTTTGTGAGTTTCCAACCATATATCCTTCTAGAAAGAAACTGCTAGTATTGCCAAGGACTTTTCCACACAGAAACCAGATGAGTCTAATTGCCACTGGAGCAGTGAACTCACTCTGCTCCCACTGGGAGTTGCCACTGCTGAGTAGCTATAGGAAAGGTGCGGCCTGGGCTGGGAAGCAATGAGGAGCACTTGCACGGCGCATGGTTGCCATTCTGCTCCCCATCCTCCAAGAGCAAGTATAGAAAGGGTCCAGGAGACCATAACTTCTGCAGGTCTCACTATTCCCAATGTCTCCTCTGACAAGTGAGGCTTACAACCCAAGTGTGTAGCAGGAAATATGTCCAACACTAACCACGGAGGAAACTGCCTACCTTCCACCTAGTTACACACTCAGTGGTTAATCATGCCATTACAGTCATTGTTCAGACTCACTATTCATACTAGGTATCAGACTAGTGCAATAACCCACCAAACAATTCAATCACTTCACACCAAGAGCTGAAGTCTAAGGCAATATGAGGAGAAGTCTGAATCTCCTCATTCAAATTACTACACTCAAACAAGATCATTACCCAGTATCCTGCTCACCATCCTCTAGGAATTTAGTTTGTAAAGATACATATGACCAAATCCACAAAGTTAAAGAATCCTTAAAAGGCATTAAATTTACTTCTACAAAATGCCACCTTCTAGTTTAACAAGCAAAAAGATGTTTGATTTAGAGTACCTAAAAATATCAAACTTTAAGAAACTAAGAACTTACACCTCATGTAAAATATAACTGTATGTTCCAGGTAATTCTGAGTAAGATAAAAACCCTCATACTTACAAAATAGAACTTGGACCAAACCAGGATGAAACAGGTTCAATACTCTTCCACTCTTTTTCACTTATGAAATTTATGAAGTCATTCTTAGTCCTTGGACCCTGATAGCGCCTAATTTCACCATCTTTACAACTAAAGAAGACCAGAAAAAGTATTAACTACCACTGAGAAAGAGATTTTCTATTTATTTTTCTACTCTACTACTTCTTCACCTCATTTTACAACCAATCCTAATATTCAAATACATTAGCAAAGCACAAAAACTTATATTAATTATATACTAGAGATAGCAGCTCAAATGTAAACCATAAAATTATGAACACATAGCAGATAAACCTCAGAAAATTGTTTTTAAGCCTTCTTTGTAATATACACATAAAAGAAATTATTAACATAGTGGCTGACCCATAAGTTAAAAATTTAAATTTTCTGTTGTTTTTGGTCATAATCACATCACCTCAGCCAACTTGCTTTAAACTGATCCAGGCATCTAGTAGAGCGCTTCCCTGCCAGGGATTTCAGTGATTCTTGTGGATTTCAGTGATTCTAACACAGTCAACTTTATGTGCAGCCTCCTTGCCACTCCCAGTGTATGGAGTTCTGTCCCACAGCACTAAATGCTCTCCCAGCTCCCTAACTATTAGCAGGGCTAAGGTAGTTCCTTACCCATCCAGAGCAAGAGATCACAAAGAAAGCCCTGCCCGAAAACACAAAGTTTTGAAGAGCAGGTGGTAGCTGCACAGTTCTCTGAAGGATGGGTATCATTTCATAAGCAGCAGAAAGTAGAAGAAAGAGCAAAGTAAACTTTACAACTAAAAGAAAGGGAAGGAAACTCTACAAAACGTTAGAGTAGGCAAAGGTAAAAGGAAAATGAGAGACTGAATAGAATAGCCAGCTAATGGGCAGGGGAGAGGATCACTGAATGAAAAAAGAGAAATAAACATATAGAGAGATAGGGAATAGAAATTTAGATACAAAAGGAGGGGTGAATTTAAAAAGTGGATGAATAAAAGATGGAAAAAGAAAACAAACAGAAACATACAAAATAAACTGCCAATTAATTTTCTCATCCTTAAATCTTCTGGTATTCTGACTAGCAGCTAGATGACATTAACATACAGGGTAGACAGTTAAGATTTCAGATTTCTAAACCCCACTTTAGAAGCTAAAGTCAAACTAAAAGAATCTACCTTGCAGATTACACAACCTTATTCATTATAACAAGACACAAATGCATCATCCACTCTCTTCCCAAGGCTGTACAACAGCACTTTTCGAACACACCATATTCCCACTGTTTGTGATTCTGTCCTCAAACTGGAATGTGTACCCCACACACTTGAAAATTTTACTGCTAGGGTTTCAATGTCTCAGCTAACAGTGACTGCACTTCTTCCATTTACCCACCCTCCCACAGGACTCATCACTGCTCTGAATTCCTGCTTATTACGCTGAATAGCATCACACCATTTCACATGAGCAACATTGCCCAAAACTACAAACCTCTAAGAACAGTTTCATGTTTTATTTGTCTATCTAAAGAACCTATAGTACCATTCAAAGCTAGATAAAGGCTCTAAAATTCCTTCTGAATTTGAGATCACCTCAGCTCTTCAAACATGGTACAAGCCGGGGCCCATTTCTCTGTTTATACTACATGCATCCTTCGCCTTATCTGGGAATCTTCAAATACTTACTGATAAATTGTAGGAAGAGCAGTTATGATGAACCGTCCACTCAATCCTACAAATGACAAAGAACATACAGCAGGGTTCACATGGACCACTCATGACTATGTACCAGACAATTCTCAATTTAAATACTAGTAAGAATGTGAAATTATACTAAAATAGCTGAGCTACAAGAATGAATACATGAATTACATACTTAAAGCAACTTTGGAAAAAACATATAAGTATACATTATCTCAGTTAAAAAATTTGAAAAGCTCAAATATCAGACATTTATGAATATATATCAGCACTTGAGCAATGATATCACTGTGTGATTAGGAGTAGGGTCTTAAGTCTTAAATCCCAAAAAACTGCATTTGACATTCAAGAAACAAAGGCAGTTTATGTTACTAAGAACAGGAAATACTATGCTTCTTTCATGAGATAAGCAATACCAATAAAGGGCAACAGCTTCTGTGTTAATAATCAAAAGTCAAGTAATAATGACAGAGGGTTAACCTCTGTACCTTAGTTTTTTAATCTGTAAAGTGGGGATATCATATATGTAGGAGAATTAAACAATGAATAGTAACCTGGGAAATAGTTGGAATAGGGCTGGGGATGTAGCTCAGCCACACAGCACCTACCTGGCAAGCACAAAGTCCTGAGTTCGAGGCCAGGGATTTAGCTCAGTGGTTCTAGCACCTGTCTTGCAAGCCCAAGGACCAGAGTTCGATTCCCCGGTTAACCACATACAATACTGGGGTGGAGACTCACGCAGCAATCAATACCACATACCACAGAGCCAGGCGTGGTGGCTCACGCCTGTAATCCCAGCACTCAGGAAGCAGAGGCAGGAGGATTGCTGTGATGTGAGTTTGAGACTGAGCTCAGGGCCAGCCTGAACCACAAAGTGAGACCCTGTCTCAAAAAAAAAGTGCTGAGTTCAGTCCCTGGTACCAAAAAAAAAAAGGGTTGGAATAGCTAAGGGGATGCTTGAAAAATTTGCAGGCTGGTCTGCAGAAGGAGCAACCCCAGGGGCAAGGCCCATGGCTTGTGTAGGCACAAGTCAAAAATGCAGCAGGGCTCTACAGTTCAGAACCCTCATCCTCACTTCACAGACAATGAATGTGGAACTCAGTATCCAAGATTCAAATTCTGCCAGCAAATTTGAGTTTGACTTAAAAATAAAATACGACATAAGCCCCCATGTTCCTTATTCTAAAGCATGATGTGGATGCCGACAATTGAATAGCTGATCTCCACTTGAAACCTGTTTTCTAGGGCTTCTCAAAAGGAACCAACTGGCTAGTCTGGAGCTGGGACACAAACCAAGAAAGGTAAAAGCTACATAGGCAAGAAGGGGAAAGGGATATCTCCAAAGCTCCCTTCAAAGAGACACACACAAGGAACAAGCTGCAGTCATAATCAGGAATCAGGTTCCTGCTGCCACAGCACACAAAGCACACGGAGGGGCATCAAGTGGGCCTGACTAGCCTCAGACTGGCTCAGCAGCTGGACACTACTGTGTCTTCCAACTCACAGAATGTACAGACCATGTAATGCAGAAAACAGGATAAACACCAATTCCACTTGTAAAGAAAACAATCACCCAGGCTTACAGTACCTGTCTGCTCTGTGACATCTACTTTTGCAACATTAACCTCAAGATCTTCTCCCCATTCAGCAAAACTTTCCCATTCTGGCTGGAGATTCTGACAAGCAGGACACCACGGAGCATAACTAAGAAATATAGTTTAAGAAAAAAGTTAGGCACCCTAATGTCCACTTCTCCTGAAATAAAACAAAATTAAGAAAGTTACTTTAGACATATAATTCATATGGAATATTTTATCTGAAAACAACCAGGTGTGGTGGCTCACGTCTGTAATCCCAGCACTCAGAAGCAGAGGCAGGATTGCTGTGAGTTCTAGGTTCACCTGGGCTACATACTGAGCTCAGGTCCAGCCTGAACTATAAAGCGAGCCTCTGTCTCAAAAAACAAAATAAAACAAAACAAAATAAACACCAGAAATATCAGTGGTTTAATGTATGCAGATGAAAAAAGTTTTAAGTCTGGTCTCACAATCTGGAAATTCAAAATATGAACTGCTGTTAACCTCCAAAAAAGCAATCCTGAGGATACATTTTTAAAGACACAAGGCCCTTTTCACGTGCAAAACAGCTCTTCCAAAACCTTTGGACTTAAAAGTAGCCAATACAAATTCAAGGCTTTTTTGAAGTTCACCTATCTTAATTTTACACTATAGTCACAAACTTAAAATGTAGAAAAAATCGGAAGTGTGCTGACCATGGTGACAACAGAAACACAAGACTCAACTTTACAGCCACAGCATTATTGAGCAGGATCACCACAAGGGAAGCCTTGCCCAGAATGGCAAGCTATTACTCTTATTTTTAATATCTAGAGCCTTGCATTTTTATGTAAAAATATTACTTCAAAACTTAACCCCTACACCAATACTAAGCAGGCTAAACAAAATTCTTCTGGCCAGCTGAAGAGCAACTTGTTTTCAAAATTCTGGGTTTATAAACTCTAAGCCAAGCATATTAGCATTTTAATTACTCTTCTGGAATTCACTGTCTTTCAGGTCCTAATTTTTCCCTACAATTTTATTTTTCCACCTTATTGTATATTATCTTATAATTTGCCTCAGATCATAGAACTAGGAAGAATGACACTTTTACTTCTTAAAACACAAATACTTTCAGTACTTCACATTACCTTGTTTTAAGAAAATCAAACTCCTAAAATAAGCAGTGGAGAGTAAAAGACAAACTGGTACTATACAAACTCCAGGTTCCTTAACAATACGTTTTATTGTAATGAAAAATCTCTATAACTTCTAATCAGAAGTGAATTTACTTAAATTATTTGGAATGAACAGGTTAGAGCTACAAGTTTGTTGCTTCTTGGTTTTTGAGAGACTTCAACTTTGGAACTTTAGTCAAAGAAAATTAAAAAAACTCAAACTATACTTTTAGATAGATGCTCTGAGTTCAGCTCATATTCAATGTTTTGTTAGTTTTGTTTCCCTTATTTCTCAGGACAATGACTGAAAAACAAATTCTGTCACTGCTTAAATATCCTCTCTTTGCATCTTCAAAAGTAAATGAGATTGCTTTTTGGCCTTTTGGCTAAGATCAACTGCAAAAATAAATGAGAAGTAATGTCACCAAACTGCACATTATATGTGTATTCAACATTTTCTCCCACATTATTCTCCATATAAATGTTCTGGTTTTGTTCTTTTTATGACTTAAGAAGTATACTGATTTGGTCTTCTGGACTAGGGGATGTCCACTTCCACCTGCTTCCTGACAACTCTAACCCTAACCGCACATGATACAAGAACACACTCTTCCACACCTTGTTCAAGAAAGGGGTGTTTGTTTTGAGATGGTCTGGCTTTTGTAGTTCAAGTTGGCCCTGAGCTATGTAGCCTAGGCGAGCCTCGAACTTGCAACAATCCTCCTGCCTCTGCTTCTCAAGTACTGGGATTATAGGCGTGAGCCACCATGCCCGGTACTGTGGTGTGGTACAGATTACCGATGATGAGTATGAGCCACTATGCCTGGCGCTGTTGTATGTGGTTACTGGGGATCGAATTTGGGACCCTGACCTTGCAGGGCTGGTGCCAGAACCACTGAGCTAAGTCCCCCACCCAAGAAAGGGGTGTTCTTACAGCAATCATTGCATGCTTACTCTAGAGGCCCCAAAAAAGTGAGTAAAACAGTACTGGACAGCTCAACTAAGGACTTCAGGTATCTGCTTTTCGTCTGTAACTACCACAGGGAATCTGTAGGCAACTAAATATGAAAATGTATGTAGAGGGGCTTAGGGGCATTTAGTTAATATTCAATAATACTGCTTTTATCAATATGCGTAATAAAACTTATGAGTCATATTACCAGCATCCCCAGTACCAATTTGCCCTCTAAAACAAAGGCAGTATTTATTTCTGCAGCAGGAAATTACTAAAGACACAAGATAATATAGAATACTATTCAAGACATGCAATTACGTCTGAACTGCTGTGACCTGGAGCTCTTAGAGCGTAATTAAAGATAACTCAATTTTACACCAATGTACTCAGCATTGACAGTAAAGAAAAAGATTATCTAGTACAAACTAAAGAGCCCCCAAATCCAGCAGTGTAAATGGATAATATTTCTGAGGACAGACCAAAAAAAAAAAAAAAAGTAGAGATGTTTGCTTCCCTAAAACTCAGCGAAAATGAGTACAAAAGTCTGGGAAGGGTAAACTGCGTGCGAACAAGTCAGACCCTCAGCCCCGCCCCAATCTCATCCTCACAGCCAAGTTGAAAAGTTAAAAGAGAAAATTCCCAGACATGGATCCTTAGGTGTCCACAGCGCTAGATACCAAAGTCGGGCGCACACTTTAGAAACTTAAGGAGGAGTCCCAGCAGCGGCAGAGCCCTGCACTAGTCGGACCGCGGCAGCCGGGAGGGGCAGCAGGGCCTGCGGGGCAGAGGGGGCGAGGACCGGGCGCAGGCTCCGACTCGGAGGACTCCGGCCCGCGCCGCAGGCGACCGCCCCGCACTCACAATTCGACCATCCACTCTCCTTCCAGCAGTTCTCTCCAGTTCTCGTCCGTGAGGATGCGCACGTCGCTCCAGCGCCCGTGGGCCCGAGGAGTGCCCCAAAGAAGCAGCCCCAGGACAGCTAGGGGAAGCACGAGACTGCCGGAGGGCGCCATGACGGCCGCTCGCTGGCCCCTCAGGCGCGCCGGTCCCACCTCCCCGCGCAGCGTCCACTTCCGCCCTGGCCGTCCGCTCCGCTCATGCGCACGACGGCGCGGCCAGGCGCGCAAGCCTACGGCGGCCTCCGGGCACGTGACCCGGGTACCAGTGGAGGCGGCGCAGGATGAGGAGCGCCTGATCCGCAGTGCGCATGAGCGAAAAGCGGCCTTCTCCCGCGCCGGACTGTGACTCGGGAAAAGAGTGGAAGGGGCGTGGCGCAGAGAGTGGGCGGGGCTTCGGAGGGGACCAGGATTTGGGCTCCAAATGAGTGGTGTTTATATTAAGGCCCTTTGCTCCATTTACATCCAGTTAAGTATCCTCGGTGTTTCCATTTGTTTCGATGAAAAATCGTGTCACATAACTAATGAATGTTGACAGGAGTCAGAATATTGATTTGCCTCGGTGTCGACTTTCGGGAAAGGTATATTATGCTTCCTCACCCATCGCGGAATGGCACCCGATGGCCAGTTCTCCACCCTGTCTGGGCATCGCCATCCCAAGGACACCAGTTGTACCTTCTCTGTGTTACTGTAGCCAGACTCCCAGGCTCTGCTGCCATGCCCTACGGGTGGCTCACAGAGCTGCTCTCGCTCACATCTTGGACGATCCTCAACTTCCAGACATCGCTGCACCTTGGGGCAGGCACTGTACTAGCCCTTCACATCAACACATTCCGCAGAGTAACCTAATCAGAGTAGTCGAAGACTTCATGATCCCTTTGTTGTGATGTAAAAGGTAGTTTAGTTAGCTTATGAGTCAGGTAGCTAGCCAAGGAACGAACCTGACATAGAGTTGATCAGCCACACTAATAATCAAAATAAGAGACAGTGAACTAGGACTTGAGGCAACCGTGAACTTCCTCAGGCCACATGGTGTTCAGGTCCTCCGACAGAGCTCCTTAGTACTGAGGAATTTAAAATGCAAAACAACCAGTTTTTCTTTAAAATTCCAATTTCCCATAAACCCTACAAGCTGAATGACTAAGTTAGACTGAGTTTTAATTCGTCATTTTAAATCTGCAGGACCTTCTGTGATAGGAAGCTCAATTCTAAGTCTAGCACGTCTGCAGGAAATTCCAGATTGAGGGCTTGTGCAGAAATTTCACTTCTTAGCTTTGCCTCCTGGAGAAAATAGAAAACTTTTTTTTTTTCTTGTCTTTATTTCCAATTTAAAAAAAAAAAATCTAATTCCTTCCTTCAGTTCATGATGTGGTTGTGAAACCAAGACCTCAGGTTCTACAGAATTGTTTCGCGAAGATGGAAGATATAAGGACTGCCAAAACCTAGAAAAGAAACAGCAGAGTGACAGTAATCTTACAGAGCAGCTCTTTAAAAACATGAACGTATAAAATTAGAGACAGTCCGAAACAGCAGTGAAGAAATCTGAGTAACTGATACTTCTTAGACATTTTCACTGCACTGTTTGTTCTATGTATTTCTTCTAGCAGTAAATTGTGAGAATAAACTTCTTCGCAGACTTTAAAAAAAAAAGAAAAGAAAGAATTGATAGCAAACAAAGAAAATCATAACTTTAAAAACGAGTTATACTTTTAAGAAAACTGCAACCCCAGGACACAAAGTTCCCCAAGATAATCCCTATCTGCCTTTTTGGTTTTGTTTATATTATTTTTCTTCTAGGCCATCATACTCAAACCCCCCTTAAAGATAAATTAAATCTACAAATTACCTTAGTTGGTAAAGAGCAGAAACTTGATTTTGAGATAAGGGAACAGATTGAGAGAGTTCAAAGAATGTTTTTAGGAGAAATATCTAAGATCACTCGTTCTGCCACAAAAGTGGTGGACTCACGCTTTCACCAGTAAAAGGGCCATTATTTTGGGGTGGGTGGGCCACCTCCCCAGACCAAGACAGAATTTCCAGTAGATTCACAAATTCCATAGACTTCCACCTTCAGAAATATAAATATTCCCAGCCCCAAACTACAGTGTTTCATTTCTCTGAGCATGAGTATAGGGAGTTAAGATTCTCCAGCTCTGCTTTGGGAATCTCTTAAGTACTTTTTCGATTTTTTTAAAACAGTGTCTTACTATATAGGTCAGGCTGGTTTTGGATTCCCTATGCAGCCCACATTGTCTTTGAATTTATGGTGATTCTCCTGCCTCAGCTTTCCAAATGCTGGGATTACAGGTGTGCACACCCCATTCATCTCCTAAAATTAAATTATACAGTATGGAGTAAAAGCCTAAAAAATACAAAAACTCCAGAAGCCAAAAGTAGTGTTGTACAATGGTTAACCTGCTTTGTGGTAAAGCTCACTTCTACCACCGGTTAAAGAGATAAACATGAACTAGTTTCCTCAGAGATTTCCTTTTTGAAAATATCACCAAATAGGGTGGGGGATTTAGCTCAGTGGTTCCGTCGCCTGCCTTGCAAGTGCAAGGACCCAAGTTCAGTCCCTGGTAACCACATACACAATGCTGGGCATAGAGACTCACACCCACCAGCAATCAGAACCACACACCACAGTGCCGGGTGTGGTGGCTCATGCCTGTAATCCCAGCACTCGGGTGGCAGAGGCAGGAGGATTGCTGTGTGTGCAAGGCTGAGCTCAGAGACGGCCTGAACTACAAAAAATGAGACCCTGTCTCAAAAAAAAAAAAAGAAAGAAAGAAAATATCACCAATTAAAACAAGTGCTGTCTCAGCAATGTCCTGGTGGTTACCTGTGTTAGGGGGTAGCCCTTTAGTTTCTAGGATGGCCTTTATGAGGAAGGGCAGGAGTAGGAGAAGCCAAAATGACTATAGCAGCTGGGAGCTTCTTGGGGGAGAGCAGGGACAGAGGGTTCTAGACAGCATATACCTCCGATCATTGTGGGTATATCTTATTTTAACTGGTACAAATTCAGTGTCACAGTGCAGCTAAACATGCATCACAAGCAAGATTATCCTTCTTCCTCTGAGTACTAGTTTTTTCTTGTTTTGGTTTATTTCATCATGCTTAGGATGAGGAACTATTTATGATCTGGTTTTGCTGCTTCTACTTATCATGAAAGCTGTTGAGAAAATGCTATTAAATTTGAGTTACTTAAATCAGATTAACTCTCCTAACTCTTCTACTATCAAGTTCTATTGACTTTAACTTTTAAATTGAACTCATGTCAACTTCTTCATCTTATCCTTTGACTTATACTGCTGTCTTTTCTCTTGGTCTATAAGATTTCTTTATTTTTCAGTGTGACATACACTTCATGTATTATTCAGTTCATTATTTAGTGGTTTTTAGTACATTCATTGAGTTGTTCGACCATCATCACAATCAGTTCTGGAACATTTTCATCCCTCCCAGAGAGAAACATCCTATTTATGAGAAGTTTCTTGCCATTTTCCCAGCCCTGTGCATATGCTCAGCTACTTTCTGTTTCTTTGATTTTACACACTCTAAACATTCCATATAGCTTGAATCATACAATTTCTAACTTTTACACTCTAAATGCAATTTCCTCAAATTCTTTGAATATATTTATAGTTGATGTTCTAAAGTTTTTGTTGGTCTTTGCTGACTCCAGGATAGCTTCTATCACTTCCTTCTTGTCTTCTCCTGCATGGATCACACTTTCCCATTTTCTGTGCATGACTTTTCATGTTTTTGTTGAAAATGACATCTTCAGGAGTATAGTAACTCTGGGTACTGATTCCCCACTCTCCGCTTAGAATTGTGTGTGGCTGTCATTTCAGTGTTTAGTGACTTAGCCAGGCTAGAAGCTCCAGCTTCTCCAAGGACACAGTTGAGGTCATGTATACAAACCATTAGGGAAGATAAAAGTTTGCAGGGCTCCCTTTGGTGGTCTCTCCACTGAGTATCGCTTTAAGCTGTCTGCCTCCTTCTGTATTATGGCCAGTGGAATGTTATACTAAGTCCGGGCTGATTGCTCTACTAGAAAAAAAAAATTCCTGGGCACATAAATTGTTTCATAATTGAATCCAATAAAGTATGAGGCCTATCTTTGAGGTTCATCTTAACCCTAGGAGGGATCTTTTAGCTGTCTCCTTTTCTGCTTCTTTCTGGTAAATGAGATGGCATTTGTGTTAGCTTCTTACTCTTAACTAAGGGAAGCTGTTGCTTTTGAGAGTGATTTGCTAGGTTTTATGATTCCCTACTGTCCCAAATAAAGTCAGTTCCTTGGGGGAGAGTTTGGTGTTCCTTTTTTTTTTTTGAAGTCTGCCTCTTTCCCCAGGCAAAGTCTCTCAGCCACTACTGCAGGCACTGGGCAGAGCAATGGACTCTGGTCTCCTGCACTTGCTTCTCCCTGGGTAAATCTTTGCCTCACGAACAAGGTAGGGTGAGGGTAATTGCAGGTCATGATATTCTCTGACTGCTGCTCCTGGAACAGAGCTTTTGTGGGGCCTCTTTCACCAGAGACTCAACTTCTGAAGAGTTGGAAGGGCTAAAAATGCTGGCAGAGCCAGGGCTGGTGGCTCACACCAGCAATCCCAGCTACTCAGGCGGCTGAAGCAGGACATCTTGCAAGTCTGAAGTCTCAGCAAATTAGCAAGACCTTGTCTTAAGATAAAAAATAGTAAAATAAAATGAGCTGGAGATGTCATCTCCAGTAGGACCAAACAAGAAAAGAGGGAGACAGACAGAAGAGAGAAAAAGAGAGACTGAAACAGGCAGCCAGACAGACAGACAGACAAAAGAAAAAGTGCCAGTGGCCTCCCCCACCAGGGGAGGTGCTACATCACAACTGGAAGCTGGGGGAAGAGGGGAGCCTGTGACCCCAAGCTGGAGCACAGCATCCACAGGTGAGTTAGGAGAAGGGGTTGGGGCAGCAGGGAGCGAGCTTGTGTGGCTTAGATGCCATAGATTTCCACTGTTCTTACTTCATGTTAATAGATTTATAATCTTTCTCTATCTGCCATGAGGCTTTCCAGAGACTTTAATGGTTGTTTTTGCTTTTTTACATTTCAGCAGTGTTATGTAGTGAGTCGTCTTCTCCTCAGTTCACATGTTGAGGTCCTAACCCACAGAAGCTCAGTACATATTTGGAAACAGCGCACATACAAGGCGATTAAGTTAAAATATGGCCACAGAAAGGCTTACACCAGCAAGAAAAGGATCTTTACAAGAAGAGGAAACAAAAAACACACAAAGGTGCAGAGGGAAAGCATGGGCAGGAAAGGGTCACCTACGAGCTGTGGACAGAGGCCACAGAAGGGACCAGCCCTTGCAACAGTGTGGTCTCAGACTTCCTGCCTCCAGAGCTGTGAGAAAATTAATATCTGTTATTTAAAAGCCACCCAACCAGCCTGTAATGCTTTGTTAGGACAACCCTGGCAAACTGCTACAATCCCTCAGGCTGGTTTCGTGAAGGGGCCGCAGAGCAGTTCCCACAGCCACCCAAGATCACCCTGAGTCATCATGCTGTCCCGGGTGGATTATTACCACATAAATGTGCCCACACGTCTCAGTGCCTTCGTACTTACATCCTACCCCACCCCCGCTACAAATCCATTTTTCTAGGGTACCTTGGAGCACTCTTCCTGAAACCTAAGAGTGATGTGTCACTACCTTATTAAAATCATTCAGTGGCTGACTGATATCCTTCCCATTATTCTCATAATGGTTTCTAAATATAGTCTCCAAGTTTTTAATGTTGTTGCCATTTTCTAATAACCAGTCTTCATTTATGTCTCTTTCATACTGATTGACAAGGTCATGTTAGGTTTCTCACAGAACCTAGACCAAACTACTATTTTTCCCGGTTTTTGCAGAAGGCATGCTGCCTTCCTCCTTTCTGACCTCACTGCTTCATTTCCACATGACAATCAATTTCATATTTAGATTGTACCTAGTCTTTTCTTCAGGAAGTCTTTCCTGGATTAGTTGGTTTGGGTCAAGTATCTTTCTTGGCACACCGCAGGCAAACTTGGTGTGACCCGTCAATCACAGAGATCCAGGAGAAATGTGTGACGTTCTGTACCTGGAACCAGTCGGAACAGGCTATCTTCAGTTCTCATGAGAACTCAAGCAGGTTTCTGATAGGATGGTCTAGTCCTCAGCCTGAGAAGTAGGAGGTGCAAAAGATGGCTGCCCGTAACCTCTTGGCCTATGGTGTGCGCTCTCTCTCACAGTGGTCCATTCTCACCCTGTAGAGCGTACTTCTTTTGCTACTTTTGATTGGCCTGTACTCAGTTCTACAGAACGTGTTTCTTTTCCTGTTTAATAAATCTAAAACCTTGCTACATTTTGCACTTGTTTTGTCCAACTGTGTTCAGAATAAGATTCTAAAAATAATATCTAAAAGGAGCCCACAGTACCTGAGATCCTGATGACATACCCACTGAACCCTGAGTTTTAACTTCACATTTATCACACAGTATTGCATTTGTTTGCTTATTGGCATCTCCCTCACAGAACTGTGGCTCTAGACTGTAAGCTGTATCTATCATATTCATCAATACTTCTTTGATGAACAATTACAGGCCATGGATGTTACCAGATTCTCTAAGCCAATTAAATCTTCAGCCCCGAAAGTTAGAAGTATCAAATTTACTTAAAGATACAGAAATTTTATATGTTTCACTGAACAGACATCAACATATGCATACTAAATATCTACATGTGTGTATGTGCATATATAGTACACACACAGTCTAATGAAAAATTTTTATATAACAAATATAAATGACATGCAGAAAAATCTTTTCTGGCCTTTAAGTTTTTTAAAATTAAAAATAACCATTATAGTCGTTTCTTGGGATCTGTAAGGGATGGACAGCTCAAGACTAACAGATGTCAAACTTCTTAGATGCTAACTCCCCATTATAAAATGGCATACTATTTGCCTGTAATGTACATACAGTTTTCCACATAGTAAAGTCATTTGTGGGTTATTTATGATACCTAAAACAATGTAAAAGCTACATCAATTATTGCTATACCATATTGTTTAGGTAATGATTAGAAAGAAGTATACTTGTTCAGTACAAGTAGAATTTTTCTGAACACTTTTGATCTGAGGTTGGTTGAATCTGTAGATGTAGAACTGTGGATACAAAGGGCTGACTGTATTTGGAACATCTTGTGATCAAATGTGGCTGATAGCCTGCTAAATCTAAATGGAACTCTTGGAAATAATTTGACCATACTTTTTAAGAATTAAAACTATGCTAACCACATATGGTGGTGCACACTTGTTACCCTAAAATTTGGGAGGCTGAGGCAAGAAGATCACTGTGAGTTTCAGGTAGTCTGAGCCACATGTGAATTCAAGGCTTTCCTCCACTATGTGGAGAGATGGTGTCTCAAAAAAAAAAAAAGATAATTAGAACTATATTCATTCACCATTGAACCTCATTCCAAGTACTTCATTATAAGGAATGAACTAAAAATTTGGACTTTTGCTGGTATGTAGGTAAAAAGATCATCTATGTTATAATTAGATATGAATCAAAGTAAAGATGTTATATTGCAGGTAGTTAAGTAAACTGCATCATCAATGTTGTCAAAGAGGAAAGATTTTTGTATATCATTGTTTGCAAAAGAAATCCTTTTGTTGCCTAGTGAGTAGCAGGGGAGACTTTCGCTAAAAGGAGAAGAGAACAAGCTAGAGAAGCTGGGGCCATGGAAAAGCAAAGCTCCTCAAACAATCTCAAAGCTTTTCAGACCAAGATCAAGAAGATAAATTACACATCCTCCTCTCCCATCTACATGCAGAAAGGCAAAAGTAAAGGCCATTCTAAATTTATGAGATTGGCTTTGAATTTTAAATTTAAAGAATCTTATTAAATATTTTACAATGTTCTTGTTCAAGCATGAAATATTTAAACCTAGCTAGAGAAAAATCTAAATGTTCAAAGAGATCTTATCACACAAAACCCTAAATTCGACATAATAAACAAAATTTGGCCTCACGAAAGGTTACTAATCACTGCTATAATTACTTGGGGATTTGTAGCTCAAGATTAGTTTAATATATATTAGTGCTGTAATTATTCAAAAGGCACAGGGAACTTTAAAGCTGTAGACACCAGACTTAAATTTTGAAGTCTGATCAATTTCAGAAGGGGAAGGAGAAAATGTTCTTGTGTATTTGCTATTAAAATACCTGACAAGAGTAGCAGCTTTTCCAACTCAAATGGTCCAAGGCATAAAAAGATACCGTACATATACACAATCAGAACAACAAGAAGTACTTGGCCCACACTGCACAGAGTAGATGAGCCAGGCTCTCCTACATATAAATGACACTATTCTCCTGCCCATTACTGCTATGGGCAATTCAATAAAAAACAACATTGCATATTAATTTATATCTATGTAATATAGTAACTATAGTACATAAATAACAAGTTTTATATGTATATTGATAAACTTATAATTAGCTATATGAAATTTAGTACATACAGAAAATGACTACTTGTTTAAAAATATTAAAGTCAACAAGTTAATGCACTATTTGAGTTTTCAGGATTTCCATTCTACATAATATTGGGATCCAATAATATCAGAGGCACCTATTTTTATAAAAGCCTAATGTATTAGTTATCTTTTGCTGCCTCAAATTCCCCCAAGGTTTCATAATTTAAAGTGGAAATAAACATTATCTCTGTGTGTTTCTGTGTGTCAGTGAGCTGGCAGTGGCTAACCTCCTGGTGGTTGTGGCTCAGGCTGTTTCCTGAGGTTGTTAACAGTAGAGCACAGTCATCTGCAGGCTCTTCCAGTGCTGCAGGATCTGCTTCCAACCAGGCTCTTGCACCATCTTGTGCCACTGGAAAGTCAGCTCGGTGCCAGTAATTGATAGGAAGCTACACATCTTTCCAAACAGGACTCTCCCTGACCGGCTTGATTCCCATAGCCAGTTTCCTCCAGAGTAGGCCAGCCAGGAAAGCAAAGTAGATGTAACAATGTCTCCTGTCACCTGGCTTTGGATGCTGCTTCCAGCAGCCCTTCAACAGGGACTTCAAGGTCACATGTATTCGTTGTGAGAAATGCCACAAAGGGATATGACACAAGCAGCTGAAGACCACTGGGGCCATCGTGGGGCTTGGCCACCATACTGCAGAGCAGTTCAAAAAGATCGTGGTAGGTAGGTCTAGTGGCCAGAAACTTGGTTGTAGAGTCACACACACCAACATTCCAGTTTTGATTATGTAGCTACTTATTCCTTCTAATTCTCACTTTCCTTGTCTGTTGTAGGAAAATGATAAACCTGTTTTATAAGTTTGCTGCAAATATAAATGAGTTAATGCATACAAAAATCTTTTCTGGCGGATAGTGTCATTTGATCTCAAAATCTCTCACCAACTTCCCACCAGCCTTGGAAACTCCATGGTCTACCAGAATCTGATCTAGAAACTCTTCGTCTCTCTCTCTCCCTCTTTCTCTCTCTTCCTCTCTCTCTCTCTCTCTCTCTCTCTCTGTCTCTCAGGATTCCATCCATTTGCCTTTTGTTGTTCTTCATACATTCTAAGGGCTCTCCCATCTCAGAACCTATATATTTGATATTCTCACTGTCTGGAATATTTCTCTTATATGTTTTCATGGATCTGTGTCCCCTCCATTTAGGGCTCTATTTTAATTTTTTTTTTTTTGAGACAGGGTCTCATCTTATAGTTCAGGCTGGTCCTGAACTCAGCCTCGAACTCACAGCAGTCCTCCTGCCTGTGCCTCCCAAGTGCTGGGATAACAGGCATGAGCCACCATGCCTGGCACTGTGGTATGTGGTACTGATTGTTGATAAGAATAAGTCACTACTCCTGGCATTGTTGTATGTGGTTATTAGGGACTGAATTTGCTATCTTGTGCTTGTAAGGCAGATGCTGAAACCACTAAGCTAAATTCTCAGCCCTAAATTCATCTTTTTGTATATCTGCTCTGATCATTTTTTTCATTTATCATTTGTTTCATGCATGGAACTTACTAGTACTTGACCTTACATGACACATTATTTACCTATTTGGTTACTATAGCTCTCTCTTCTCCCTCAGTTCCATGAGGACAGTGTCTCATTCATCACCAGGACCTTAATGCCTAGAAGTAGGTCTGCTTTTGAACAGAAGCTCCATAAATATTGTTTAAAATTTTAATGATGCATGTAAATTACTTGTCACATAACTTGACCCATAGCATCTTGAGAATTCAGTGAAGCTTGACTTCATAAATTTTACCATTCTCATCATTTTGTAACCAGTAAAGCACTTTTCATCTTTCACATTCTTTCATTGTTTACACAGTAGTGATACTTTGAAAAGCAAAGCTGTAATAATTTATTGGTAGCTGAGATGCTCTGAGAATAACAAATCTAAGAAGTGTAAGGAGAGAACTGTTTCCTATAAGTGACCTTTTTCTTTCAGATGCTCCTGCCAGAAGATTAGTCTTTTCACATCAAATAGGAGCTTTTCTCAGTACCACTGAGTTGTCCGTGGAGTCAGAGCACATTTCCCTGAAATAGAGTGTAGCATAATTCAGATAGGAAAAGGGAGATACACAGTATAACTGGCAAACTATTTGGATGTATGTGTGCCAGTTAATTAAAAGTTTGACAGAATATGAATGCATATGGCATAATAAGAGTTAATCATTTTAATCAGCCATTCAGTTGTATTCATAAAATATGCAGTGAAAGAATCTTCTACAGGTAAATTTTTAGAATGACAACTGTATTGAATGAAAATTGTAGTCAGGAATATGGTGTCCTGTGGACAGAATGGGGTGGAGGCTGGATATTTGTTTGTTTGTTTGCTTGCTTGCTTTTTGAGATAACTCAGGATGGCCTTGAACTCACTAGGTAGCCCAGGCTGGAATCCTCCTGCCTCACTCTACCAGAGCACTCTGACTCAGGCATATTCCACCACACCTAGCTCTAGGTGGGCACAACTCTTATATAACAATTGCCCTAGCTCTAAGAAATTCTGGATGAATTATATGTTCCCAGCTATTTCTTTGGTTCTATGATCTTCATTTTATTGTTATTTTAATTTTATTTTTAAAAACATAAGTTAAGATCATGACCACAAGCTGTTTACATAGTTGACTTTCTTACTTCATTAATATTTGACCATGTTTATGTGTCAATGCAGAAAATGTGGGTGGTTCAATAATAATGGTAATTTTGGTAAATAATTATAGTATGAAACAAATTTTTAAAATCCAGGCTTGCCTATATAATCTAGTGTATGACTATTTGAGTGAATCTTCTATATTAACTTCTACCTCTGCACTAGCTGAGATTACTTCTGTTTTGAGAAAAGTTGGATATTTATCAATACCAAATCTTCCTTTCTAACTTTTTTCCAACTGTCCAACAGTGAATAAGTTTTCTCAATTGAAAAACCATGTATTATATATTGGTCATTGTCAAATTCACTTAAGCTTAATTCTTAATACTCTTTAGTACATGAAATTAATCTTTTAGACAAAAGTCTGAAGATTGATTACATTTTCTGACTCTCCAACTTTTGGAGTGTTCCTCTAAGGGGAGCAGTTTTCTTCTCGCATTCACTATTCTCTCACATGCCTCCACTGTCCCTGCAAAATTTGATCCCTTTGTTCTGCCTTTATCATATTAGAAAACACATCCTTTCCAACCCTACAGGAAAACCCAAGTTGATAGAGACAGGGATCAGTTCACTACTTTGCCAGTAGAATACAGGTCAATTTGAACCCCCACTACTCCTTGCCTGAAGGTCCTAGTGTGGCAGACTACCCCTGTACCCTGCCCACAGGTTACTCACATGTCCAGAGTCACCCAAGGAGAGGAGGGCCCTGCTGTCCATCACTGTGGCCAATACCTGAGAAACTTAAGGGAGAAGAAGTTTATCTTGGTTCATGGTTTCAGAGGCCATGGTTACCATGGGCCCATGGTGACACAGAGCATCACAGTGGTAGGAATCTGTGGCAAAGCACATATGTTCACTTCTTTGTGGTCAGGAAGGAAGGAGGGAGGGAGGGGGAGAGAGAAAGAGATGGGGAACAAAATATCGGCCACTTCTTCATGATCTACTCCCTTCACGTAGACACCACCAACTGTGTTTCCATCATCTCCCAACAATGCCATCACCGTTTGAGTTCATGCATGGATTGATCCACACATGCAGAGTCTCCGTGAACTGATCATTTCCCAAAAGCCTATCATCTGGTAACCAAGCTGCAGCAAGTGGCCTTCGGGGGACATGTTAGATCCAGCCATAACATTTGCTAAATCATATTGAGTGGACAAAATCTGCCCCGAGAGGCAGTCTAACCCAGTAGGAACTGCATTCAAAGTGCTCAAGAGTGAGATTCTAAGGTTGGATTCTTCGCATACTGCCTCTGCCAGTTAACAGCCTGTGACTTGGGAAATTCTGCACTCTCGGTGCCTCCTCTGCCTGGCACTGTTGTGAGGCTTGTACAGTCACACATGAGCATTTAGGGGACTTGTTCAGACACTGTCTTCTTTCTCATGCAATGGTGTGCAACCAAATGAAAGGACTGTTCTGCTTACGGAGGCTCCATCTTCACACTCTGCATCCTCCCTGCCTAGAATCAGCAATAAGCTGGAAAATTAAGCCATATAGAAGAGTCTCCCCACTTCACTGTCCACAACAGTAGATGAAGACATTTTAGGAGATAATCCCACCTCCACGAGTGTGCTCTCTAATTGTCTAAAGTCAAAACTGGAGAACACTATTTATTGTCCTAAAACAAACGTGATCACATCTGGAAGTATGGCTTTCACAGGCTTACTAGAATGAACTGTGCTCCACAGACAGCAGCTTTAACTCTCTCTATTTGCTTATAACATCAAATAAGTTACTTAACTGACTCTGAGCCTCAGTTTCCTGATAAGTAAAATACATAAGTGAAGACAGAGTTTCAAGGGCTATTGTAAGAATTGAGGTAATTATTTGGCACTAAGATTTATGGCACGTAGGCAATATTTAACCAATGATAGCTTTTTTCCTAATCAGTGTTTCCTGTTGTCATCACCAAATGTCCTTTGTGGAGAATTTTGGCTTCCAATATTCCGCAGGTTGAAATACAGACACATCGCATTGAAGGCTTTGGGAATCTAGCCCCCTGTACTTTCTTTTTCACTGTCCTCACCTTTACTCCCACAGCCCCAAACCTGTGGATATACTTGCACATTCCTAAACCTGTTATTACATATCCTCTGCTGGAATAGTTAGTTTTAACTTGCTTAGGCCACTGTGGTGCTAAGATTCTAAGTGTTTTTGCAAAGGCGCTTGTTTTAGTTAATTTTTCCTTGCTGAGACAAAATACCTGACACCTAAAGTTAAAGGAGGGAAGGTTTATTATAGCTCACAGTTTGTAGAGATTTCAGTCTTTCATCACCTGGGTCCAAGGCCGGATGGTATGGCAGAAGGACATCACTGAGGAGAAACAGCTCATGACAGGCAGAAGGCACCAAAGCAACCAGAATCAAGTGAAAAGCAGCCGCCGCAGCCCTTTCTCTATCCCTTATATTCAATCCAGGCTACACACTATCAGAGAAGGTAGCACTCACACCCAGGGTGTGTTTTTCCATTATTCATGGCCATAACTATGCCAAACCAATCAATGGGCTAATAAATTTAGTAATCTCACACCCTTAATCCCTGCATCATACACTTTAGATCCAACCAACTTTGAAAAACTCCATTTATGAATACATGAGGCTTTGAGGGGACATGCACACAGACACAAGCCATAATAGTGCTTTATATGAAATTTAACTTTTTTTTTACCGTGCTGGAGAGCAGATCCAGGGTCCTGCACATTCAAGGTATGCCCCGTTCCACTGAGCCACGCCTGTAGCCCAAGGTTAACTTTTGGGAAGAGGGCCTGCTCCAGCGTGGATAGGATTCTATGGAAGCCTAATAAGTAGAATAAAAGTCTGTCTCTCCCCCGAGAAGGAAAAAATTCTTCCTACCTCTTGGCCTAACAGAATATAAGCTTTCTTCTTGCCTTTGAACCTCAACTGAAATACCAGCATTTCTTGGTCTTAAGGCTGCCAGCTTTCACCTTGGAATAACACCAGGGATCTCCTGACTCATAGGCCTTCAACTCAGATTGAAACCAAACCGCGAGACCCAATTTTCTCTGATCTCTCTCTCTCTCTCCTTCCCTCTCTCTCTCTCTCTCTCTCTCTGACTTTCTCATTCTCTCTCTCTCACTCACTCTCGCTCTCTTTCCCTTCACACACACACACACACACACACACTCTCTCTCTCTCTCTCTCTCTCTCTCTCTCTCTCTCTCCCTCTCTCTCCACAACTAACCGGTTTTTCTTCCCTGAAGAGCCCTAATATATCTGCATTGACATCCATTGTTTTGTCTAGGTAACCTTCTGCCCACAGGTTATTTATTTCATTTAAAGAATTTTTTAAAACCTACACTTTTTAAAGATCGATTGTTGTTCTACTTCTATTTTCAAAGTAGAAAGTATAAAATCCTTTTGTTACTGTTTCACATCTACCATGAAGAAACCAACGAATAGAACTGTGGCCAACAAGCCCTGAAGTTTCCTAAGGACTCTTCAGAGATGCTGCTAGCCATTAAATATTCAAGTGCAGTTTGATCAGTGCAATACTGTGAAAAGAAACACTCCTAGGATTCTAGCATTTGAAATTTCAAGTTCTTGTCTCCTCTCTCTCACATTTGGAGGAAAATTTGCAGCAGAAATCTTTTGTTTGAAATACAGTACGTGCTGTTTTTTGGTTTTGGCATCCGTTTTTCTTTACTAGTCATCAGGAACCACTAGGTGGCACAAGATGTTTCTTTTAGTTTTAACAAGAAACTTTCTAAAAAGAATTCAATTAGAAAAGAGGTTTTTAGAAAACATCTTCATAGTCATGTGGTAGATTAGCATATTGCAGTACTCTACGGTGTTACCATGGGCAGTGTGGCCTATTGCCTGTACTGTAGCCATTATGAGAAAAAGAACGATCACAAGATCCTAATGATTGATGTCGATACTGTAAGGCACCGGCACTGGACCGAGACAGCCTGCCTGTCATCTGTCTGTGTATCCTCCCAGCAGCAAATGAGATGGACACCCTTCATCTCCGTTTCATGATGGATGGAGAAAGCTGGGTCTTAAGAGTGTGAGTGCTATGCCCATGTCCCTGGCCAGGAGCAGAGGCTGCATCCACCACGGCAGGTCTGCTGGTCTTCAGGGCACAGTGATCCCAGTACTCCACAGACAGCGGAGGGGATTTTTCATTTTTCCATTGGCAAAGCTTAAAGCTTTATGATGAAATTAGTTTTAGTTTGTAATAGCTTCAGATATATATTCTTATATTTTTGATATGCTTAATATCAGTGAACTTAAACCTTAAAGGTTTTGTTGTTGTTGTTGTTGCTGTTGTTGTTGTTGTTGTTGTTGTTGTTAGGTTGTTTTGGGGGGGTTTGTTTGTTTGTTTGTTTGCTGTATCAGGGCTCAAACTTATGACCCTGAGCTCACAAGGCAGGCAGCAGCACCACTGAGCTGAATCCCTGGCCTTATTGTTGTTGTTTAGCAAACATTTATTGGTATACTTTAGATATACATGATGGTAACACTCATTGCAGGAAATTTTCACCTGTACTGATAATATCCTGCCGCTTCTTTTTCCTGTTCCCCCTTCCCCTCAGGTCGCCCTCCCCTCTCTATATGCAGAAGCTTTGTTTCTATTTTTTCTTCTATTTTTACTTTTTTCTTGTGTCTTCCTTCCTTCTCCCTCCCTTGTTCCCCTTCTCATTTGAACATTTTCTTCCCATTTCCCAATATCTATTATGCATTTTAGTTCTCTCTTCCACTTTCGGTCTCTCACACCAGAGAAATGAAGTAGTATTTCAACATGTGTGTCTGATTATTTCACTTATGGGTCTTAGTAAACTACTTAGTCTACTAAGGAGCTTTCAGGAGGCCAGCCCAACTGCTCATTTCTTTTTTCAAATCATTGTATTTAATCCATTCTCCTGGAACCTCCTTTCCATTGTGCTGTAAGCCTGAAGGAGATAATTCATCATTGAAAGCCACACAGGCCTTTCTCTAACTACCACCTCCATTTTAAGTTCCTATGCCACAGTGTAATTGGCAAGAACAATATTATAATGGTGCCAATGACGTATGTAAAAATAAAAGGGCATTAAATGACAAAGCCGTTAAAAACCATGTCTTGAAGTCCAGTGTGCTCATATTTAGAAAGCAATAACATAGACTAAAAGCTCAACCTGATGGAAGCCATCAAGAATAATGGATATTATGAGAATACTGCAATAATGAAAGATCTGTGGGGAAGTGAGAGGTGATGGAGATAATATGGGTTAATGTCAGGCTATGTGGCACTATGACTTTATAAATGTGAGACAGCAGTGATCAGAAGAAATTTCATTAGACTAAAGACTCAGAAAATCTCAGGACATTGATTCTCTTGTTACCTGGTCAAACTTTGACTTAGTGTATTTATCCTTGAGTTTCCTATTTCCACTTCCTGTTTCTCTCCTTTAGGAGGGTATGTAGACGATAGTTATATTTACACAAATATTATTTCAATAAATGGAAGACTGTCCTCTGAACTTTAATTTTCCTAAGTGAGAAAGTAGTATTTCAAAATAAAGGGAAGACATCTAAATCCTATGTCTTTATTATATGTTAAATTGTGAAACTCTTTTATCATCTAAGTGGAATATCTTGTATTAATCTATATAATACTTCATAACTTAGAAAGTGCTTGTTGAATTCGACTTTATAAAGCTTCAAAACCATGCTTTGAAACAGAAATTAGACAGATTAAAATGGCAGTTGGTACCTCGTTGCAGGTTGGTGGTTTGTTGGATGTTAAATGTGAGTCTATCTGAAAAAGGATTAGCAGTAAGGTTACATACTGTCACATTACTGGTTGGGTACATAGCAGTAGTCTCTCATGTGGTTTGCTGATTCCTTTTTTATTTTTAAAAATTTTATATTTGCCTTTAACACTTCTGAGAGACTTCTTGTCTGTAGAAATACCAAAACAGATTATCTTCTAATTATACAATTCAAAATGCTATGTGTTTAGAACGTAAGTATCCTGCACAGCGTAATTCTAGCCTACTTCTTCCTCTGTTGAGTCAGAGTCTCTGTCTGTTCATTGTGTAGGCACAGACCACCACAAGGAAGGCTGGGAAATGTTTTGCCTGTGGCCAGGAGGGAAAGGGAATGGTTTTATTGGGTATGTAGCAGTCCTTCCTTAGGCTGTGTTGGCAGAACTATGAAACCAGTTACTTTCAGCAGCTCTGTTAAAGTCTCGCTGTGCAGAAGGGCCTTCGGTATGATACTTCAGGATTTGTATGCCACATCCCTTCCCTGCCACCACCCCTGACCTTTGTAAGGGCAAACTACACAATTACTCCCACCCGCCATACATAGTGAACCAGTTTGAAGACCTCTAAAATATCTAAAACCATAGAGGGTACCAAGTCCATACGTAGTACATTTCCCTGTATACATACACACACAGATTTAATGCCTTTTCCAAATTAAGTAGGCCTTTATCATACACTGTATCCATAACTTTTAAAATTTGTGCAAAACTAAAATGAATTCCTTTTTCCTTCACAATTTCACTAATAGAATATTTATTGTTACTATAGATCCTGGCAACCTGAGCATATGATTTTCTTCCTTTAAATTGAGAACTTCTAGATTTGCATTGAAAGGAAGCACTGGATGGCTTCTTTTGCCTATCCAAATTGCCAGCATCACCACTGCTGTGTTTTTGGGCTATTAATAGGTAAAATAAGATTACTGCAACATAAACACGGCAATACTGCAACAGCAGATGGACAGCCAAGAGAGCTATTAGGTGACTAGCAGATGGGTAGCATACACAATGTGGGTACACAGGACTAAGGTATGATTCACACCCTGAGCATGAAGTGATAGAACAGTATGTGACTTCATCATTCTGCTCAGACTGGCATGAAACTTAAAACACATACATTTTTATTTCTAAAACTTTCCACTTAATATTTTCAGATATTAGTTGACTATAGGTAACTGAAACTTGGAAAGACAAAACCATCAGTAAGGGATATTACTTTAGTCAGGTCCTTCCCTGAATACTCTTAAGTATTATATGACTTCAGAAGGCTTGAGGACCGGGGTTACGTGTGGGCACCAACAAGAGGAGACAGACATGGGGTAGCCAAAGCAAGGGTGCAGGTTTTCCTAACTATTGAGGCCATCACACACATGTCATAATAAGAGCTCTGCTGCCATCCTGTTCAGAGGTCTTTTTTGTTTTGTTTTGTTTTTGTTTTTGAGACAGGGTCTCGCTTTGTAGTTCAGGCTGGCCCTGAGCTCAGCCTCCAACTCACATCACAGCAATTCTCCTGCCTCTGCCTCCCGAGTGCTGGGATTACAGGTGTGAGCCACCACGCCCGGCACTGTGGTATGTGATGCTGGTTGCTGCTGGAGTGAGTCTCCACGCCCAGTATGGTATGTGGTTACCTGGGATGGAACCCGGGTCCTTGTGCTTGCAAGACAGGCGCTGGAACCACTGGGCTAAATCCCCGGCCCCTACAGTTGTCTTCTGAAGCCCATGTCCCAGTGCTTTTTAGCAAGATTTGGATGCCACCTCTGGCAGCCAGTGACCTCATGATCAAGGCAACCAACATTTGTTAGTAGAGCTGGCTCCAGGAAAAAGTGGACAAGAAAATTAATGAGGATATAAAAGTTCATAAACCAAATATTTTACTGAATTGATATTCAAAATAGATGAAAACATTGTTTTTATCCTTGTGCTAGGAAAAATACTTATGTCTAGCACTGAATTTGTTAATTAGATTATTTGCTTATTTAAATATTACACCCACATATATTGACCAGTTTTTCCATCTTTCAAGTTGACTGAATGTAAATTTAACTCAATGGTTTAAATTTGAGTAAAGACTTTAACCCTTTGCACAGAGATCAAGAGAAATATCTTCTGTGAACTTCTTCTACTGTTGTTACCACGGAGACCATAGGAGGCCCAAGCTTTATAAATTCATAACAAGTAAATTAATTTCTAAGCGATGTTTTTATACATTTGTTCCCTTCAAATAATATTTAAAATGATTCATAGTATTTGTCAAAATGAATATGGATTTGTTTTTACTTGGTTGAATTTTATAAATTCCAGAATCATAAGTTTTAAATCTAATATTAATTCACTGAAATATTAATGTATGAATCTAGAGTTTTTCATTAGTTCATCACAAAATGTCATAATACAAAAGTAATTTAATAATATAAACTGTTGGGGCTGGGGATTTATCTCAGTGGTTCCAAGGACCTGAGTTTCAGTTTCACTCCCCAGTAAGCACATAAAACAATGCTGGGTCGGAGACTCACGCCCAACAGCAATCAGTCCCACATACCACAGTTCCAGGGGTGGGGACTCACATCTGTAATTTCAGCCTTCGGGGGGAGGCAGTGGCAGGATTGCTGTGAGTTTGACACTAAGCTCAGGGCCAGCCTGAACTACAAAGTGAGACCCTGTCTCAAAAAATAAATAAAATAAACTGCTTTTATCAGTTGCAGATCATTACAATGTGTAACTATAGTGAAAACTGTCCACATATCAAGCTTAATGATATATATTATTCTGTTCTAAATTTTTGTTTTGTTTTTTTGAGACAGGGTCTCACTATGTATTTCAGGCTCACTCTGAATTCACTACGTAGCCCAGGCTGGCCTCCAACTTGCAGCAATCCTCCTGCCTCAGGCTACCCAAGTGCAGGGATTTTATAGGTATGCGCCAACACACCTGGCTTCTGTTTTAAATTTTTTAAAAAATTATTATGTTTTCAAAATATGTACATAAAATGATATCCACTAAAAGTCTTGATAGAAAGTGCTTTGTTGTTTGTCCATGTAGTGTTAGTCCTGGTCACGACCGGCAGTATTTACCTAACTCTTAGAGCAGACTCTGCTTGAGTGATAACATTTCTTGGCAAAATGCTTTCTTTTCATTTAGAAATATGACCTTCTCAGAAACCTCTGTGGAAGCTCTGGAAGGAAAATGGATTTAACCCAATATATAAATCTAATATTAATTCACTGAAATAGTCATGTATGAATCTGTTATGTTTCTTTCAGTTCTTTCGTCCTAACCAAAAATGATCTCATGCTAACCATAATTTAAGATGAAATATAAATTCACATTGTTATTCTCCCTCTAGTATATTCAACAACATTCTGCATACTGAGATTAAGTTAAGATGCAGAGCCCACTGGGACACAGAGGGGAGATCCTTTTAATCCTCGTGGTCTCCCTCTGAGCAGCTTTCTTCCCAACTAGGCTAGGAAATCAATCATCCAGCCCTTCCCAGAACAACACTCCCTATTTAAAATTTACCAAAATAGATTATGTTGCAACAAATAATGACCCTGTAATAGAATATTAACATTAATAGAGATGAATTGGGGTCCTGGGGACTACTTTTTTATGTTGCCATCAGAGAAACAGACAAGCTATGGAACTTGTGTTTGCTATCCCAGCTCAGCCGTTCATAAACATCTAAACTCTGACCCTCTGTCTCCTCTTACTGTAAAATGCAGCTATGGAATAACAATACTTATTTCATAGGCAGATTCATGAGGGCTTGCTACCTTTTGTGAAAGCTTAATTGCTAAATTTTCAGGAATTTGGCAAGCCATTGTTAAACATAATAGCCTAGTGAGGAGGCATAGTCTATAATCCTGGCACTAGGGCAGCTGAGGCAGGCTGGTCTCAAATTCAAGGCCAGCCTGACTACATAGTGAGACCTTGTCTCAAAAATATCAAAAATAAAATAAAATTACTACACTATACAATTTAATAAATTCTATTATATCAAAGGTAATAAATACTTAGAAACCCTCACTTCCTAAGTGTTTGACTACATTTTACCGATTTTTTTTGGAGGATATTCACACCTATTGTGTAAGCCTGGGCAAACATCCTATAATGAGCTGCTGGGCGGCTGCGAATGTCTTCCCAGCTCCGGTAGCTTGAAACTGGCCATGGTGGAAATCAGCAAACATTACAATTTAGACTTTTTCTTTAATCTGTTGTCAATTTTTTTGTAGTAGGCTGCTCCTAGTGTTTTTACAATGCGTTATCCTTAAAAAAAAAGATTAAATACATATATGTTATACAAAAGTGTAAATATACATATTATGGTATAGATATGATGTGTGTGACTTAATTATTATTATTTTTTATCTTTATTGGTACATTGCATACACGCATCATGATTGCACTCCATCATGGGGATTTGTACCAGTATAAGACACAACTTAATTTTCATTTTTTCCCATAGCCCTACCCACCCTACCGCCCCCCCATATACATAAAATTTGTTTCCTTACTTTTTTGTTATAATCTCATTATTTTTCCCCCTTCACCCTATTTTACTTTGAGCATTTTCTATTTCACAATATATAACATACAATTCTAGGACTAATTTACATCTTTATTTTCTCATACCAAAGATGCTATATGTACCTATCTGTGACCTATTTATTTCACTTATGAGGATATCCTCAAGGTATGTCCATTTAAGTATAAACGACTCAAACTTACCATTTTTTATGGCAGAGTAATACTCCATCCTGTAGAAGAACCACGGCTTTTTTATCCAGTCGTGACTTAATTATTGATTTATTTTTCCTGCCTGTACGCTTTCTTCCCTTTCTCCTTCAGTTTTACTTTTCTTCATCTTTCTTCATCTTCCCTCACCCACAAACCTCAAGCAGTGTGTACGGGGAGACACAACACCCACTGCCCCAGATCAGGTACCGACCCGCGCTCTGACTGGACCCTGTATCCAGTTAATCACTATTAACTATCCACTATAATTAGGAACCCGCAGTGCAGTCAGCGGGGAACAATCCCCGGCCCACGACCCACCGAGGGCAGCCGCAGAACGCCACGCTGTAGAAGCTGCCAGGACTCTCGTGAGTTCTCCAGACAGTCAGCCACGGCCAGGATTAACTAAAAAGCTTTCAGAAAGTGATCTAGAGGGTATATTAGATTAAATAATTTCAAGGCGATATAAACAGTCATAACCTCTCCAGTAAAGAAGTCACAGACTCAATTATGGTTTCCACTTGCCTCAGATTCTAGATGCTCTGTTTTTTCCCCTCTTTCCTCCATTGTATGTGGCTGGTCCAGAATTTTCCTGTGTCGCAATTGCTGTCCAACTGCCTCTGGTTTTGAGCATCAGGTGTTCTTGTTTGTTGATCTAATGACCTGCTCTGGTTCATTTTACAACTACAAATCCCTCTGTCCCATGGCCTATTTCACTTTTCATTAATTTGCCTTTTAATGAAGAACTTTGAGATTCAGTTTTGCCATTCCTTGGCTGTGCTCTATTTTAAATTATAGGTTACCATTTTGCCCTAATTCAAACCACCAGAAACATGTAGATTTTTGAGTTACAGTTGACTATATAAAAACACTGATTTGCTACAGTGTAAAGACCTATAATTATATTTTCAGTAAACAAAGTCATTTATGGATTCTAGCATGTATTTATTTTTGTTGTGAAAACTTCATTTAGTGTGATGATGTCAGATGCCATGTTTTTCATGACAAGATATAACTTATCTTGAAGAGAATACAAATTCTGTAATTCAGGTCAGGAAAATATGCTGACACTTTAATAAAGAAAGCTTTGCCTTGTGCAGAGCACTTAGAGTCTAGGACACTTTAGGTAAAAGAGGTGAGTTCTTGCCCATAGGTGGGCAGGGACACAGGTTTATTTATATGACGAAACCTACAAAGCACTCACTTTCATAAGTGGATCGCTATGTTTGGCAGTGGGATCTTCAGTAGTAGCCTTGGATATGATCAATCATAGTTAATCAGGCAGTCCACAGAATTATTTTAAAGGGTTTTTTTTTTTTTTTTTGAGACAGAGTCTCGCTTTGTAGTTCAGGCTGGCCCTTAGCTCAGCCTCAAACTCACATCACAGCAATCCTCCTGCCTCTGCCTCCCGAGTGCTGGGATTACAGGCGTGAGCCACCACACCCGGCACTGTGGTATGTGGTACTGATTGCTGCTGGGGTGAGTCTCCATGCCCAGCATTGTTATGTGGTTACCAGGGATTGAATCCGGGCCCTTGCGCTTGCAAGACAGGCGCCGGAACCACTGAGCTATATCCCTGGCCCAAAAGTAGAAAGTGTTTTAAACAAGGATGAAACACTGCTTAAACAATGGCCTAGCCAAGACATTTTAAATCATCACCAAAATACACTACAATATTTATAAATTTAGTTTACAGAAAGAAGCTGAATATACAGTTTGTAGAAAAAAAGATCCTAAAATTTAAAAGGAAAGTCCAAGGAATGTTTAAGCACAGGATTCTTGCCTCAATCCCAGTTCAGCCCCCTAGTGCTCTTTATGGTCAAAAATAGTTCAAGGAGCTGTAACAAGTTCTTTCACTTATGCCACTATCTAAATATACAAACTTACAATTTCAAATCACTGGAGGTAACAAAATGATAAGACCATTTTAATGTCAGAGGCTCAGAAAGTGTTTTCTTCTTTAATCCATTAAATCTTTTCATCTCAAGGTTTTACTGCCTAAATCATCTGATATGTATGGACTATGGGTTGGAATCAACTGTTTCTCTGGGACAATTCAGCTGCTTTTTAGGTTAAAGGTGGATCAGCACCTGGCTTGTGAGTGGCCATCTGCAGGGGTAATTTCATTGTCTAACATGGTCTGGTACTGTCCCAGCTGCAAGGCAGATAGTTCAGGAAGCAGAGGGTGGGCTCCCCCCAACCCCATATTTATTTCCATTCATTTACTACTGTGGGATCATGAGCATTCCCTTGTACACCTGCCTCCCTGACCTCCAAGGAAGACCTGTCTCTCTGTTACGAAGATAATATAACAACTTCCACATTTTGTTCAACAAATGTTTGTTGAGTGCAGGGAAAAGGCCCAGGTGAGGAGTCTCCTGTAGAACAGGTGCTGTAGTCCGTGTGAATGGCAGGCCATCTGCTCGCCATGAGAACCCGCTGGGCACAGCTGGCTGCCTGCTGCCTCAGGAATCCTTGATTAGTATATCACAAGAAATCTATTAACCCTGCATCTGTAGGACACAGTGCCCAGTACAATGTGGAGCTGAACTCAGAACTGTAAGTTTCTGTTCTGCTTGTTATGGCCTACTGTGAGACTAAAAGTGTCAGTTATATCTAGGGATTCCTGCTTCTTATTCATTAGTACTTAGTAACATTATAAAACCTGATATTTTCTTTTACTCTGTGAAAATCCAAAGGCAATATTTCAAAAGTGTAGGGCCTTCTCTTGTACAAAATATTATACAGTCAACCAATAGTCTGTCTAAGAGCATGCCTCCAAAAGATCGGATTATTACTAAATCTTGCTTCCTATCCCAGATTATTCATTTTAACCCAGTATCTTGTATATTTTGTATTCAGTAATCTGTTTCACAAATGCAGTATATATCCAAAATGAATTATCGATTTTCTTTGAATGACATTTTTCTCTCCTAGAAGTTCTTGTTCATATCTTTGAGAGGAGTAGGTTTAGAGCCATTTACAACCATTGTTAACTTTATAAAGTATGTTTTGTGTTACCTGAGAAACCTGTCTACTACTCTTACATCTTCTAGGCAAGCTGGTAAATTACCAGTAGTGTCTCATGAAATACAGCTACTAGAAACTAAAGGACACAGCTACCGGCAAAAACTGATTAGATTAAAACTTTTTTCCCCAAAGTGAACATATTATTTAAACATAGGAAATAGCTTGAGAATCTGAGATGTGCCAAAAGCTATGGTGAATATTTAAATTTTTAAATGTTAAACAATAGAAAACATTGTCATTAAACCTTCTCAAAATACTCCCCTTTGCTGTGAATACATTTATTGTTCTTGACACTTTCTGAATCAGTTCTGGAAATATCCTTTTGTGAACATCTTTTTGTGGCTGTCTCAATATCCTGAATTTATTAAAAACATTCTTGGCAACTTCTGTCAATAAAAAAATTACAGTGTCCTCATCCACTCTCTTCACCAAATCTGTCACCGTGTGAATTCTGCCTCTTCCCTAAAATCAAAATGAACATGAAAGGGAAACATTTTAACTGAATCCGGAAATCAAAATTCAAGTCAGGTAGCCATGACAGCACAACTAAAGACACAAAATAAGGTTCCAGAACTGCTTTGGAAAGTGATGAGAATGGTGAGGAAAGTCTGTTCAAATAGAGGAGGAGTATTTTTAGGGAGATTAATGGTAGATGTGTCTTGTACTATAATCATTTTTTTTTCCTGGTACTGGGGATAGAACTCAGGACCTTGCTCTTGCAAGGCAGGTGCGGCATCATTGAGCTAAATCCCTGGCCCTGTAGTATAATAACTTTAAAAAAAAAAAAACTTTAAATTCACCATAGTTTTGATCACATCTTCTGCAGACTTAGCTGAAGGAATAACAGGATTCAAAATAAATTGACAGATCTTGGTAACTTCAGTGAAATTAGACAATCTCTTTCCTAGGGAGGAAATCTGAAAACAGAATAGTTTTCTACGCTTTCCTTGACAAATCCTCTTAGTTCTCCAAGAAATTCCAGTCATGAGTTGTTTAACCTGGGGATACACCCTGGGAACTGTGTCCCTAGGCAATTTCATTGCCGATTATACTTACACAAACCTATATGGTCTAATTCAATCACTCATCTTCTCTTGCTGCAACCCAGAGACAAGGTAAACAAGATGTACAAGGGCTGCTGGTTGCATAGCACTTTTTTTAATAAGTAGAAGGAGTACTCTCTTAAATAATAATGTCTAATATGGTAAATGTAGAAACCAGTAACACAGCACTTTGTGTATTATGTAGTATACTTATACTTGTGTGTCCTCAATTTTATATGACTGGCAACACAGGTTTATTTACACGACAAATCATAACCTGTGAATAATGGACTGCAATACAATTTAAGCTAACTAAGACACTGTGAGACAATAGGAATGTTTCAACTCCATTTTAGTCTTAGGGAACGATGGCTCTATATATACTCCATCCTTGGCCAAATGTGATTAGGTAACACATCACCGTCTACAGAGAAGATGTAAAAATGCACTCAGAGTCCTAATGAGCAGAAGCATCACGGACAACAGAGCTGGTTGGCTGTTTGTGTGTTGTATCTAAAAATTCAAGTCATAGACCTGGGCTCTCCTTCTCTGTCACACAAAGGATACAGAGGAGGAACTAGACACCTGGGATTCTGGCAAGTTGGGGAGAATGTTTTCCAAATACGTAAATCCAAATACATGAGCTCCCATCCTGTCTGCTTGAGACTCAGGACAGAATGGGCCCAGGTCTTCAGGCGGAAGCAGCTGGGAAGAAGGAAGAGAGAGGAGAAGAGGGGCCAAGGAGTGCAGTCTCAGCCCTTGCAGTCCTTCCTTCCCTGGGAAAGGATCCTACCACCCCCACGCTGCGTGAAAGGGAGTCTTGCCCACAGGGCCCATCTACATATATTCCACAACATAACAGAGGCATAAAAACTCCCCCTCCCAAGCAAAGACCTGCTCCTCTTCACAAATACACCAGACAGCAAATCAGCTGGGCTTCCTCTTTAGGCTTCAACCTATGATAACTGCTCTTCAAGCAAACTATCATTCCTAAGTAGTAAAATAACATTTTAAGATTTGTTAGCTGCTCCATTGTTAGGTAACATGATTCTAGGGAGATATCTCATGGAGTACAAAGATTATTAAAGTCAGACAAACTACAGTATTTCGAAAAACAAAAACATAATTTTAAAATGTAATTTTAGCTCATCAAGGGGAACAGGAATCTGTTGTTGAGAGGAGGTATCTCTTACAAAAGCATGGAGAAAGACAAAAACAGAAGATTGAGCAGTGGCCCTTGGCTAATTTGGTATCCTCTGAATTGAGAACAAATTGTGCTCCCAGTCTCAGCCTAGAAAATGGCATCCTGCCTGAAGGGGAAGACAGGCAAAGGGGACTTATGAGGTACTTGAAGAAAACCTGCCTTCCAGGAGACAAATGAGGAGCAGTCAGCGAAGCACCTGTAAACCATGAATACTGAAATTTAGGAAAGAAAATCCACACCAGGATAAAATGGAACATGAGCACAAGATAAACAGCCTAGAACACTTCAGATGGATGCGTCGAAGGCTCTGTGCTGGGTTTTGTGTTCTCACACTCACTATTCAATACACTTTTACACTCTGGGTATGTGTGTTGTGAGAGTACAAAAACCAACATCCGTTCTTCCTTCCTAAAGCAAGGGTCTGGGTGGCACATTCCCTGGGTAGTGTTGATATGACCCTTCAGTACAGTACTCCTCTCATTTTATGATCTTAAAAGCAGTAGAGTCAGGGGGAATGGGAACCAGGCTGCTGCACACCAGAGATCTGCCCTGCTCTTGACCCACGTGATGTGACGTGACATGATGTGGTGTGTATGGCTCCTTCTGCCCTTGCAGGTGCGCTCTGGGGCTCCTAGCCCCCTAGCCTGTGTTCTCAGCACAGGAGGCATTTACTCCACGTGGAGATGCTCATTGTTCCCGCATGGCTTGATGAGGTCATGTTGTCATCTGTTCTCAGGACCACTGAGCTGAAGTATTGCTAAAATCAAAGAACACACCCAGCTAACTACCAGCTCACCACCCATAGGATCACCATGCTTCAGAGGCCAGAGTGCTTGGTTTAAAGAAAGTTCACTCTGTGCAAAGTGGTTTAGACAAGAAAAATGAGTACTTCTCATAGAAAGAGAAGGTTAGTCTTCTGATGTGAAAAATGCATGAACTGGTTTAATCACTAATTTCTCTTACATGACAAAGGAAGTTCATACAGACTAAACTCAATTTTTCACTGATATTCCTTTCTGTTTGAGAATTTCATAAAGAAGTGAAATATAATTTTTTCCTTTTTTTTTTTTTTTTTTTTTTTTTTTTTTTTTTAGTTTTTTTGAGACAAGGTCTCACTTTGTAGATCACACTGGCCCTGAGCTCACTATGTAGCCCAGGCTATCTTCAAACTCACAACAATACTCCTGCATTTGCGTCTCGAGTGCTGGAATTACAGGCATGAGCCACCATGCCCAGCATTGTGATATATGGTACTGGGTGTCAAACTTGGGACCTTGTGCTTGCCAGGCAGATGCCATAACCACTGAGCTAAATCCCCAGCCTATTTTGTACTATTTATAAATGCACTTTAATATTAGTGTTCTTTAAACTTTCTCAGCATAGATGGTACAATTTTCTATAAATGTAATTAAAGCAATGTAAAATAATTTATAATCTACTGCTAAATACTAGGAAATACTAAGAATAGTGGCAGGTGATAATCAAGAAAATAGAAGTATGGAAATTACCTTCTATCATGATATGACATATTTACATAATGTTTTCATGCCAGCGTATGGAGGAAGATATCTGGTCTTAGAGGTTTACTTTTCAAAAACAAAGTGAAAAATCCAATAAGCCTTGTTGTACAAAAGCTGAGTAATCGAGTAAACTTTCAGAATTCCAGGGTTTCATGTCAGAAGTCTTGTACATAAATCAAAATAACCAACACTTCCACTATAGTAATTTTTGTACCTGTATAGAATTTATTGATGTAAGTGGGAGAAATTTCACATTTATTCAGTTTCAAAAATAATTAATTAATGTCAATTATCAAGAATATGGGTATTTCAGAATTCAGTGTTTTAATAAGGAAATTATATAATATCTTAGTGCATCAATAAATGCCATTAAATCAGAATAATTTATGGGGCCAGGGAGTTAGCTCAGTGGTTCCAGCGCCTGTCCTGCAAGCACAAAGACCCGGGTTCGATCCCCGGTAACCACATACCATACTGGGTGTGGAGACTCACGCCCAGCAGCAACCAGTACCACATACCACTGTGCCAGGCGAGGTGGCTCACGCCTGTAATCGCAGCACTCGGGAGGCAGAGGCAGGAGGATTGCTGTGATGTGAGTTGGAGGCTGAGCTCAGGGCCAGCATGAACCACAAAGCGAGACCCTGTCTCAAAAAACCTAAAAAAAAAAAAAAAATCAGAATAATTTCTAAGGGTCATATACATATATAGTGTTGGAAGTACTTTAACTTAATACAGAAAGGTAGAGGCTGGTGATGTAGCTCAATGGCACTGCATCTACCTGGCAAGCACAAGGTCCTGACTTTGATTCCTGGTGCCAAAATAAAAAAAACCTAAGAAAGATAAGGCACCCTGTGTATTTATGTTTAATAAGTTATGCTGCATGCTTTTAAAAATGTTGCCTTAAAATTTTTTCAGTCAAGATGGAAACAAACAATGCACGCCCTGCCTGATGTTGGCAGGGGCTCTGGGGCCTTGTCAGCCATTGGAAATGAGCTCGCCCACTCTGCCTCACCTGGGATAATTACTGTGGGAGTTGGTAAATTGACATTTACCCACTTGCCATTTTTACTTGGCCTTTCTTCTGACATAGTGTGGTATTTACTGTTGAGGGTAATGTTCTCTTTCAAAATAATACATGAAAAACACCCAGAAATTATCAGGCACAAAGGAGAATGGGATTACGGAGAAAGCCAGGGAAAGCTAAAGCTTTCCACAGGAACTGAACTCCCCAGCGACTTAGTCCCTCTATAGTCTGTTTCTTTCTGTTTTTCCCTGAAGTTTCCACATTGCTTTGTCTTGCTTTATCTCCTGTGAACTGTGGATGGGCAACAAAAAAGCAAGCATCTAACCAGCTCAATCAGAAAACTATCAAATGATTTCAAATATGATTTCCACACACTGTTTTACAGTCATGTTCTTGGTGCTGGGAACTAAAGACAGGGCCAGTAATATGCTAGAATAAATGCTCTATCACTAAGCTACACTACCAGACCCTGGAAGTAATTCTTTTTTTTTTTTTAGGTTTTTGGAGACAGGGTCTCGCTTTGTGGTTCAGGCTGGCCCTGAGCTCAGCCTCCAACTCACATCACAATCCTCCTGCCTCTGCCTCCCGAGTGCTGGGATTACAGGCGTGAGCCACCACGCCCGGCACTGTGATATGTGGTACTGGTTGCTGCTGGGTGTGGGTCTCCACACCCAGTATTGTTATGTGGTTACCAGGGAATCGAACCGGGTCCTTGCGCTTGCGAGACAGGCGCCGGAACCACTGAGCTAACTCCCCGGCCCCTGGAAGTAATTCTTGAAAGAAGCTATACCCTAAGAAGCTATAATTAGAGGAACTAAATGATTGCAGGGAAGATTTAAGCAAGACATGTAAGAATTTAGAAAAGAAAGATTGGTTAGACTGAATGTTGAGCAGGCCACGAGAGAGCTATTTAATAGACTGCTAAACATTTACCAAAAATACAGTTGTCTGTTAGATAATTATAGCAGTTTGACTACAGGTGAAGTTCTAGACTGGGATGAAGGGCTACAGGGTCAAAAATGTTTTCTAGTCAGACAGAGTGGTACATCGCTATAACCCTATCCCTTGGGAGGCTGAGGCAGGAGGATCACCATGAATTCGATGTGAGACTGGGCTAGATAGTGAGTTCAAGGCCAGCCTGAACTGCATAGTAAGACTGTTTCAAAATAAAACAAGACTAAACAAAAATAAAAATTTTTCTATAGTAGTGGAGGTGTTGCTCAGTAGTATAGTGTGCACATAGCATGCGTGGTACCCTGGCTTCAATCCCCAAGACTTAAAATAAGAAATCTGTACAGCCTATGATTATTTGTGAAAAACTTTTGATCTATCTTTTTTTAAGAGACAGTAAAACAAACCTGTGTTCATAAGAGATGTCCTAAACATAAAATACTTGTAGGCTGATATACCTATAATTTTTAGTCTAACTGAATATAGAAATGAATAGAACAATGGATTTATTATACCATTTCCCAAACATAACAGATTTGAAAAAAAAAATCACTTTACCTACATCAGCAAGAATATCTTGAATTCCTCAGACTTAAATTTACTTCAGTCTATTTCCTATTCATTTAGTCCTTTTATTTTTAAAAGGATCATGAAATAAATGGATGCATCAATAAGTGAAGAAAAAATAATGAAGATAATTAATAGTTACACTCTGTGATATCTATGATAGAAATAATAAAAGTCAGACCTAAAATCCCCTGTAAGATAAATATTCCTTCTTTGTACTCTGTTAGCACAGAGAGCTAAATTCTCTGAATCATGACTTGAGGCATTTTTAAGAAGGAAATGCCAAACTGTTCTAAGGTGATTTCAAATGACAAAGAGCCAAGGGAGAAACTGAGATAAAACTGGAATAGAAAGAAATCCCTATTCCCAAGAGATCAAAGCTCTCATTATTTCCCTAATTATTTCAGGCAAAATGTCTTCCGTGATGTTGCCTAGTTTGAGCCCCACTATCACTGCCCCGGAATCGAACACTGAATCTCTTCTATTCTTTCTGCACTCAGCCCTTGCAATATTACTGATTTTATTCTGGCTTGCTTCCCATTGCGTATCTTCTCCCTGGGAAAGACCTCAAATTGAACCTGTTCCCACAAGATTATCAGGTCCAATCTTTTGTTTTCAGGTAATCTAAATAGGAATATTTTAACTTCCTCTATCATACTGAGCTTTATACTGGGAAAATCATACTGTCTGTCCAAGGGCAGACTCTGTTCTTTAGAATTTTCCTAAAATGATTTGCCACATCTCAATATCCTCAGCTTTGGTGGCATCATTCTTCCAGTCCAGCCATTTGGTATATTTTTAGAATCACAGATACATGAGAGGTCACCACCCTGATAATTAAGACAATTCTGAGTATCCTATAGTTCAGCACAATGCTTATATGAATGTTTCTCAAGGTATCTTGATGGACTACTTCTTCTACTATTTTCTATGGCCACATACTAGTACTTTTTGTAAAATGCCATGGAAATTAATTACTAGAAAATGATACTGGATATCAGAAAAATCAAACTGCTTTAAAAAAATCAAAGAGCTTTCTTTCAACACTGTCACAAGCCAGCTCTAGTCTACAGGACACTGTTTTAAAGAACATTCAGTACCAGCGTAACTGGTAACAGAAGCTGGGGGTCTCATCTGACCAGCACGTGCCGTGCACATAGCTATGGCTGATGACTCTAGGGTTGATGCTGTTGGCCTGAATTAATATGGAACACAAAGATTTTACACTCCATTCATTTCCTATGCTGGGAAGTTGTCCATCTTTTGAGTCTAGTACCTTCCTGTGAGAGAGGCCAGACGCTCGCTCCCATGTTCCAGCAGGGAACATGGCTCCGTGCAGCCAGGCACCAGGAGGCAGAAGCCATGCTAATCAGACACATGCAGCCCCTCAGATCAAAACAGATGATCCTAAACTAGGGCTGCACAGATACATGCTGGGAGGAGAGACCACAGAGACACAAGCTTCCCAAGGGTTTTCTGGGGCAGCAGAGGTGCCTCCATCTGCTCGCTCCCCAGGGGTAGCCTGTAGCAGGACACTACTCTGGGCTGTACCACCTTCTGGAGCTGATTCGAAGATTCTCATACTACTAGTATCACCTGATGTATTTCCTGTGAGAGCGAATTTCTGTCACTTGCATCTACAAACTGAACGATACACCTTGTATATCCAAAGCTACAATGTAAGAAACTTAAAAGTTGAATAGGATGAATGCTGTCCTAAAAACAGCTTCCAGGAGAGTAGGGGACAGGGCTGTGAGAACCTTCAGACATAGATATCTGAGGCCCAGATCCTGGCCTCACTCCCCACTGTACTGTTTTTCCTTGGACAAATGGCTCCACCTCTCTGTCTCAGTTTCAGATCTGTGAAGCGGGATCCTATGTGACTATCTTCCAAGGGGTTGTGGTACAGAGTCCTTGCTGCCTTCCCAGTCCACCTTCTTCTCTCCTGGCATTCCTGGGCAGGATGCTGCTCAACTAGAGACTAGCCTTTTCATGCTCCTGTAAAATGCAGCCACATGACTAAATGTTAGAAAGTGGAACAAGGATAGAAGCGATCTCCCGGCCTAAGCCTTACGGGATTTAGAAAGAATTCCTTGTCCTGGACTCACTACCCTTTCTTCTTGCTCCTCCCAGATGTCTGAAATGATGACCATGGGTGAGGAAAAGCAGTGGCGACTCTGAGCACCGCAGATGATGCCCCTCCTGCTGGCCTGGCCTCAGTGGGCTGCTGAGGAGTAATTAGTCTCTTTATTCTTCAGGCTTCTGCATCACTGGGAATCTTTTTTACAACTGCTCTAGTATTCACCCTCAATACTGAAGTTATGACAAGGATTAAATATACATATTTTATATAGAACAGCATCAGATCCGAGGCAAACACTAAATATGTTTTAGCAAGGGGCAGATCCCTCCCCTCTTGTCATATGAGGACACTGAGTCATGGTTCTGCTGAAAGTGTCAAAATTAGGATTCACATCACCCGAGTCTCCCTGCCATAGAACTATACATAGAACTATAGCAAGGCCCTAACCAGTCATACCATACTGGAGAAGTTGTGTTTATTAGGACCCTGGAAGGAAGGAGTGTCCTTCCAACCCAGGGAATAGGGAGTGGGTGGTTTTGTCTCTTCAAAGTCGGGACCACAGAGGTGACCATAAAAGAAGGAGTCTAGGGTCACAGACATGGAGTACAGCAGGCAGGAAGGAAGGGAGGCGAAAGACATAGAGCTCTGACACGGGACTGGCTGTGTGACTTCTAGAGTGATAAAGAACAAGTGACAGCCAGTGGAAACAGAAAAAAGGATGGAAGATGGCAATCACGACAGGGAATTTCAGACCTGGCACTGAGTTTGTCTTAATCTTTTTCCTCAATGGTATGTCCATATTTATTTTTTATTTCAGTTCAATGTTCAAGAGATTACCCTATAGCCTCCTTGAGGAAGTGAATTGTTTTATATTGGCGCCTCATATCATTCCATTATATGGTTTATCTGCTGAGGTCGATTTGTTAGTACCTATTGAGGTGGCTTCCAGTTGGTTCTGCATGGTTTACAGATGACTTGGGGTCAGTGGCTGTGCTTCACAGCAGCAGTGGGGACTCTAGGACTCTAATGGAAAAGGAAAATGAGGGTTTACTGTGCACCTACTAATATATATTTAACATTTATAGCATATACTTTACTTGTAAAAATTCACGTTGTTTTATTACCCAGTTTTTAAAACAGGAAACCTAAATTTCAGAGGTTACATAACCTACTAAGGTTACAGATTTAGCAAGCAGAGGCACTGATTTGTGTTCGTGGTGAACCTCCTCTGACTGTGATGTCAGCGTGGATGGAGTTACCACTCTATTCTCCACACACACCTTTGAGGGTCCTCTGATCCAGGCAGAACCTCCTTCCCTCCATAACACAGGGTAATAAAGGTACTTACCTTGTGCAACTAGACAAAGTGAGATAATATGTGTATGTAGAACAGTACCTGCCACATGGCAGATGTTTAATCACACACATGGCCCTGCTTGAAAAACAGGTAAAAATTTTCTGTATGCAACTGAAGTTGTTAGTTTCACAGTGTTTCCCTGAACAGTGAAGCTGAAAATCTGAGATGGACTTTTCAGTTTGGTCAAGTTCCTAGAGCTGGGAGTGGTCACCTTGGGCTATTTGTCTCATTTTGGCATCAAAGGAAGAATTACTATTAAGCAAAATGCAATGTGACAGTTGGCTTTTCTTGGTTGTTCCACAAGGTTAACAAAGATGAATCAGCAGAAAGTTACTGGAAGGCAGACTCCGCCCCAATCTAAAATCAAGGAGAATCTCATTTGTCCAATGTTTCCCAAGGAAGTGACGACCACTGAATGTGTCCCAGCTGACCAGAGGACAAGTGGCCCAGGTCACATGTGACGGTATCCTGACCTGGGCAAGACACTGGGCCGCAATGATCTGATCCATCTTCTGTGAATTTCTGTGGCTTCTTTGTAGGTTCTATTTACTTCCTGGGTGACTTCGGGACATCTCAGCCTTACATTTATATGGATTATGCTGGATGAAAGACTGTTTTCCTTCTTCAAGAGCCACTTTCCTCATTTTCCCCGCACCTTTGAGGGAGGAATCGCTTTGAGCATCTGCTCTGGGATTCAGGTCCTGTCCCCCAGCTATGACGAACACCCCCGTTCCTGTGGGGGCGGGAGCTTGGCTCCCCTTTTAGAAATTCCCTTCTGTGCCGCTCTAATCACACCCTCGGTACATTTCACATCTTATTTTTAGGAGCAAAGCATAAAGAATACCAGCACCAACAGCAGTTTCTGTGGCAACCTGTATCGCCCCCCTTGCTTGTCCAGCTGTGCAGAATTAAATTCTAAAAGAGGCCATTTTACATCATGTAAAGGAGATTCACAGCGAAGGTCCTTTTTAACTAAAGGTCTTCTTCTGAGTTAAGAGAGAACTAGGTGGAAATTAGGCTGGGGGGTGGGTGGGTGAACAAAAGACACAGAACCTTTTACTTAGAACAAGAACTATTACAAAATCCCAGCTGTGCACAGGCATGCCCTAGTTGCCTTGATTTTTTTTTTTCCCTGCAGGGCATCATGTTAGACACAAAAATAGCAGTTAGACCAATGAAAACTAGGTTTGAATATTTATATCAAAAGGGTTTGTTGATGAGTTCCCCTTTAGGCCTCTCTTTGTCACCTTCTAGGCTACACTAGATTACACATTGATATAATTCTTTCTTTTGAATAACTTTGAAGTCAACTATTTTAACTCCGTGGGGGAGTGTGCCAAACGCCCTCTTCCTCACACAGTCTATGCAGCCAGTGTCTTCCAGGCTTAAGTCCGAGGAGGAGGGACTGAAAAAGCAGCTCCTTGAGAGGAGTCTGGGGACACCAAAGGATCACCGGCTAAAAATGATCTCTCCTAACAACCTGTCAGGACTTGGATTATCATTATCACCATTGTTTTGGGTTAAAGCATTTGTTTCCTTTGATTCTGGGAAATTGCAAGTATGCTGCTGGGAGGAGTAACATTGTATAATCATAGCTTGTATTCTGTTTGCCTCTGAGAAAACAGGACGCGCTCATTTGAAAATAGACCTCTATCTGAAGAAAACTATGCAGATGACACAGAAAGGAATAAATATGCCCTGAACCCTAGACTCATATCATTGTTATATTTAAAAATTAATTAAGCTCCAAGTTTCTTGAAGCCAGTAAAATAACATCTTTATTATAATTCATTACATGATTATCATTTTTTAAAAGAAAAGATGGTGTCAATTTGTCTAGGAAGTTTTTTTGATATTATTCTTTAAAAGGACTTTGGTCCCTAGGAAACAGAATGAATTTTTTTCCAACAATTACTTAGGATAAAACCAAAACAATTTCCCACATGGCCATTTTTTATATTAGCTATACATATACCTGAAATTACATTCTTAAAACACAATGAAGCCACAGATGTTATTACTCTTGAGATTGAGTGAATATACTTATAACTAGTACCTCCTTGCTGGCTGGCTTGGTCATTCATCTGGGTCTAAAATGTTTTAATAAAATACAGGCAACTCTTTCGTAACAGTATTTGTTCAACAAGTGGACAAACACAACTCAAATTATTTTCATTTGGTTCTATTAGACATAAAACTACATATAAAATATCTCTGACTATTTTAGTCTCAATGAAAATTGTAGTCTCCAAATTGTATGCTAAGACAGCAACATTTATTCCTCAACTTTTCTTTCATTCGAATTTCAAAAGTAAAATGTTTTTTTGTTTTGTTTTCTTTTTGGAAAGTCACTAGTAATCTAGAAACAAATTAACTAAAACACTGAAACATCTGAAAAGTGAACTCAAGCCACTTTCACAGTGCAATGTATAATTTTTCATCAGAAAGTATATTATAGGCACTAGAAACATCAGAACTTCTTTCAAGAAAAATTGCATAATGGTTGTACTAGTCTACCTTTCTCACCGACTACACAGAAGTTTCTCTTTTCTACACAGTCTTGTCAGCATTTGTTATTATTAGATTTGTTGATGACAGACATTCTTTCTGGGGTAAGATGGTATCTTGGTGTAGTTTTAATTTGCATTTCTTTAATGGCCAGTAATGTTGATCATGTATTTATTCATGTATTTATTGATCATTTGTACTTCTGAGAAGTATCTATTCATTTCAGTTGTCTATTCTTTGCAAAGAAAAACTCGAAGCATTTGTAGGCAAACTGATGCAACTTGAGAACATAAGGTTAAGCGAAATAAGTCAGACAGCACACAAGTTTAAATATTGCATCATTTCCCTTATATGAGAAAAAAGTATATCTGTATCTATCTATATATCTATATAAATAGATATATATATATAGAGAGAGAAAGAGCAAAACAAAAGATAAACAAATAGGAAGTAGGGAGAGATTCCAGTAATCCTTCAAATTAGTCTGTTCTTTCAAAAATATTTTAATATATACACTAATTTGTTTCATTATTTATTATATTCCTAGTTTCTCTTAGCTAAGATGTCAACAAAATGAATTTTAGCTTATAACTGAGGCCCTTATTTTTGGCCCGTTCACTTTTAAAGACCATTCATTCTAGTAACAAAAATGGCTCCCTGGTTTCAGAGTTTACTCCACTGAAGTATTATAATAGTTGTAGAATTAAATTTGATGACCAACAGTTGGCACACTGCATATGTATTTGTGCATTATAGTTGCAGAGTAAGAGGGAAAAAGTAGTTAATCCTTGAAAAAAAATTTCCTGTCCATTAGATGTAAACTTGTTAGGAGCAAATACCCATTTCATCTGTTTGGAATCCTCAGCACTTAAGGCAGTACCTTACATACAAGGACCTCTTAGGACACTGATATCCAGCACTATTTATTCAAAGTATAGCCTACAACATCCCAGGAAAATTCATTTTAGCACTGGAAAGGCTGCCAGTCTATTATAATTTTGGAGGTGAAATGGAAATTCAAATTCTTAGAGGCTATGAGAGGAACTCAGGGCGTCATCTCTGCTTCTTAGCCCTTTCCCCATAGTGGCCTCAGAAGCTACCAGAAAATCTGTGCAGTGTTTCCTAGCAAAGTGGTGAAAGCTGGGGCACAAGGAAACCATAACAGATGCTGGCAATCAGAGTAAGTGTAGCCAAGTATGTCCGGGAAGAAGTCACAGGAGTGAGGGACATGAACAACAGGTTCTTTCTGGTAGCACATAAAGAAAAAGCCCAGGAGATCCAAAGACTGAACCCTTCTCACTATTTCCACCTCAAGTAACCTGAGGATGGCAGTGTCTTCTTTACCCTCCCAGAGTCATGGTTCCTTTCTTTGTTTTTCTACAGTGCTAAGAAGCCGAAACGTACTTAGGCACAAATTGGCATCATTAGAGGCATGGAAATGATACAGTAGACACTGTGCACTCATTAGATGATTTCCAAGCACTTGGCTTCACCCAGTTGAACTTGGCATGTGTTCTTATGTAAAACTGGCATCTAGTCCTTCCCCGAGGATTCACCCAGGGCTTTCTGGATGAGTCATGAAGCAAAGATGGCCTTTTCTCAGCCTCTTGTTTTGTGACTGAAAAGACTACTGATCTTCTTAGCTCACTAACAGGTACCGGGAATTTTACACATAGAATTTGTGGAAAGTAAAGTTCTTCATTTCCTGGGAAAATTCTACTCCTATCAGACACTTTCTGTTGATACTTTCCTGAAATTTTGTTATTCTTCATCTCAATGCCCTAAATTTCCTAACAACTACAGGCCCAACTCATTGTGTTATCTGACAAATGTGAACATATTTAGTGGAGGAATTTAACCCACTCACATTTATTTTAACCACCTTTATATGTAGTCGTAGTTTTGACTTTTTATTTTAAATTTTTCATTACTTTCTACTGTTTCTCCCTGTTTCTTGACTTTTGCTAGATGAACCAGTTTTTCTTTTGAGATGCTTCTGCCTGGAGCTGCATGGCAACATCATAGTCCCAGGATTCAGGATTCTCTCTTATGAGTCCTGGTCGCCAAGGTTTTGTGCTCACTTGACTCCACTTTTCAGTCAGTGGAAAGGAGGAAAAGGAAGAGGAGAACACGCCCTTTCTCTTACGGTGGACAGCCTGGAAGTTACATACATCATTTCTGCACACATCTCTATAGCCAGAGACCAATCATTGGGTGTACATACCTTGACGGGAGCCTGGAACGTGCAGACGAACTTGGAGATCATGTACCCAGCTACAAATCCCCTGACCACAGAAGGGGGCACCCAGCAGTCTCTGCTACCAATGAAACTTGGACTCTCTGCTTTGCTCTAAGGACTCACGAGCAACTACAACCCCACTTCCAATCAGAATAAAGCTGCTAGCATATGATTATAATTTGGAGAAGTGTCCCCAAAGGTCCATGTATTAATGGAGACAATGGAACCTTTAGAAAGTGAGGCTTGTGGGGAGGTACTGAGGTCCTTGAGGCTACACCCTTGAAGGAGACTAAGGGGCCTGACCTCTTTGTCTTTGCCTCTTGGGTGCTGATTTAAGCAGTTTTATTTCATCACACTCCTGCTGTGACGCACTGCCTTGTCAGGCCCAGAGTCATTCCTGCCTCCCTCGCCTTGGACTGGAGCTTCTAAAACAATGTACCAAAATAAATCTCTCTCAATTCTCTCAGGTGTTTTGTTGTAGCAACACAAAGCTGACAAATACGGTGACAGGTATATTTATAATCCAGTCACATTTAACTGGCTCTTTTTTTTTCTTTTTGAGACAGAGTCTCGCTTTTACAGTTCAGGCTGGCCCTGAGCTCAGCCTTGAACTCACAGCAATCATCCTGTGTCTGCTTCCTGAGTGCTGGGATTACAGGCGTGAGCCATCACACCTGGCACTATGGTATGTGGTGTTGATTGCTAATAGGCATGAGTCTCCACACCCAGTATTGTTGTATATGGTTACCAGAGATCGACCAGGCCCTTGCACTTGCAAGACAGTGGCCAGAACCACTGAGCTAAATCCCCAACCCTTAACTGGTTGCTATCCCCTGAGGCTCAGGTTCAACCAACTTCCAAAATGCAATTTCAGTGTCCACAGCCTTTATGTAACTGATTTGACTATTACCTTGATGATCATTTCCTGAGACCTAATCTCCAGATTTCTAGGACAGTGCTTGCATGCTCTCTCTCTCCCTCTCTCTCTCTCCCAGGGAGAAAGGAGCAGCAGAACATAGGAGAAACTTCATACTTTTGATTTGAAAAACCTAGTTTTTAATTATGGTGATTTATATATGAGTTGTGTTTGGTGGCAGACAACATGAAATTAAATGTTTGCTAATGTGGCAATGACACTCAGGGAAGAAACAGCCCTCCTCAGACAGCAAGTTGATTCCCTGTGGTGGTGATTGCTCTCAAAACCTCAGAACCCTCTTCATCAATGCATATGGGTGTCTAACAGTTTGTTTACATGTGCTGTGGGGAATAAAGCCAAATTTATTTGGCTTGCCATCAAAAACTGTCTATTTCTGTGGTCTGAAGTACCCCCAATTCAATGCATTTTAATAAATTTTTAACAACCTCTGAATTTGAGTCAGAAGAATGAAAGGAAAGGCTGGGCCAGCAAGCACTTATAATAGGATATAATGGGGTAAGACGTCATCTACTGATTGCCATGCCAGCCACTCTTAGATTCATGCTCTCTCTCTCTCTCTCCTTAAGAACTGAAGTATTCTCATGATAAATGGGCACAAGCCTCTTGGCATAATTTGGTGTGTTTCTCTGAAAGGCTTCACATCTGAAGTCATGCTTGAGTGGTTCTCCAAATTTGATCTCCAGGTTTCAGCAGCGTTCATTAGAATCTGGGCTTTGGCAAACTGCTCCCTTCGTGGCCATTAGACTTTCGTAGCTCGTTGTGTGGCTGGATATCTTGACTGGAGCAAAGGCAATGGGAGGTGCAGAGCAGTTTCTATAGAGGCTGAGATGATCCTCTTTTCTGCACACTTGCCCTCCTGCTCTTTGACAGTTTGTCACTGAACTAACAATGAAGCTTTTGCTGTACAGCATTTCAGTATATTACTTTTTAAATTCTTCTTATGAGTACATGTTTGCAGGACATAATGACTGCATTCATCATGAAGAGTTGGTACATGTAAATATAACACATCTTCATTCTCTTATGTTCAATTTTTTTCTTATACAACAAAAGGAATTTGGACCCTTTCACGCATGGCACTGGGTGTTTGTAGTCACTGTATTTTTGATCATGCTTCATAAAGACACTTATAAAAGAGGACTTCCAGCCCTGCTTCAGAAAATGACAAGAATTATAGGATAAGTCTGTTCAAAGTGAGGAGGAATACTTTGAAAGGGATTAATGTCAATTTGTCTTCTATTGCAATACTTTTTAAAAATTTTAAACAATCACCTTATGTTTCTGCTTACATTCACACACTCTCCCTCAAGTTGTACTGAGGAGCTGCTATAGGGTAGCAAACTCATATATTCAAACTGCCTGCTGTTGCTCTCTGTTGCTGAAGGTAGAGTTTCAATTTTGAGGGCCCAAAACTGAAAACCTACCAGCCAGAGGTCCATTTGCTGCGTGCTACAGTGGAATAAGAAATCTGTTCTGTGGGCAAGTCCTTAGTAGGCTTTGCTTTGCAGGTAGATATAGAGCAAATAACTTCACATTAATTTGGAGAAAGCTCTGAACAACTGAACTATACATATACAGATGCTGCTACCTGAGTTTTTCTCACTCAGTTTAGTAATAAAAACTGGATATGTCTTCAGAAAGAGTGTCCTTGAATAAAACTGTCTTTGAATGCTACTCTAAAAGGGTACTTAAGGGGTAAGTATTAAATAACTTAGTCTCTGGTTAACATGTTGTCTATTAGTTACAACTGCCTTGCTATGGATGGAATGGGGGCATCAAAGCACAGTCCTTCCCACCCCTACTCCCAAAAGTCATACTGGTGCAAAATCGAGAGGAGAACCTTTTTTCTGTGTGAATGGCTGCCAAAAGTAGAAGGCTAGACACTTGAGAGAAAAAGTATGAGGTATGCTGCGTGGAGAACATCAGGCATGTGACTACATGGTGCCAGGGGAGGAGAAATGGTCTGAAGGGCATGTCTATAGAGGCCTGGTCAATGGACTCTACTCAGTTCTTATCAGCCTAGAACTTCTCACACTGACTCCAAGATGAGACCACTTCCTCTAATCACACTGGTTAATATCTACAGACTTTCTGAAGAATACAACATGAGAAATGATGTCAGCCAGATACTTCCTAATATATATGGAATCACACTATGGAGGAATTGTTAGAACATACACCAGTGTCCCCACCCCCAAATATGCAATTGTCGGCCTGGAGTGGCTTGAGGTGACCTGAGGACTTTCATTTCTAATAAGGATGCACACGAATGCTGCTGAGGCTAAGATTCACACTTTGAGAGTGCATCACACACACACTGAAATGGTGTGATTGCTCCACTATCTTCCTAGAGTAACACAAATCAAGGAGTCGTCTTTGAACACATGCCCTGAGCAGTACTTACAGGTATGACTTAAAAATATAGTGAATGCTTAGATTATTATGGTGAAGACAAATTTCCATTAATCCTACCTCAGAATACTCTACCTTTCTTTGAACATATTTATCTTCTCATTCCTTCCACTTTCTGAAGCAGTCTAGAAGTCTTTCCCGAGTGTCTTCACTTGTGCTGTAATGGCTGCCTTCATGTCCTGAGTCCACTCAAGACATGAATTTCCTGGTCATGTTGACTTTACACAAGAGCCAGAGTTTGTACAATGCCAGATCTTGTAGATAAGGTAACACCATCATGTTCTTACAAGCTTGTGTTTCCATTGCATGGCACTGGGTGTTTGTAGTCACTGTATTTTTTATCGTGCTTCATACAAACACTTTTAAAAGAGGACTTCCAGCACTGCCTCAGAAAGTGACAAGAATTATAGGATAAGTCTGTTCAAAGTGAGGAGGTATACTTTGAGAAGGATTAGTGTCAATTTGTCTTCTATTGTAATACTTTTTTTAAAATTTAAGCAATCACCTTATGTTTCTCTTACACATCAGTCTCTTCTTCCTCAGAAACACAGAGCATATTCTAGAGACAAGATTCAAGAATCAGCCACCACTCACTTATTACTGAATTATAAAATCAATAAGCACATGGTCTATTATTCAAGCTCCCTGGTTGTTTTGACCATTTCACAAAGCAATGGTGTTTTTGTTTTCAAGTATGAAGTACATGAAAGGAGATGGAATTGTCCTCATGCAGTCTTGCCACCTTGTGAGCCATTTGGGCACACTGGCTTATGTGATCACAGCAGCTCAGCATCTAGTCAATTAAATGTGAAGAAATTCAGTCATTAGGCGATCTGGAATGTGGAACAATAAAACAACTGGTTCTGTTGATTGCCTCAGTTGAATTGATTAAATGCCTCAGAGACACAGTAGAAACTCTTCAGTTTGTTTGACAGCTTTACATTTTGGCTTTCCAGTAATTATAGTGTCTATTGAGCCAGTTCTTCCAAAAGAATTCTGTGAAATGTTCTGAATTGTCGCCTCATTTACAATGCATCATTATCTTTATTATATTTACCTGAAATAAAGAATTACCAACAACAAAACTCAAGTGTACCAGAGTAGATGAGTGGCTTGCTCCCTGCCAAAGTTCACTGAAGAGAAGCTGAACGTGCATGCTGTGACTATTCCTAGCTTGATGCAGTTAAAAAATGATATACATTATCAGCCCACAGATTCAGATGGGCTTCATTCCAAATCATTTTAGGCATTGCCCCTTGGCTCAGCTGATTACAGCAATGAACCTCAAGAAAATGTCAAGGTCCTTCACTGTTTCAGACTCAGGGAGCCAGCCATCCTTCCATCCATACATGCATCTCAGGAATGGCTATGCTGAATGTGTGTACCTCATATATCCCAACGTGATGTGCAGAATTAGCCATGTCCCGAGTGGCTGCCCCTTGGGACCCATCACCACTGCTCTACTACTGCTACCATGGCCATACCCAGCCAGTGGCTGAGCATGACTCCTGAGAAACTCAGATATCCTTGGTATGGTTTAATATGGAATCCTCTAATCACCAAGGTGACAGTATTAGATGGTGGGGCCTCCAGAAGCTGATTATTTAATGAGGGCTCCTCCCTCGTGAAGGGGCTAGGGATCTGTGCAAAGGACGTGCAGGAGTGGGTTCTCCTGTTACAACCATGTGAGGATGAGGCCCACCTCTGACACCCAATGCTATTCCCTTCATCTGGGACTTGACACCCTCGTGGATGATAAGGAAATTAATCTTTGTATAAATTGCCCAGCTTGATATATGTTGTCACCAGCTGCACAAAGGGACCAAGATTGTCCTTTCATGGCTGGCTGAAGGATAGCCCAATGGCCTGGCTTCCACATGGGCCAGACTGTTTTAGTCTGAAGTTTCTTTCTGCATGTTCCTAATCTTTCCCCCTTCTCTCTGTCAGCATTACCCAAATACATCTCTTGAGCATCTAATCAAACTAACACAACAAACATCACACAAAACAAAATCAAAATAACTTATAGTTCATGAATGAATATTAAATAACAGGGAAAATAATATTATCCTTTATCAGACAAGATAGTTATTTAAGAAACATGGGAAATGCAGAAATGACTGCAGTGCAGCAGTAATTATGGTGCACTTTTTCACTATTTAAATTGGATATTTCTCTACATTCTTAAAACAATTTTTAGGGTTTTTTTGTACTAGACAATACAGGCAGTGTTTTCACAAAAGTAACTGTACAGTGATTTGAAATACAATAAGTGAAGGCAATGCATGGCCTTCCAATAAAAAAATATTTGAAGACTGAAAAAAATATTATACTTAAAATTAAGAAAGAAAAAATCTGCAAGTTTAATAGCTTTTTACAGTGTTGCACATTAAAGTATAAAACCACTTGATGTATCTTGATGATATCTTTTATACTTGGCATGTCACAAATCCAAGGTAGTTACTAAAAACTCTTTTCTGTAAAAATGTATAATTTTGATCACTCTTACTAGTATATTTTATACACAAAACTATATGCATATATGTACTGTACATAAGCATATGTTGATGTTATAGGAGGTCAGGAAAGGAGGATGACGAAGAACGCTGTGAAGACCAGAGCTGGCACCTGTCTTGCCTCTGAGATACGATATATAGAGAAAATGGGACCTCAGCAGTTACTCAAATAAAGCGTCTAAACTTGGGCCCTGCCAAAGAGAACCTTTCAAGATCTAAGATCAAAATTCGTGAAATGTTCTTCCTGATACACACAAGCCTGCATCTGATGTTTTATAAAATGAAAACAAGACAGCTCTAGAATAGCCAGGAATGGCAGTAATGTGTTAGGAGGTCTTTGTGACTTTGGGAGTCAAACACCTGAGGGCAGCCTGTGTGGAGAATTATGGCAAAGTGCTTGGATGTGCTGAAGTGCATACAGGAAAAAATGCAATTACTGCCAGTTGCTCTAGACCTTTAATTAGATGTCTTATTGTTTTTAATAATAACCACTCTTTATGAAATGCAGCAGTTCTGACTGGAGTATAGAAGCTAAATTGAGAGGGAATGCCAGGGACCAGGACTGAGACTGCAGAGAGAGGAGACGAAAGAGTCAGCATAGGGTGAGTTTTATTTCTGTGGACATTAGAGACTCAGTTCCACATCAGCCCTTCAGGGAGCTATGCAGAGAATGTGCCTCAGAATATTCCGCCCAGGAACAGGGAGGCTGGAAATTTATTCCCTGACTTCCGTTTTGCCTTCATTGAAGTTTTCCCCTGAATCAGGAAGTTCTACAAACACAACCAGTAAAAGATAGATGGATAGATAGATAGATAGATAAAGAGGAGGCTTATCGCAGTAGTCTCAGACATTTATGGAGTCCAAGCCTCATAGCCTGCTGTCTGTGAGCTGGAGGCAAAATTCATTTGAAGATCTGTGACTCAGGAGCTCCAGTATTGCATGGCAAGACGGGATGGATGCCCTGGCTCAAGGTCAGACAGTGGCTCCTCACCCTTCCTCTTTTTTTTTGTTGTTCTATCTGGGCCCTCAATGAGTTGGCTGATGCCCACTAACTAATACAGTGAGGAAGGATGTTTTAAGTCTACTGATTGAAATGCTAAGGTGTCCTGGAAATACTCTGACAGATGTAACTGGAAATGATGTTTTACTCGTTACTTGGACATCCCTTAGGCTAGTCTAATAGTGGCATAAAATTAAAATCATGGTCCCCTGCAACATTAGCCTATCCACACTTCCAGTCTTAGGTAGGAAAAGCAGGCCCTAGAGAAAGTCCCAAGACTAAAGCAGAGAGATGCTCTTGTGCATGGTTGAGGTAAGACATTGGCCATTTTTAGGGACTGTCCATTGGCAAGATCCAGTGTGCCATCCTGAGGTCCGGGATGGAAACAGATGGGCAAAGGGGATGTAGTCCAGAAGAGAGCCACCACTAACTTCTCCGTGATACCAGCACCTCCCCTAACCCTGCATTCCTCATTGTCTTCATAAAGAGATTTAGAGGGTGACCTTCTTGGGGAAGACAGGCATTTGTTACATTCTAATGTGACATGTCTAATGTCACATAATAAGCCCATTCTAACATGCTTTGGTAGCTGTGGCATCTGTGCCTCCCCTGCTACACTGTCATCATGTCCAAACATCAGAGGACCACTTGATCAGCAACCTGTGAGGTAAGAAGTTAAATCCTGAGCCATGGATTTAACTTCAATAAACAATTTCCCTAAACAACTTCCCATTCTACCTCCCTCAGCCCAGTCTTCAGGATCCACTCCCACGTGTGTTCTCAAGTTCCTGCCAGTACACATTAGTAAGATCCCGCAGTTCTTCCAGAAGGAAGCTGTCTGCTCCTGCACCAGGCACTGCTTGGCTTCTGCTGAGAGCCGATCCTATTTATTAATCAGGTCGTAATGATGGGAAGTGAGGGTAAATCTTGGAAAATAGCAAGCACCATTCTACATCTGAGGTTTTTGTATGGTCTGTTGGCAAGAAGGACTACTCTTTTTGAGCCGGGTGGAGGAAAAAACTTTTTCCAGAACAAAGGAATATAGGACTTCAAAATTCCCTGTCATATTCTCAAAATAAGTGACCTTATTTTTCAGCATCTTCTGCTGTGGTACAAGGTTTCTGAACTCATCCAAGGGCACCTGTCGAGGATGAGCAATCAGCTCCCTACAACCCAGAATATCTGCCCCTCATCAGTAGTAGAGGAGATTCTCTTTAATGTTGCCATGTACTCTGGGTTCCACAGCATGCCCTGAACTAAGAGATCATCTCCAATTCTTTTTCTTCTAGAAAGACAACAAAAGCCAGCTAATGCTATATTCCTTATTTTTATCTTCGTAAGTATAAGACTCTCAAAGAAGTCAATACTGGGCCGGGGATTTAGCTCAGTGGTTCCGGTGCCTGTCTTGCAGTGCAAGGGCCCGGGTTCGATCCCCGGTAACCACATACAATACTGAGTGTGGAGACTCACGCCCAGCAGCAACCAGTACTACATACCACAGTGCCAGGCATGGTGGCTCACGCCTGTAATCCCAGTACTCGGGAGGCAGAGGCAGGAGGATTGCTGTGATGTGAATTTGAGGCTGAGCTCAGGGCCAGCCTGAACTACAAAGCAAGACCCTATCTAAAAAAAAATACAAAAAAAAAAAAAGAAGAAGTCAATATTTCTCCACATTTAATCCTTGTCTCCATCATCCAAACTGAGGTTTTTGTTAATTGTGATGATACAATGGAACAGAGGTTTTCATCATTCACATACCACTGGCAGGGGGGTCCATGTTATCCAACCATTTGGGAGGTCCTATCCTAAGGATCTGCCATTTCTAGGGCCACTTCTATTTTATACAGTTTGGGTTCTCCTAAAGCAGACAGGACCTGGTGTGGTGATTTATTTGAGAGGTGATCCAGGAAGTAGAACTAAAATAAATTGAATTAGGAAAGAGAGAAAAACCCTGTAATTGCACAGTTTAAATTGGTAACTGAAGAGGGCAATTGGGACTCAGTCTCTGGGGCCAGAGTATTATGTGGACAGGATGTCTCAAACTGTCCCACCAGCATGTGGAAGCCCAGGAGAGCTGGGTATTTGTCTGTCCACTTTTGTCCCCATTGATTGCGTTTGTCCTTGGGGTATGCTGCCCCTACACTGATGCCCTGTCCACACCTCCCAGACCTTCTGAGAAGCATTGAGAAAAGCCGAACAACATAGTGTGTTGTGTGGAGTGGAATGTGGGCACATCCATGGTATTGTTTCCAGGGCTAGACAAATCAACTGGTCAAGCACTGCGGTTCAAGACACTCTAACCATGTGCTACAAGAAGTTAGCAAGCTGGCCAGGGATTTAGCTCCGTGGTTCCGGAGCCTGCCTTGCAAGCTCAAGGTCCCAAGTTCAATCCCCAGTAATCACATACAACAATGCCGGGCATGGAGACTTACGCAGTGGCTCACACCTGTAATCCTAGCACTCGGGAGGCAGATGCAGGAGGATTGCTGTGAGTTCAAGGCTCACCTGGGCTAAATAGTGAGCTCAGGGCTAGCCTGAACTACCAAGTGAGACCCAGTCTAAAAAAAAAAAAGCAAACTAGAGATATCAGAAGATTGACAGATAATTTAGAACCTTGGATAATAAACTCTTCCTCAAAACTGCAAAAACAAGATGAGGCATAAAATTCATTAAAAGAATTTCTTCAGGCAAAACTTGAGGGATGCTAATGACTGAGGTTTACTTTCCTAAGTACTAGAATATTGAATGACACAGCTCAGACTTTCCAGAGTAAACAAGGAAGAAAAAGATAGTGATTTTCCCCCCCCACATGACCACAATGAGATGAGGCCAAACAGAGAATGGCTGCAAGACACCAGTTAATACTGTAACTTTCAGACACTAATATAAACTAATATAGGAGTGTTAGAACTTAATATTTTTAAGAAAAAGTTTACACCCAGAAATCCATACCCACTGAAAATGCTCTGTGGTACTACAAACCGGGGGTCTATGCAGAAGGGTAAGCATTCCTGCCATCAAAAGGCTATGGATCTAGGGTCATTTTCATGATATACAAAACCTTGTTCTCACCCATGCACAGCTCAAGTGGTAGCAGCAGAAAGTTGTCCAAGAAAATCACCAACAGCACCTTCCCAGACAGCTATCTGTTACCCAGATGAAGGACACTTGCTTTTCACGGGACTTGAAATGAAATAGCTTCTATCTGACCTTGACTGTATGTTGGAATAAGCGGTTGCACAAATGAATCACTGTAACAAATATGCCCAAATCTCAGTGGCTTATAAATACACAATCTTTCAGTTTTGCTTACATTTTAATCCAGTTAAATCAGCAAGAAAGTCTGCGCCATGTTGGAGCTCCTGGATCCAGTGACTTCTCTGTCTCCTTCAGTGCTGGGGTCCTTCACTGGCGCCTCAGCTTCCATCTTGCTGAAGTGCAAAGAGCGAAGGACAATGAGGGGATGTGGAGGACCTGGAGGCCCGGTGGTCCATGACTTCTGTTGGCATCCTTTGACACAGAGAGTCACATGGTCACACTTGGACACAGAGGTGTCATGGTTGTTGTCGCCTGAGCCCAAGAGCAGTAAGAGGGTCTGGTGAGCACAGCGAATCGTCTCTGCCACAAATTGTACTTTGTTTACAAGTCACATAGTGATGTTCACCGGAGGGGAGAGCAACGCTGCCATAACTCTAGGGGCTCAAACCTTTTCATGCTTCTAATATTGGTTACAAAGTGATTGAAACTGATGCTTCTATCATGTTTCCCAGGTGACTGAATAGGCCCTCTCTTCTCATCATTCACGTAATACACTACGATTACATTCCCTTTTTTTGGATACCTTCCCTCACTGGAGAACATACACTGTGAGGGAGGAATTTCTGCCGATCAGAACACTGAGATAGCTCAGCTTTGAAATGCTCTGGCACCCCGCAGGCATGAGCTACATACATGATGAAGGACTGAATGAAAGGACAGGAAGTTACAGGGAGGTCAAAACAGACAGCTAATTTTTTTTTTTTTTTTTTTTTTTGAGACAGGGTCTCGCTTTGTAGTTCAGGCTGGCCCTGAGCTCAGCCTCCAACTCACATCACAGCAATCCTCCTGCCTCTGTCTCCCGAGTGCTGCGATTATAGGTGTGAGCCACCACGCCCGGCACTGTGGTATGTGGTACTGGTTGCTGCTGGGCGTGAGTCTCCACACCCAGTATAGGTATGTGGTCACCGGGGGATCAAACCCGGGTTCTTGCGCTTGCAAGACAGGCGCCAGGACCATTGAGCTAAATCCCTGGCCCCCAGATAGCTAATATTTAATTTTTAAAAATTTGCTGTATTAAATCACACACTATCATGAAGGCCCCTCAAAATACTGCCCCTCGTTTTGACCACACTTTTCCCATCTATTTTGCCACTTTCTGAAGCAGCCTTAGAGTGCTCTTTCCTGAGCTTCTTTACCAGGTGTGATAAAAAAACATGGTGAATGCTGCCGTCAAGTGCTATTGAAGAGAAAGGCAGGGTCACAGAAACATCATCCCCTGTCCGCATTCACCTTATTCACTAGATCTGGCAGCATGAGACTCCTGATTGTTCCCTAAAGTCAAAATGACCATAAGGGCCGGGGAGTTAGCTCAGTGGTTCCGGCGCCTGTCTTGCAAGCGCAAGGGCCGGGGTTCGATTCCTCCGTAACCACATAACAATACTGGGTGTGGAGACTCAAGCAACCAGTACCACATACCACAGTGCCGGGCGTGGTGGCTCACGCCCGTAATCCCAGCACTCGGGAGGCAGAGGCAGGAGGATTGTGATGTGAGTTGGAGGCTGAGCTCGGGGCCAGCCTGAACCACAAAGCGAGACCCTGTCTCAAAAAACCTAAAAAAAAAATGACCATAAAACATGAATATTTTGAATTGATCCAGGACATAGAGGGGGCCAGCACAAGTAGACATACATCAGCAGTACAAGGGAGCTGGAGGGAGGAGGGACTAAGCTTTGTTCAGGGATATGGAGATTCAGTTGGAGAAGGTGAGAAAGTCCTGGAGGGAGATGGTGATAATAGCTGCACAAAAATATGAATTTCTTAATAGCACTGAAATGCAAATTTGAAACACTTAGGATTAGTAACTTTCCTGCAATATGCCTTTTAAATAATGCAAAAAATTCAGAAACTGAGAATAGAAAAAAAAAAATCTCACCAACCAGAACTCCCTTACTCTGTTGCAAATGGTCGAAGGCCAAAGGATCTCACTCAAGTTTACACCCAGAAGCCCCCTTTAGTAACAAGCCACAGAAGGTGAGGTGCAGGAGTGGTGCTTTCTGTGTTGCTCAGCATGTCCAGCCCCTGGCTGCTGTGCGCAGCTGTCAGCTCCTCAGAGAGACTCATAACACTCTCATCGGATGGGCTGTGTTAGCATCTTTCTTACAAAACCAGCAAACCGAGATGCAGAGGCACTGAGTCACTTTGGTCCCAACTCTGCCTGACTCCAAATGGCAATGTCACCTTCTATCATTTTTCTTTCCTTTTTTCGTGTGTATGCGTGTGTGTGTGTGTGTGTGTGTATTTTACAGGGAATTACATGCAGATTATATCCTTCCTTTTTTTTCTGAATTTTCAGACAGTATCTCTCTAAGTCACTAAGTTGTCCAGGCTCAGACTTGGAATTTTCCTGCCTCAGCCTGCCAGAATGCTGGGATGGCAGATGTGTTACACTAGGCCCTGCTCCCTCTCTCTTTTACAAGGTAACAATGGACAAGCTCTCATTGTGAAAGGAGATGGATTAAGAACATGCAAGTTTAGCTCATGTCAGCAGTTGTAACAGTATTAGTTACTATGTGGGAAACTGATACATGCCATGTGACCTGACATTCTGCATTTCCAGAATGTCCTTCTGACTGATAAAAAATAAAGCTAAAGACAGAAAACTGTTCCTTTCCAGGAGCCAGCTTGAAGGTATAGCCACTGGCTTCACTGAATAATATAAATTTAAAAATCCTTGAGAAAAGGTGAGAGGGAGAGAGAGAAGAAATAATCTCCTTTACAGAAAAATGAAGGCCAATAAACATAGAATAATTTGCATAACCAATCATCAGTTTGCAACCTTTATATCATAATTATTCAGGTAATGACTAGTAAAAAATATTTACACCATTAGGAGAAAGTTTGTCTGAGAATACATAGTTCCATGATCTCAACTTATCACTTCATAGGTTATTTTTAATTAAAAAGGAGGAAAAATATAGATTCATAATGAATATATCTAGCAGACACATATTAAACAAGATATCAAACTGTTTTTTCTAATAATAGAATACATTAATATTTTTATAAATTACAAAGAGATAATACACAATAACACTTATGTAGTATCTTAACAATGTTTAATTTGAGTGTAATTATGAACTATAACCCAGAATTATGGTATGTTGTATAAGATAACAACTCAGACTCTTCAAAATGTCAATGTAAGACAGAAAGAATGAAGAAGGGTGTATTAGTCTGCTTTCCATCGCTGGAACAAAATACCTGATGTCCACAACTTAAGGGAGAAGAAGTTTATCTGGGCTCTTGTTTTCAGAGATGTCAGCAGAACTAGCCTGGTGGGAGGGTTGAGGGAAGGCAGCCACACATGACAAGGCAGCCAGAAACACAGAGAGAAACTAAGTGGGACAGACAGAGATGCATCTTCCAATAACTGGCACCCAGGGACCCACTAGTTATCAAACCACTGAAGAGTATAGTGCCTACATGATCCAGTCACCCTATGAAAGTTCCACCTCTGAAGACATGAGTTTTTGGGGGACGTTTTAGATCTAAACCATAGTAGGGGACATTATTCTCGATGAAGGAGATTAAAGAGTTAGAGTAAGCAAATGTTTAATTTGCTGTGAATAACAAGAGTGGAATGTCATTGAAAGTATAATTTGTGGTAGTGTTATGATATTTACAACTTATTTTATGTGATCAAAGAATAGATTTATATAAAATATTGTATGTAGAATTTAGAGATTATATACATTGTTGGGGTTTATATCTAAAATGTCCCCACAAAACCTCATGTCTTCAGAGCTAGGACCTTGTCTGAAGAGGCAGGTCACTGAGGCGTGACCTGGAAAGATGTATCCATATTCCTAGCTCCTCTCTCATCTGTTGGCTGCCATGAGCCTTTCCAACACACCATCTGCCATGACTTTCCTGCCTGAGAGCAAGCTAGTCTGGACTAAACCCACAGAAACTGTGAACCAAGGGCTGGGGAGTTAGCTCAGTAGTTCCAGCGCCTGTCTCGCAAGCGCAAGGACGGGGGTTCGAAACCCGGTAACCACATACTATACTGGGTGTGGAGACTCACACTCAGCAGCAACCAGTACCATATACTACAGTGCCGGGTGTTGTGGCTCACGCCTGTAATCCCAGTACTCAGGAGGCAGAGGCAGGAGGATTGCTGTGACATGAGTTTGAAGCTGAGCTCAGGGCCAGCCTGAACCACAAAGTGAGACTCTGTCTCAAAAAACCTAAAAAAAAAAAAAAAAGAAAGAAACTGTTTTTTCCTTGCAAAATTTAGTGTCTGACATTCTGTCATAGTGGTCAGAAAATGACTAATACATATGTGTATATAAATACAAATGAATATCCTGAGACAGAGACACAAAGAGAAGGCTTGGAAATTAGGACCTGGTTCGGACTTGGAATCTGTCATACATCTGTCTTTATTTTATATTTCAATACATTGTCTATTTCTTTATTTTATCTTTTTTTTTTTAGTTTTTTTGAGACAAGATCCCACTTTGTAGTTCAGGCTGGCCCAAACTCACCATGTAACCCACACTAGCCTCGAAATCATGGCAATCTTTCTGCCTCTGCCTCCTGAATGCTGGGATTACACTACATCCAACACTGTGGTATGTGGTACCAGGGATCAAACTTGGGACCTTGTGCCAGGCAGATGTTGGAACCACTGAGCTAAATCCCTAGTGCAATTTCTTTATTTTATCTTTCAAATAAAAATGATTATAGAGAGGAAAATACTCTGGACACACAAATACCAAACTATGTGTTAATCTCATTTGGCTGGTAGTTTGAACAAACCAATTATAAAAAGAGACACTGATAAAATAATCAAGTAAACACTAAATAGATCTTTTGTGATATTAATAAATTATTTTATTTTTAGGCATAATAGTATTATATGTCTTAGAAAAAGGAGTATTTTTAAAAAGCTACACACAGAAATATTTTCAGATAACATTTGGAATACATTTTAGAATAAACCACTGGGGGTAGAACAAAGTGGTTTAAGCAAAGTACGTTGGTCATTTGTTATATTAGCAATCAATCTCAGGGTACTTTGTGGGCTACTGTCCTACTCCTTCCTCTTTAATATATGCCTGAAAATTTCCACAAGAAAGACATATGTATTATCCATATGATTTGGTTTAGTAATTCACAAGCTAAAGAAAGATAGGCCCACAGACCCTGTGTGTAAATTGCTCAAGAAGCATCCTGAACTGCTGGGGGAATTCTCTCACACCAGACCATTGTGTAAACCGAAAGCTCAGCACCAGGTGACATCAGTCAGGTAAACCGTCCCTGGACACCAGCAATCCCAGTGCTTCTTTCAGACCAGACCTAGCAACATAAAACTTGTTATCAAAATAAAACTCATTGGCCCTGGGGGCCATGAGGCACAGACTTCACCAGTTATGGTGCCTGTGTGTACAGGACCTGGAGCCCAGCCTGGCTCACCTTGCAGAACAGAACCTTCCACTCGGTTCTGCAGAGCTTGAAGTCCAGACCTGAAATCTGCCTATGAAAGTGCCTCCCACACTGGTGGAACAGTTGCTCAATCTCAAGTTAATACCCAAAGTAAAACACAATCATGTGTTTTGTTTTCAAGGTCTTGCTGCCTCAGTTTCATGCTGGCATCAGCACCATATGCCTACTGGGTGGCAAATTGAGAAGAAAATGTTTCTATGACCATGCTGCCGACTTTAAAAAGAACATATTTAACGAGCCAGCTGTAATAAGACAAAAAAGCATTAATAATCACTTCTGCAGTTTATTTCATCCTAAATAGTTCTCAAATCTTACTATTTTCAAAATTATAATACAGACATCATACAGATGGCCCATTTGATAGCATCTATTTTAAACAGATCCTCTGGAAGATCTTTTGTGTTTACTGAAAGAATCAGAAAATAATTTATCCCAGGTCAGGGGATTTTGACAGACTGCCTCATGTTTTACAAGGCAGCATTGTAAGTCTGTGGAGGTATGATAATTTGTCCCTTTGGAACTTGAAAGTAAGAGTTAAACCCTTGAAAAAGGAATGAACCTACACAATCAAGATATAATGATCAGAACGGAGACTGCAAATCTGCTGAGTAGCTTTCAGGTCAAGATTAAGCTATAAAAATAAATATATCTTGTATGTAAAAAATGTATTCATCCAAAGCAGTGAGGTTACATGAGAGGGAGTGACGGCCCTTCACAGAAATGTAGGAAAATGATTAAGGCAAGGGCTGGCTGTGTGCACTTAAACCTTGCCCAGAGGACAGGAGCCTTATGCAGAGGCTGTGAATGATAGTGTGGTGGTAAGGCCAACTGTCCTATAGCCACACATGAGGCTACGGAAACTCAAGGCAGAGGTCACACTGAAACTCTGCACTCTCAGCTGGCTCAAGATGGATTTTTCTGCCCCTTAATAGTTTCCTTTTTTACTGAAAGTGTTTACTAAATTAAAAGATTTTATACATAATTCATTTATTACTTTTCTTCCAAACGCCAACCTTCCCATGTGGTCCTGAGCAGGTGGAAGTAGTAACAGCTGTCTCTCAAGTCTGCCCCTGGCTGTCTGTAGCCCCCACACAGAACCTCCTTTCAGGCTGGGGATGTAGCTTAGAGGTTTGTCTGGCAAACACAAGGACCTGAGTTCAATTCTTGGTTCTTGGGGGAAAAGATCTTCCTTTGGTTCTCTACCTGGCTTGGTTCTTGAAATCACTTGCATTGGTCATGCCATCCTATTCCCTTCCTCAAATCAGGTGCTGTGGTGGGTCCAGAGTCCCTACCCCTCCTGCACTTTTCTAGCCCTAGCTTGACTTTCTTTGTTGGTTTCCTACAGGGAGAGAGGGTTCTGCTCATGTTGGTCTAAGGACTTCTGCCAGTGTGGCAACTTCATGTGTCACAAGACAGTAAGAGTTTGGCAATTTGATTGTACTCTTCATTCTCTAGTAACTCAGCCTTGAGAGATAGATCTAATCTTGGGGTGCCAAGAACACCAAAATTGCTCCAAAGAGCTGAAGATCCAAATCTTATTACTAAATTCACAATGGTCACCCTCCCTGGTAAAGTGACTTGGGACAGGACTATCCAGTATTACCATCTGTGGTGCTCTAAAAATTGGGCTTTTCCCACTTGTCTTTTACATTTAGATGGTAATTCATGCATTGATTTGTTTTATTAACCATATTTGCTTACAACATTCTACTTCTGTGTGTGGTTGTGTGTATAAAACCTCAAAATGGGAAATCAGGTCAGTGGCAGAGCCTATAAAGTAAAAGTTTCAGTTCAAAACTAAACTGATCTTTGCCTTTCTAGTTACTTCCTCTGCAGAATACGGGGTGTACGTTTTTGTTCCTTTATTAATGTCATATGGTGCAGCTCTTTATAAACTGTGAAATTGCCTTTTCTAATTCTCAAATTATTCTCTACTTTATTAACGCCAGTGCCTTTGCTGTCACCCACTGGCCTCCTTTATTTTATAATTTCGAAAGTAGCCACCTACATGTTGCACCTTTATCATGTCATCTGCCAAAAAAGCAAGATGACTGAGGAAGAAAATCTTAAAAACACTTCCTACACATTCACACATTGCGAAGCCCTTACATCACAGGCATTTGGGAGTTCCACTGTGTCTGTGAGAATTTTAGAGCAATTTATGCCTGAAAGAACTTAGGGGAAGATGAACTCTGGAAGAGTCTCTTTAGCAGGGATACTGCAAGGCTGACTCACAAACAGCTCTGAAATGTTTCAAATCCTTGAACTCTTTCCACACCACAGCCATAAATATAGGTGTTCCATTCATTCAGCCGTGCATTCATGCATTTAAAAATGTTACCAAGCATCTACCTGGTTCCATTTTTCTGAGGGAAAGCAAAAACCTCCTAACTTCATACTCAGTGATCACAATGATGATGACAACAATAAGATAGGAAAGGGCATTTCTGCCTGGCACCCACACAAGTGGTTCCAGCTGTTTGCTTTCTGAGCTCCCTGACAGAACCTTTGGCAATTTACAAGCATTCCCAAAAAGTACCACCGACAGCTGCACTTGTGGTCTGTGTTAAGATCCTCTGGCTGTCAGATTGGAGACTGCTATAAAAATCAGGCTGAATATAAATAAAATAAAAATTCAGGCTAAAAGCTGAACTACACAGAGAGTATTTCCGAACACTACTTCCAAATTACTGGAAAACAACAACATATACTCTAGTTTCTCTTTAATCATATACATCTCTTGTGTTTTCAAAACAACCAAATGTCATAAATTCATTTTGTATCTCTGTCCCTCATTTATTAATCCTACATCAGCTTAATGCACAGGGGAAACACTGAAAATGAACAGCTAGTATATCGAGGAAAAAAAAATAAGTGCATAGATTTCTCAAACTGTACTTGAAATTACCTTTTGTTTGTCTTTTTCTCTTATGGTTCTGGGGGCCGAACCCAAAACCTTCACACTAAGCTACATCTTCAGCCTTATTCATACATTCATTCTCATTTTTTAGACAGGGCCTCGTTAAGTCACTAAGTTGCCCAGGCTGGGCTTGAACTTGCTATGTCATCCCACAGTGCTGGAATTGTAAGAATGCACCACCCCATCCAACTAACATCTGTATTTGATTAATAAATCAGTCACATATAAACTGTTCCCAACTGAACAAAATCACAGATTTTTAATTTCCCAAACTTGCTCCCAAAGTTGATTTCTAAAGACTACAACCCAGAGAATACATTCCAAAACCAAAAAAAGAGGACTAGAGATGTAGTTCCTGGTAAAGCACTTGCCTAGCACAGCATTCAATCCTAGAATAAGACAAGAAACTAAAAAAGAAGTATTTGTGTTATTTCTTTAACAGGATCACAAACTCTAAGTTTATTTTAGTCATTGCTTTCTACAAGTCAAAAAGAGAATGATAAAACAGCAGGAAAAAATGATCCCACTTCTAAAGAAATGCATCGATATTTTAATTATGGAACCAGCAATTGTGCTCCAGCAACTCAAACTAGGCCCTCTGACCCTGGTGTATGAACCAGTTTTATCTCATAAAGATTGATGTGTTTCCTACTTTTAATGAATACTTAGAATTCAAACTGAGACAGGAATAGCCCAGGTATCATTTTGATATAAACATTAAGCCAACCACGTTTTTTTCTCAATACAGATTTGCTTGACTAAAAACCTGTCCTTTCTGTAAACTGTCAGTAACAAGCCAAGAGGTTTAGTAATCTGACAAACAGAGTTCTGGGAACGATGTGAGACGACGTGTTGTTAAAGCCGTGCCGAGGAGCTGTTAGGTTCTAAGTGACAGCAGACATCTGTGCTATGTTATCCTAGACAGTGACAGGACAATGATTGTGTTTCATGAGGGAATCTTATAATTTTAAAACTGCCTTGACATTTACAAGTAGGCTTAGAGACCTGAAAGCCAGTGGGGGCATCAGATGGTCTTGTAGGATGCATTTGATATGATAATTTATTGTACAAGGAAAAATACATCAAGCTGAATGGTAAGGATCACATATCCTGCCAGTGCCTCTTTCCAAGGGCCAGCATGCCTATTTACCAGTGCTGCTCAAAATCATCACCCAGTTGCTCCCAAACTGAAGGACAGATGCTAACTTTGGACGTGGTCTGTCTCCCAAAATTTCCTGTATTGGAAGCTTGGCCCCCAGAATGGTGTTGTTGAGGAGGTGGAACCTTGAAGAAATGGTGCCTACTGGGAAGTTGTTAGATCTCTGGGGGTGCCACCCACAGAAGGGTTTCATGCAGGCCTTACAATGTGTTAGTCTTGTGAAGAGCAAGTTGTTACAAACAAATGTGAGCCTGATCACTGAACCTCTCTGGCTTCTACCCTGCCACGCTGTGACACAGCCTGGGGAGTCCTCAGTGGAGGCCAGGTGGATGGAGCTACCCAGTCTCAGACCTGCAGCACCCAAGACTGTGAGCTAAGTAAGCCCCTTTCTGTACGAATCACCCAGTTTCACCCAGCAACACACAAAAATAATACAGTGGATGACCTTCTGTGCCTGATACTTGCTTTGAGAGGCAAGAATTGTAATGAAGGAGTATGCCATACTTAAAAATTTTAGACTGGTTATGAAATCTGGCCCCCATCACACAGACTCTACACACTGGTCATACTATACTGCATAGATAAATCACAATCTATCGAAGTAGAATAAAGATGCCTACCCTACAACGTAAGTTATTGTAAGGGTCAAATGAGATTGTGTGCTCAGCAAGCACCTAGTGGGTAGTAAGAGAAGTATGATCCTCCTCCCTCCCTGAGCTCCAGCTCGAAGCAGAGGAACTGAACCACCATTTTTTATTCCTGCTTTGCTGTTAGCTCATAAATGACATCACCATGGTGGAACTAGAGCAGCTGTTTCTGGTCCCTTCCTAGAGGAAGAAAGCTGGATATTCACAAGGGAATGTGTGAGACCCTCTGGCCTACTTTGATGAAACGACAAGAGAGAGACGGCTTTCTCAGAGAGGGTGGACGGAGGTGAAATGTACATGTACTTCTGTATGGCAGCACATGTGAGCCCCCCTAAATACCTGAAAAAAGCTGTGCACGTAGGAAACACAGGTGGAAACCATTTCCCTCACTATGACCTGGGCTGAACACCCCACTCTTACTCACATTTGTTTCCTAACTCATGTCATTGCTCAGATATTTCATTCATAGGGAGGCTGTCACACTAACAACAGCAACCCCCTCCTCCTGCTGACTCTCCTTCCTTTTGTTCTTGGTCTTCTTCTTGAGCCCCACTAAGCCAATGGAAAACACTGCTTAGTGTATAATGCCTATTGTTTATTGTCTGTCTTTTCCAGTTACAATGTATTGGAGGGGGCCAGAAATACTTGTTTTGTACTGAACTGATCGCAAATGTATTGAAGGACTGAACAAATAAGTACATCTATTGAGATTTGTTTGTGTATGACAAGAAACTCTGGAAAGCTTCCTGAGTCAGTAGGTCAGAAAAGGTTAGAGAGGTGATCTGAATTAAGGAAAGGAGTAGGAGGAAGATTGTTACCTCATTTTTGAACCATGTGAGGCACTATATACATCGCAGACATCACTGCTTCTGAGTCATCATCTGTCCTTGATAAGATTGAATATTTTCTCCCTACTCTCTCCATAGAGATCTCTTTCCCTTCTCTTTTCCCTGCACCCCCTTAATTTGTCAAGACTAAAAATATCTAATGTTCTTCCTGTTACATATGCTTCTATACATATCTTTTCTGTATAAATGAATGTTTTAAGAAAAGTGTAAAAATGAACTTGATTTCAAAACACAGATGTTCTCAAATATGGAATATAACAAAAAGTCTTCAATAAATAATCAAGTACTGAACAACAGTAACAAAAGAGACAGGAATCCAAGCGAGAAGAACAACGGTAAGGGCCAGGGATTCAGCTTAGTGGTTCCGGTGTCTGCCTGGCACACACGAGGTCAGGAATTCAATCCTCAGCACCACATATTACAGTGCCGGGTGTGGTGGCTCATGCTTGTCCTCCCAACACTCAGGACGCAGAGGCAGGAGGATCGCTGTGAGTTTGAGACTTGCCTGGGCTACATAGTGAGCTCAGGGCCAATCTGAACTACAAAGCAAGACCCTGTCTCAAAAAAACAACAAAAGAAGAAGAAGAACGGTAACTGTAGAGGGTTTTTAAAACTAATGGTAAATGTGACCCGGTTCCCAGGGTCACATCACAGGCAGCCCATTGGGCTGAAGTGAGCACTGAGCTGGGAATGGGACGCAAGGTCTCAGAGCTGCTCCTCAGGGAGCAGTTTCCCAAGCTGCATTCTGATCAAAGGCTCATGGTGTTATGACATGTGAGGCAAATGCCTCCGAGAGATTCAGAGAACACAAACAAGCAGATCTGCCACTTAGTGTGAAGAAAACAGAAAGGCCATGTGAACTGGGAAGTGTTAAACATCATGAATTCATTTGGTCGTCACCAGCAGAAGCACTGTGATCTAGTCAAGGTGAAACCAAGAACTCTACCTTCAGATCTTCGGCGTGTTGACTCTAAATATAATTTTAAAATATGTACACATTGCTCTTCCCTTCCAGCCTTTCTTTTTCATCTCCCTGCCATGTTTTCCAGCCAGTTTTAGGCAAGTGAGATATTATTCTAACCAAATTCCTCCAGGAAGGGAAAGAATAACTTCAACCCTTCATCTCTCCTCTGACAAAACAGGTAAGATAGTGATATCAGTCTTTTACTGCCTTTTGCTACCCACTAGTTAATGAATGTACATTAATATACCATGACGAGCAATGTAAAAATATGAGCAAAGTGGTAGTGACCATGAATTATACCCTCCTAACCCTTATTATGTAAAAAATGACTTCTAAATTACTACATTCAGATCTAACCAACCCTACACCCAATTGATGCCTTTTATGTACTTCTATGAATTTAAATTACATACATAATTACACTATGAAGAAAAGTCATTTTAAATATAAGGAATTATTCCTGATTTATTGCAATGGCATTTCTCTTTATAAAGAAAAGTTAATGAACAGTAGTCCTCAAACATTGAAAATTGCTGGAACTATACTTCTCAGTGTCCTGAAAATGTCTTGAATTAAAATAAATTCTAAAAGGTTTTTAATTGACTTGTTAGATAATCTATTTTATTTAATCCACTAACCTAGACAATCATGTTCGTACAACTGGAAATTGAAAGCAGTATTTTTTCAGTTGCTACCTAATATTTCTTAGTGTTTGCTTTTGCTTCTTTCTTGAACACTGCAACAGCACCACTCGAGAATCATCCCCACCACTTCTGCTCCTTATCAGAAATGACACCAGAGGACACCAGTGCACATCATCAAGGCCTTTGCCACCTTCCGTATTACTGCCATGGCTATAAATATTTTCCCACTGTAGAAGACTCAAAGTGGAAGAGGAGCAAGTCTCATCAAACCTCCCAGATTATCTAAAAACCTGGCCGAGGGAACAACCCATCCTCCAAGCAATACCACAGGTCTAAAATTGTAGCTTTGCTCTCAGCAGCCAAAAGGGACATAATCCCTCTTGTGATACTGCTGAACTGCACTGCAGTCAGTGAATCTGGGCCCTTCTAAGTTACCAATCAGCAGTCACAGCCCAGTGGTCAAGATTGGAGGAAGGGCCCAGAAGGACCAAGAGCTCAAGTAGTTGCCATGGCAGCAGCAGCAGGACTCAGAAGGGTTTCCAGAAGCAGGTCTGTCTCAAGAGTGGATAACAAAACCATATGCTGTCTGTGTTTAACACATGCCAAAGAAGGACATTTTCAGTCTGTTTTCTCTCCCTCTGTCAGTTTGCATTAAGATTATCTGGTGAAACTCTTGAGAGTCAAGTGAGATGAGGTCTCTGCCCAGGGCTTTCAATGAGTCTGCAAGAAAGAAGGCCATGTCCTGTCCTGCAGCTTCCACAGTAAACCACACACCGCCTGTGTTTAGCCCAGTGGCCAAAATGTCTGATCACACTGTTACATTTACTAGTCCTTCAATGTTGACCTAAGAGCAAAAATGACTCAATAACTATAGTATTACTTGGAAATACTTAAAGCTAATTCAGATGGTTCAGGAAAATGCCCTTTCAATTTACATTTATTTCAGAAAAGGCAGTGAAAGGGTATTTCTCCTTCTCTTTATTCTGAGGTTTTTCAGTTTACATGTCAGCTTGAACGGGCTGTGAGTTATTCAGATTAAACTTTACTTCTGAATGAGATTAGAGTCGAAGCTGTGAATCTAGTAAAGCAAATCTCCTCTTCTGTTTGGCTGAACATCTTCCATCCTTTGAGGGCCTTTTATTAGGCAGATTCCCCATTACTGAGACACAGTACTTGACCCCTCCACTTAATGGGAAAAAAAGTTTAACTCAGCTCAAAATTTCATGAGATTCAGTCCAGGATCAGCTGGCTCCCAGGCAGAGACATCATGGCTGCATAATGTGGTGGAGCACAGCCAACTAGGCCACGGGCGAGCAGGGGCAAAACACCAGGGAAGAGCAGACAAAGGACCGTGTACAGTATCCAGAGCCATCGACCTCAAAAAAACAAAAGGTAGAGAATGGAAGTCCCACTCTATCTTTTTTTGACTTCACTGCTTTAGCTAAAACACATCCTCTTCCCATGGGTTGGAATTTACATCACCAGCTCCCCTGGTTCTCAAGCTTTCAGCCTCATATCGTGCTGGAGCAATGGGTTTACCCAATCTCCACTTGTAGTCAGGCATTCGTAGGATACTTAGCTTCCAAAATGACATGAGCCACTTCCTCCTACAAATCTGTACAACTGTCTCAGTATGTGTGTGTGTGAATCTCTAATTGATTGTGTCGCCCAGAGATGAGTCTGTTCTCTAGATAACCCCCACTTTTCTGTCACTCCCAGGAGGTCAAACCACTCTTGCTAATGGCGGTAGAGTAAACATACTTGAATTGTATTAGTTTAGCTATTTTTAAGTGTAGAGTTTAGCAGGGGGGAGGTACATTCCCCATATTGTGCAGCCAGTTTCTATCTTCAGAACTTTTTTCATCATTACAAATAGAATTCTATACTCCTTAAACAATAACTACACATTTCTCCCTCCCTGCAGCCCTTGGCATTGACCATACTACTTTCTGTGGTTATGACCTTGACTCTAGATGCATCATATAAGAAGAATCTTGTAATACTTGCCTTTTTGTTTAGAATAATGCCTTCAAATTTCATTTGGGTTGTAGCATGTGTGAGAATCTCATTACTTTTTATGTCTTCTTCATTTTAGTTTATTAGTACATGAGTGCAGCACCTAACATTCACCTTCCTTGTGGGAAGTTAGTACATGTACATAACATATCTTAATTCTCCTTTTCATTCTCTTTCCTTTCTCTCCCTTCCTATTTCAACCAGTTCTTGGAAACTACTCTATTGTGTGGATAGACTACACTTTGTATATTCATTCACCTGTTGATACACATTCGGGTTATTTCAACTCTTTGACTACTGTGAATTATGCTGCTGTGATCACTGGTATGTAAGTGTCAATTTGAATCCATGCTTTCACCTTCTTGTGGTATGTAAATAGGAATGAAATCATTGGTTCATACAGCAACTCTGCATTTAATGTCTTGAGAAGCACCACATTTTTCTCCATAGCAGTTGTACTATTTCACATTCCCAACAAGTTTCTCCTTTTAATGGCTTTGAAAAGTTGTGACCTCTGTGTCACTTTCCCAGGTCTCAAGGTCCTAGGGAAGATGGTGAATAAAGCCAATCCTATGAGTCAGTATTGACACATTTTCCTGGGGTTACTTTGAAATCCTGATACATTAAAGCCAGAAAATATTTGCTAAGTGCTAACTATGACCCCAGCAATATTAGATGAAAAGAGAGCTCACAGCTTTAGAAAGCAGGTAGACATTTAAGTGCAAAAATATAGTGTCATTAATCCAGTAACAGAAAGACATGCAAAATGGTAGGAAAAAGTTTGCAGAAGGGATGATTGGGCTTTTTGAATGATGGATAGGAGTTTTCCCTGGGGAAAAAGAAAGTTATCCAAGTAGGGAATGGTGGTACAAAAGAAGATATTCACAAAAAAGAAGGCATGGCTCACTGCGGCCACATCTTACCACTTGGTCTCTAGCCTCCTGGTACTTGCTCAGAAACTCCGTGGAAAGAGGAGGAAATTTGTGTATGTGTGAGCCTCTGCTCCTGTGTGGACATGTATCTGGAGGAAAGAAATCATGAAATTCCACCCTCATAGAGTAGCGAGAGCCTTCTGAGGCAGGAACCTTGAAAGGCTGGTATAAGACCGATAATAACATGAGACATGACCCTTCAGGGCACTGAGCCAGCTGTTACAAAACAAAACAAAACACTCAAGGTACCTGGAAAAAGAAGTAAGATCCACTTAGAACTTCAAATAAATCAATTTTGATTAATAGAATCTCAGAAATAAGGCATTCAAAGAAACTTGAAAACACTCCAACAGCAACTCCTAGAAAGGTCTTACAAAATATAATAATTCTTTTCTTTGCAAAGCCAAAATCATAATACACAAAATAGGGACATTTCCAAAGGCCAGAGAAGACATGACCAGAAGTTAGAGCTGTGATCTGAAACTGTAGGCCAGTACATCTCAGGGACAAGAATGCAGAATTAGTGGTGAAGTGTATAAGGAGGGATCAAGAAAATCACAACCACACTGAGATTGTAATGCATCTCTTTCAGTCACTGATAGTTACAGTAGACAAAAGGTTAGTCATGATAGAGGTCTGAAGAGCACTGTTAATGTCCTATTTGTCCTTGGAGAAACCAATAAAATATCAGAAGATCCCTAGCCAGAATCCAGATCTGATTTGCTTTTCTAAAAGGGAAAGAAATCCTACAATATGGAAGTGAAATGTGATTTCCTTCTGTTTGGGATCTTACATGCATCTTGAATGATAAATAATAGTCCTAACAAATGAACACCTGCCATCAGACACCATGATGAGGTGGATTCTTTGACACTGGTTAGAAGGGAAGAAGTGATTGAAAGTGTTAGGGTTATAATTCTGTTAATGCATATCAAGGTGTTAGTTTTCTATGCTGTGTAATGAATCACCATATACTTAGTGACTAAAAACAACACTAAGCAAAAGAAGTCAGGTGCAAAAGAGATATACTACAGAACTGAGAAATCCTGGGCCAGTGACTCTCTGAGGACACTGAGAACTGCCTGTGTACAGGAGAGAGATTTTGAAGGCTGTGTAGAGGAACCTGATCCTTCAGTTGACTGACCTGAGTTACCACCAGCCCTCAGAAACGAACTGACTTCGTAAGTCAAGGGTCCATTGTAGCTGGCATTTTGTTCTTTGCTCCCTAGTATTGTTCATGATGTTCTGTCTTGGAGCCAGCTGATTATGGACTGAATTGTTTGAAATCATAAGCCAAATTCAACCTTTCCTTTGATTTGTTACAACAAAGAAAGTACCGGCTATTTGGTTCCAATGACAGGAAAGATGACTAATACAGTATTACAGTATTTTTTAATACAGATTACAGTTTTTTTTTTTTTTTTGGTCTCCTTTCTCATTCACAAACCCACTCCTACTTTCTAGAAGTAATCTTTAGAAATAATTTCTGGATGGTGCAAATTATCAAAACTGTCCAACCTTCAGTAAACTAAAAGCACTGTCTATACAAGCAAAAGTAGGAGAAGATTTCCTGCTTAGATCTCTTGAAACAGTTACTCTGAAGACAAAAGAGCAGAGGTTCATCAAGGAAGCAAAAGAAGTGAGAACAGGTAGCCACAGGGCAACCGCCAGGCTCCCCCAGGCTGTCTGTTTGTGGCTCAAACAGTAAGTAGATTAAGAGGAGATTAAAACCAAAGGATAACTTTATAATAAGAAAAATAGGCTGAAATGAAGAAATATATATAGGAAAAAATTCCAATAGATTACTTGGGAATAAAGAAGGGAAAATGCTACTATGAAAAATACTAAGAGTCAAAAGTTAAAGAAATTGCACTGAAAGCTAGTTAAAAGTCAAAACAAAGAATCATTAAAGCTAGGCTTAATTTTTTTTTTTTTTTAGGTTTTTTGAGACAGGGTCTCGCTTTGTGGTTCAGGCTGGCCCTGAGCTCAGCCTCAAACTCACCTCACAGCAATCCTCCTGCCTCTGCCTCCCAAGTGCTGGGATTACAGGCGTGAGCCACCACGCCCGGCACTGTGGTATGTAGTACTGGTTGCTGCTGGGCGTGAATCTCCATGCCCAGTACGGTGTGTGGATACCAGGGATCGAACCCGGGTCCTTGCGCTTGTAAGACAGGCACCGGAACCACTGAGCTAACTCCCCGGCCCTAGGCTTAATTTTTAAAAGAAGAGATGAAGAGATAATTCACAATAAGCACAGATGTTCAGTATGAAAATATTATAGGTTAATCTTCCTTATAATTGAATGAATGGTAATAAAAATTCCAAGATGCTATCCCTTACCTACTACAATGGCAAAGATGAAAAAGTTTATTATATGAAGGTGGCAGATCCATATGCTATGGTATAAATTTCTATATCTTCTTTAGATGGCTATGTGACAATATCTGTTAACAATTATGAACTTCTTGAATTATTACTTCCATTTCTAAGAATTTATCTTTTATTTGGGTGTTGTGTATATTCGTGCCTGTGTGTATAAATGCACCAGATATCTTTTCATGTAAGCCAGACTTTAAGCTAGCTAGCTGCACAGATAACTAGATCAGTGCTCACTATAATGGAAACAATGTAGAATAATCTATAAACTGGGAATTGATTTTGTAAGTGATTATAGTTCCAATAAATATGACTTGCTCCCAGAATACGTTTTTCTCTCTTGAAATGGTCCTCTATTTCATCCTCAGGGAGTCTTCTCAAGATATTTCATGTCTTTGTGAAATTTAGTTAGTTGACAGAATTTTCACTCATTTTCTACCCTACAATGATAGACTGATGACACTATTGGGGTCAGTTGATGATCTTCGTGTATTTCCTTTGTCTGGTAACTTGTAGTTCCCACCCAGTGGGAATGTGGACTGGGCCATGTGGATTGCTGTGGTCAACAGAAGTTAGCAGACTTATCACACACAGAGAGACACTCACGCTTGCACACCTGAAGAAAGTCTGCCCATTTCTGTTCCCTCTCCTGGAAACCTGTAATTTCCATAAGAACATGGCTATGCTAGGCTGCTAAGGTGAGTTGTATGGAATGGAACACAGGCATCCTGACCAAAGGCATCACCAATCCATCAATAGGTGTACCAAGAGCTGAGGCTCAAGACACAGAGAAAGCCCCAACCTAGACCAAACATACTGGAGACCAGCAGAATCATACTGTATTAATAGGAAGATTTATGGGAAATAATAAGCAGTCATTGTTTTAAGCTGTTATACTTTAGAGTCACAGCTTATCCTAAGCTACTTGTTTTTATTAATTAACTTTCTCAATCTATCTTTTAAAATACTCTAAAATATAACATACTATGAGGTTCTAAACATTCTACTTTCCTTGTGGTGGTTAAACTATAGTCTCTGTAGATAGATTCCCTTCAGAATTTAAGTTTTTAATCTTTTTTAGTCTATCTCCATTATATGCAACAGAGAACAAACCACGTTTATATATCCATACATACACACCTATCCTTTTGAAGAATAAAAGGCTTAAATATTACAGGCTGGTTATAAATGACTGTTTTGAGAATTTAGTAGTTGGAATCTTTTGGTGTTGCTCAGGTCAAATGACACGTTTTCAGGACCCAAGAGGATAGCAATTACAAGCAAAGGAAAAAAAAAAACCTTTGGAGAAGATTTCCTAAAGCCACTCACCAACTGTGAGCCTTTTCCTTCCATCCGGTCCCAGCTTCACCAGTGGCTCAGAACTTCAGTTAACAAAAACTACTTTCAAATACAAGAAAAAGAAGTGGATTACCTTCTCTGGGTAAAAGAATGAATGGGCATAGGTGTTGTTCAGATTCAGATGAAGGTGCCTTTATTATTATCCTGAAAAACTTCAGGCATTTATACAATGTGATAAGACAAAAATTAAGCTAACCTACTGTCCTTACTCTTACATTTGAAAAGCTAATGATCAATGCATATTTAAAAGGAAGAAATGCAAATATCAATGTTTTCAATTCCTAACTTAAATCCACCAGCTTTCCTTTATGCTTATTCTTAAACTTTTTCTTCATATTCTGGATTTTTAAAAAAGTCTTCTATTTTCCAAAACAAATGAAGTTCATACGACTGTCATCCGTGCTCTAGATAACTCACTCTCAGAAATTGGAAGGCCTCTGCAAAAACCTTTTGCATACAAGCTCTCAAGCTGTTACTCTGTTTTTTGGTAATGCAAAACAAACTGTACTATGAATCATTTAATTCATTTTCTGTTGTGAGAACTACCAGGACACTTGGTGAGAAACTAAAGGATAAATCACATTTCCCTAATGGATAGAACTTGACAATTTCTCCATACATTATTACTAACACTGACACAGAGGAAGTTGCCAAAAAGCCCTCAGTAACTCAAAAGAAAGGAATAATAGTTCTTAAATCCTCATTAATTGTCTTTGTTTTAAAGTTGGACTGTTGCTACTGTGAAATTAACTGTCATTGTCGCTTACAACTTTGCCTAAACAACTTCAAGAAAGCTGATTTCAGAATTACTATTCCTGAAGCTATTCCATGGAAGGTCAACATTTCCTAGGAAATTTTTATTATCCTTAGAATACTAATGAATGGCTATGAGTGTGACCTTTTTACCCTAACAAAGCAACAAAAAGATGTCTACATATGGATCATTTATTCTCCAAGAGAGTTGACCTTGGCACTGGGCACCATCAGTTGATGGTAGAAATTGGAAAAAAAATACCCAAGAAAAATGATCTAAACTTAAATTACATTCCTAAACCCAACCTGGATCTCCTTTCATCATTATCCATCTTCTAAATCTACCCTCACTTCCTGGCAAGTATACTATATACTAATGGAGCTTCCTCTGGGTAGCTGAAAACACTACTAATTTTACTTAATCTTGTTTTGCTTTTTGGCAATAACTTCCCAAAAATTAATTGAAAAAGGTGCTTAATGCTTATAGTCAAAAATCACATTATTCGGGCAGGGGATTTAGTTCAGTGGTCCTGACACCTGCCTTGCAAAAACAAAGTTCCAAGTTCAGTCCCTGGTAACCACATACCACAATGCTAGGCACAGTGGCTCACACCATAATCCCAACACTCAGGAGGCAGAGGCAGGGGGATTGCTGTGAGTTTGAGGCTTGCCTGGGCTACACAGTGAGTTCATGGCCAGTCTGAACAAAGCGAGACACTGTTTCAAAAAAAAAAAAAAAATCACATTACTCAATGCCACAATAACACTGTCAAAAAATGTATCATTTTGCTTCACCAATCTTCTTTGTTTTATTATTTTAAATAGTTTTTCTCACTTGTCTGAGCACAGCACACATCTTAGTCACTTTGTTCCTTGCTAGGACACAATTCCAGATATCCACAATTTAAAGGAGGAGAGGCTTAGTGTCTCAGCTCAGAATCACCTGGCTTTAATGCAAGGCAAAGGAATAGGAAGGATAATAGCTGTGCATGGCAGGGCCGATGCAAAGCAGAGCATAAAAGGTACAACCTCTGTGGAAATCAGTGTGGAGATTCCTCAAAAAGCTAGGATTGAAGGTTCCATTTGACCCGGCCATCGCTCTGCTAGGTATATACACAAAAGAATTAAAAGACTCATATCACAGTGACATGTGTGCACCCATGTTTATAGCAGCTCAGTTTGTGATTGCTAAATCTTGGAAACAACCCAAATGTCCATCAGCTGGAGACTGGATAAAGAAGATGTGATTCTTTTATAGAATGGAGCATTACTCTGCCATTAAAAATGATAAGACTGAGTCATTCATACTCAAATGGACATACCTTGAAGACATCCTCATAAGTGAAATAAATAGGTCACAGATTGTATAAATATCGTATCTTTTCTCTGGTATGAGAAAATAAAGATGTAAATGAGTTGTAGTATGTATAGTTGATATTGTGAAATAGAAAATATTTAAAAGGAAAGAGGATGTAGGGGTAAATAATGAGGGGAAAAAGAATGTGACAGTAATAAAGAGAAAAGGAAACAAAGCTTATGTATATACGGGATGAGGGGTTTCAGGGCAGAGGGAAAGGGGAAAAAATGAGAATCAAGTCATGTCATATTCTTATACAAACTCTCAATGTTGAATGCTATGATGATGTGTATTCACAAAGTACCAATAAAGATTTGAATAAAAAAAATAAAAGGAGGAGCTGGGCAGGAGATAAACCCTTCCAGTGACTTCTAGTGACTAGTCACTAGACTTCTAGTCACTTCTAGTCACTTCTAATGACTCACCTCTTCCAACCAGATCCCATATCCAAACAGCAAGTCTGCTATAAACTGCCATCACCCAATCTTCCAAAGTGCCTACAAATGTATGAGGCTCTTGGGGGACATCTAGATGCAAATGATAACAACATGGCAAGGGAATATTGCTTCTTCTACAATAAAATTGCCTTCATATTTTCATTCTTGAAATTATTGAAGTGCCTCCTTTAACAGCCATTAAAGAGAAGTATGATTCAAAGAAAGGGAAGTACAATTTAGTACTGACCATGAGCCAAGTGCTTCATGTGTGTCAACCTACTTGGCCCTCCTTACCACCCTGCAATGTGGTATCACCATCCTGGTTTTGGAGATTTTTTCTTGTTGTTTTTGAAACAGGATATTGTTTTGTAGTTCAGGCTGGCCCTGAGCTCACTATGTAGCCCAGACAAGCCTTGAACTCATAGCAATCCTCTGGCCTCTGCCTCTTGAGTGCTGGGATTATAGGCAAGAGCCACTATGTCTGGCCTATCACCCTGGGTTTATAGCTGATGAAGTTCAACTGGTCCAAGGCCACATATGGAATTAGAATTTGATCCCATGTGGATCTATCTCTAAAGCCAGTGATCTATCCACTTTCATCCAGTCCAAATCCATTTTGAATGACATTAATAATTTACAAATAATTCACTGACTTTAATATCTGAACCTATTGTTATTTGCTCCTCTTTCTTATCTAACCTATACCTTTGCACATACAGTAAAGCACTTTACCTCATATCAACCTATGGGATAGGTAGCGTTAGTGTTTTCTCCATTTCACAATGAAAAGACAGACTCACACTGGAACCTTTCTATTTGCCCCAAATGGAAGTAATATTTTTAATCTATGGCCCCCTATTACAAGAACCAAAGCTTCTATGACAACCAGTAAGAAAAATAAGTTTTTAGATATACTCAGAGAAAATATAATGGTTTAAATCCAGGCTCTATCACCATGTAGAACTATGTTCAAGTCTTTGGGGCCCATCTGAGGACTAAATAGTCATGTATGGCTGCCTCAAGAAATATACAATAAACCATCACTTAATTTAGCAAACGTTTACACTGTGGCAAGGAAAGCTGACCTGATTCCTGCCCCTACTGGATTGCTGGAAGAAAAGAGATAAAAGTGAAGGGTTGGGACAAAGGAAAAAGGGAAGGTCCTTGGGGCTACAAAGTCAAAAGAAGCTAAGAAAGTCCTAAGACCAAGCCTTCCACTCTACACAGTCCAGGTCTGTGGCTTTTCATTATGTCTGGGGCTTGTTAAAGCCTTCTCCTCTGTAAGAGAACCTTCCAGTTTTCACTGCAGCTTGGTAGATGACAGACAGCTCCATGATAACAACACTGCCCAGACATCATGCCTGTTGACAGAACAAGCTGGCAAGTTCATACCCTCCCTCCGGGACTGCAAATTAATTCTCCACTGTGTTTGCCACCTCTGAGTGTGGACAGATATATGGTAAGAAAGTGATTTTATTGCAAATTAGATTTTCCGTGTGTTGCTGAGCAGCCCCTGCAGCTTCGACAGGTGCAAGGAGGCTGTGGGGATAGGTGTGCAAATCTCCTCCAGCTGTGAGAGGTGGATGCTCAGCAGGGTGTGCAGATTCGCTTCCCATGGGCATTCCCTCTGGATAAGTGACCAGTGGTGCCTGAGTGCACCCCTCCATCTCATTCTTCAGGTGGTGCCTCTGGGCACAGCTAACTGTGTGGCAAACCTTGTTCTAACCTTGCACATGTAATAAATCACTTTACCATTACACTAGCCACTGTGTTAACTCCATTCCACAAATGAAGACAGAGTCACAGCAGATAAACAAATGGCCATATATGGAAGAAGAGAATGAGCCACATTTTAAAACTAAGCAAAGGGATCCTATGGTGAGTACACAATACAGAGGGCATTGCATCTGAAAGGCAGGAGATGCTGAGATCCAATCCTGACTGTCTCTTCCTCAAACCGAAAGCAGCTGAGAGCAAGCTGTGTCCTCAGCCCTGTCTGTGCACATGGAACACATTTCTCATCTATACACCTGATGGAAGTCAATATCATTGTTCACCCTTCATAGGGAGGAACCAAAGCCCAGAGGTGCTGAAGAGCTTGGCCTGGAACAAAAGTTTTAAGACTGACCCAGGGTCCATGCTCTTAAATATAATAATGTTCTCTCCCCATTCCTTACCATCTTCCCTGGGTATTTGACCTTTCTAAGCCTGAGTTTTCCCATCTGCAAAATGGATGTAACATCAGTAATTATGGGAGTAAAAAAATAATGGTATGTGAAGATGATCTACACTGCTCTCTACAGTCCGAGTTACAATCATCTTTTCCTGAATTGCTTTAGGTTTGTTTCACCTTTCAAATAGCATCTCCAATGGAATACAAATTTCTCAAAGTAGATAAAAGGTTTCTCTGCTCATAATTTTATTTCTTTTGGAAGTGAACCTTTTCTGGATATATAATTGAGGCTGGATACATGCTCCTGAAGTAAAAACAGAGAAGAAGCACAACAGTGCAGAGGGTTTTGTCTCAGGGGAAAGCTTCATCAAGCCATTTTGCAAATGTTAATTTAGGCTTTCAGCCAATAGTTGTTCTACTTGTACCAACTGTGAAGGGCATGTACATGCTTTTAACTTAAAACAACACATAGAATAATGTAACTCAACTTCCAAACAGTATCAGAAAACATGTCATTTCACTACCCCTCTTCACATGACCTATTTTCCCTTCCACAGCCATTCCCAAGGATGGCACAGGTAGACAAGGACAGGCTCCTCCACATTAAAGACTCTTGAAGACACCCCATTTTCTTGAATTCTCTAATCTACTCTCTACAGAGGTAAATTCTGTAAGTCATCTTTATAAAAATGTTCTATTACTTATTTGTTAATGTGTAGCTATTCTATTATCAACAGACACTTTCTATAAGACATGGTGTAAGCTCAAATTCTTCTCTAAGCAAATAGTTTAATTCTTCACAAAGCTGAAGGTTTAGGCATATGTCATCCCTTACTGACTTATGGCATAAGACATGTAGAGGTTGGGAGGAAGAAAAGAGATAGCAAATCATTTGTCTCATTTTTGGAATTATTTTCCACCTGTTTTATGATTTGCTATTTTTAAGAGGGTGAGCTAGTTGTTCCTATGTTTCTTTTCTTGCTTGCTTATTTGTTTTTCCAGTGCTCGGAAGGGAACCCAGGATCCCACTTACTTACCCTCTGTCACTGAGCTACTCCCCCAGACCCATCAAGTGGTTTTGTGCAGAGGAATTGAATGCCAGACAGTCTCTGAAGCATAACTTTGTCAGTAGTCTTAAAAATAACAAGGAACTGTCAGATGACTGAGGTTATTCTTTCAAACATGGCAGGTCCTTATAGTCTTTGGATAGGCTTTTCCTTCTGTGGGGTCTTGTCCCCACATTTCCCCACAGCTGCTTCTTTCCTACTTTTGGTGTCCCTTTCTCAGAGACCTTCACCGTTGGTTCAAGCAGCTCCTCCACTTGGTCCCGCGCAGTGACCCTCTATGCATCTCCACACCATTTCCCCATGCCCTGAGGGGGTCAGACTTAGCTATGTGTTCACTGCCTGCCTCCAACTTGAGTGTAAGCTTTTTGAGGGCAGGGAACTCTATTTTTCTCCTATTACATCCCCAGATCTTTGGCACAAAGTAGGGATTTATTCAATTTTTGTGAACTCAGATATAGAGGATGAGCCAGTATTTCCAAGCTAGGAAAAAAAAGGGTGCTCTGAGACCTCAGTACCTGGCAGCCTCAGCTCAAACCCTAATCCGCACACTCAGGGTTTTGCCTCAGAACATCTACATCATGATGCCAGGTTCCAGCCCCTGCTTTTGTCTTACAAGCTGGGTGACCTTGGGCTAGTTATTTAAACCCACTGTACTTACATATTTTAACACTGAAGTGGGAGATACATTCACAAGGGTTGAGTGGAACAGACACGTACCATGCTTAGGCCAGGTCTTGGCCCAATGTAAGCCTGAAATAAATTGTAGCTCTGAATTTATTACTGATGCAACCTAATTTATACTGGTGCCAGTAATCTTCCTTCTATGGTAGACTTCCCTAATTGATTATGGCCTTTTTTCCTTAAAAAAAAAAAAATGGCCTTACAACTTTCTCAACACTGCCCTTGCCTAGACAGTCATGGGCAATCAATCATTTGGAGTTGGCACGCAAACAGAAACCTATTATCCCTTCCTCACTCAGGAGGCTCTTAACAGGCTGTCAGGCAGGATTATTAACATTGAACTTGGTGCCCAAAAGTAAACTGGTAGTTAATTTTGCTTCTTGATGAGTGGCAAATTCAGCAGTATTCATCCATGGGCAAACTCATTGGCATAGGAAAAGAAAAGGTAATGGGAGAAGTGGACTCTTGACAGATGAGGGTGAAGGGGAGGCCCTGCTTCCTCCGTGGGCTTCAGAAGCTCCCAGGAGGCTATAGAAATAAAGACTCTAAAGGCAGGGGGTCAGATGTTCTTTGATTTACTTTCTCACACAGTCCTTTGGATCAAACAGTTCTGATGAAAATTGAGAGCTCACCAAGAAAAATCATCTCTGATGCTGATAGGTTTCTTATGAATGCTCATTAAGTATTCCAAACATCATTTAAGATTTTTTTGGATTTTTACCTATCTAAAAGGAGGCCTATAGTCTTAATAAGTTATTTTCAAATGATATTTTAGTAGGATTATCTTTTTCTTCCTTGCTTCCTTCTTTCCTTCCTTTCTGTTCCATTTAAAATTGACAGTGGGACTTCTTACATAGTTTTTCCAAGATCCAAGAAGCTGCCACTTGGTTGGATAGCAATGCTTTCAAAACAAAATTAGAAATAAGAAAAGAGAAAACAGAAAATGACATTGGTACTTAATTTACTTTCAGAAGTTTGGCTAAACACAAAAGAGCAAATTAGATAGCACTGGCCTTATACCACCTGCAGGCTGCTTCCTTGTTCCTATCTTTGGTGATTTTTCTTCATTTCCTAAAGGACCCTGGGTCTCCAACCTTCTCTATCAGTTTTAACATTGAAATTTTCTTTCAGTAGAGATAGAGGTGTAACTCTGTCATACAGTGCTTGCCAGCATGCACAAGTCCCTGAGTTCTATCCCCAGGACTGAAATTGGTTGGGAAAGTAACTCATCCCAATGTAAACAAATCTAGACTATACGATGTTCCCTTTTTGTAGGCAACACATAGATTTCATGGTTGAAGGGCTATTAAAGGTTGAAATTTATCTCCCTCAAATTTATATTTCAAGCTTTTAAACTCCCAGTATCTCAAAATGTGACTCTATTTGGAGAGAAGGTGTTTTTTAAAAGTAACATTAAACCAGTTCATTAAGCTGAGCCCCACTCCAATACAGCCAGTATCCTCACAAGTTGAGGGGATTGGCAGATAGTGGGGCAACCAAGTGAGGACAGAGAGAAGACAACTACCTACAAGCCAAAAAGAGGGCCTCAGAAGAAACCAACTTGATACCTTGACTTGAGACTTTAAGGCTTTGGAACTGTGAGGAAGTAAGTTCTTGTTTGATCCATCCAGTTGATGGAATGTTGATATGGCACCTCCAGGCAACCAATACACAGGAGTGGTGAGACAAGACCTACGTTAGAATCGCCACTCTCCCTTCAGTAAGTGTGAAACCTAAATCAGTCAAGCTCTCAATGCTTCACTTCCCTCAACTCCCCAGGAGGAGAAAAAATGCAGCTCATTAGTGACCGTGAGGATCAAATGAGACATAGCATGCTGTTGGCTAGCATGGTGCTGGCACAGTATCTGGCAGTTAGAATGAAGTAGCACTATTACTACTATTAGTTATACTAAAATTGCTACTGGATTCTGCACTATTACTTGGCATTTATACAGTAGATACTAAAAAAAAATTAACAGAGCACATTGGCTTCTCATTCCTGAAGGGCCCTTAATTCCAATACAGTTGACATCAGAAGCTACAAATAGGGCCTGGGCTTTAGCTCAGTGGCAAATTGCCTGACTGAAAAGTACAAGGTCTTGAGTTCAATCCCTGGTACCAAAACAAAACAAAACAAAACAATCAGAAGCTACAAATACAACCTTTGTCTCTGAACTGCAGATAAGAACTGTGGAAAACAGAAGCACAGTCCATTCTACAATCAAAGAAGCAGGAAAAGTTTGATCTGTGAGAAAATACCTGTACCAATAAATAAGTTCTAAAGTATGGACCTCAGAGTGACTGTGGTTAAACATACAGCTTATTAATGAGAGTCAAGTCATGTCACATACTGGCACAAACTCTCAATGCTGAATGTGATGATGATGTGTATATATAATGTACCAATAAAGATTTGAATTTTAAAAAACATATAGCTTATTAAGCCATTAATACTAGTTCTCTTTTCTAATTAATTTACCAGGAAAGCTTCTTGGGTTCTCAAGTAAGCATCAATGTAATGGTTATCTAATAATTGTGGTTTCAGAGCAGGTACATTAAATTCAAATTATTATTTTCTATATTCAAATTACTGTCCTTAATAAATGGTTTCTCTAGCAACTTTCAACACGAGAAGGGAAGATAACACTAAAGTTTAAACCATTTCTCCTACCTCACAGCTGTATAAAAACCATTATCTACAAAACAGACCATGCACATTCCCAGCATTTGGCAGGCTGAGGCAGGAAGATTATCATGCATCATTTGAAGCCAGTCTGGGCTACATAATGAGTTCAAGGCCAGTTTGAACTTCATAATAAGACCCCAGTCTCTTTGAGGCACAGTGGCTCATGCCTATAATCCCAGCACTAGGGAGCCAGAAGGAGGATTGCCATGAATTCAAAGCTAGCATGGGCTACATAGTGAGTTCAGGGTCAGCCTAAATTATAAAGCAAGACCCTATCTCAAAAAACAAAACAAAACAATTTTTAAAAATTTTAAAAGCCAGACCTTTCAACACTAACTACCCACAAGGCACTCCCCACAGGAAATATAAATATGCTGTCACTTCCTTTATTCTAGGATCAGAATGGAAATTACTCCCACGACATGTTACCATAGAACATATCAGTCTAACAGCCCCTCCTCATTGTCCAGCAGAACAAGAGAGTAAAGATTGGCTTATGGCTCATATAAATGGTGTAACTGAACCTTCACTGCATATACATTTTTGTTTACTAACCCAAGTAAAGCAATATTTATTTTCCCCTGTTGGAAACAATCCTATTTAGGAGAAATAATTGCACAATTGGACTATGACTGAGTCGAACTTTCCTACCAGTAGATGGACTTGAGGACCGTCTTCCCCTCTGGTAGCAACTGGGACCCTGAGTCCCACATGGTGTGATGCTTCCGGGCAGAACTAAACCAGGATCTACATAACTGCTCAAGGACTACTGTTGACATCTGCCCTGCCCTATGGGATCTTCCTCTACATAACTTCTCAAGGGCTCTTTCTGGTGTCTGCCCTCCAGGTCTCTTGAGTCCTGGCTACTCAAGGGATGTATAGAGCAAAAGCTGTGGCAAACTCAGGTCTGGGATCTGCTTCTCCGAGTAGCACGGACCAGACCCAAGCTCAGCTTCTTCTCTAAGTCTCATTTCTGCTTGTTTATTAATTATTTTGCCCTGTGACGTTGAACACAGACTAGAATTTACTACAAAGGTTCTAGTTATGTCCCCTTCCCGTTTCTCACATTCTCCCTTTGTTAACTAACTATATATCTCTCCTCACATGATACTGTAATATGTCAATCAATTTTTATCAACCAGCCACAGTGTCATTTTATTAGAGTTGTTTTAGAGTATACTGAAGAAAAGATAAAAGCTGATAATGTAATCCTTTGATTTTTTTTAATATACAAAATAGCTTCCATGAATGATTTGTGATGTGTCTTTCTGGGACTAATACAATTTTTCTATGTCCTCACAAGCTATCTTATAAACACACAAGAACACACCTGAGCATAATCACAGGATTGGTCAAGAACAGTAAAGGGACAAAAACAGAGGTTATAAATGAAATAAAGGCAACAAACATAATGCAATATGCCTCCCAAGCATTTAGGTATGTGGTCATTAGCAGACTAAGAGATAAAGCAGGTAGGGAACACGGCCCAGGTCTGCACTGAGACGTACACTTAGGTCCTCATGAGATGGGCTCTGTCAGTTCTGAAATTCTCTTCTATGAATGCCTTTCATTTTGCTGTCACGACCACCTCATCTCATGGATATACTTAAAACAGTTACCCTAGTAACTATTTTTGACTTTGGCAAAGAGTCAAAATTAACATGATGCCAGATCTAGTGAACAGAAAGGCACTAATACCTCTATGAACCTACCTTTCCCCTGGATGGCACTCAGCTGTAGTGGTCACTGTTTTTATCACATCTCATAAAGACATTCATGAAAGAGGATGTACAGATTACAGAAAACTTCCAGAATGATGTCAAAAGTGTGTTTGAAGTGAAGGAGGACTGTTCTGAAGGAGGTTAATGGCAATATATCTTTTATTATAGCATTTTTAAAAAATTAAATATCCACCACATATTTTTATCACACCCCTCACATATTTGTAGAAGAGCGAACACATTTTTATACACTTTACAATTTATCTTCTGGATGCTATCAGGCTTTCACTAGTAGCAAGGAGGAATTCTGACTTTTTCAGCAAATGCTAAGGCTCACTCAAAGACCTGCTTCTGCCGTTTTGAAAACAGTCTGGCTGTTTCTTCCATCCCTATTTGCACGTGCGGTGTGACCAAAACAATAACTCAAGATAAACTCCCTTTTAAAAAATCAACTGTATCTTTGAAAGCTTCAAATTCCAAATTCTCTATTTAGTGTGCTCCACTAACCATTCTTCCCTATCTTAGTTTTTTCTTTGGAAATCCAATCCACAGAGTTTTCATAAATTTACCCCCTTCCCAGAATTCATGGTGTCATACTCTGATCATGAATGATTTTTGCCTTATTCTCTCAAATCAAACATTAATTCAGAAAGATAAAAGTGGCTTCCTCTGAAATAATCTCTCAAATCCCTTTTATATGGATTTGTTCAATCTTTTACTTTGAGAGGTTAATTTATTTATGTATTTTGCCAGGAAGTATCCATTTCCTCTAGGTTTTAAATCTTGTTGCCACAGAGTTTCTAACATTTTCCCAATATTTGTTCATCTGCAAGCGATATTGTACTTTCTGTTATACTAGAAGTTATATTTCCTTTCCCAAGCTTCAAAATACGTGTACTGATTTACTATTGGGTGAGGAAAAAAAATACCAAAATAATGTCTCCATTTGAAATATATTGTTTCTTACCTTTCCTGTCCCATTTCACTTTTCTTCCTAATATTAGATAATTAGGATGTTTTTACTTTCTCCTTCTCTCCTAACTAACCCTGAGGACTCTCTTGATTCATTTTTTATTCAGTTTAAAATCTTCTCAAGTATTTTTCTCATTTGGAATATGTAGTTGTTATGTTCTCCAAATTCTTGCAAATCTTTCTTTGAACTGACATGTGAGTGAGCTTTTAGCTAGCTATACAATAAGTAGAATGTGCTATGGTATGAATGGTTCCTCAGACTTCATGTTGGGAAACTGGACCCCTAATTCAGAGAGGTACAGATAGAGAAATTTTAGGAGACTATTGGATCACGGAGGTACCACCCATAGTGGAATAATGCCAACATAGCAGAAATGGATTCTTTATAAAGATGAAGTTTGGTCCAGTCTTACTTCCTCTCTTGCTCTCTCTTTGCCTTTCCTGATGGGACAACTCAGAAAGAATCTTCCACTAGATTCTGGTACTTTATTCTCAACTTTTCAGCCTTCAGAATTGTGAGTCAATAAATTTCTGACTTTATCCAGTTATTCTGTAATTGCAGCACAAAATGGACCAAGATACTGTGACTTCTACATTTAGTAGGTTATAGAATTTACTTCACATTCTTTCATTTTCACCATGTCATAAAACAGTCCAATGCCAATCCGATTCTTTTCTCTTTATAAATAAGTTGTGGGGATTTTTTTAACCTAGGAGATTGTATGATGTTCTCCTTTTCTTCACATTGATTTGTACATGCCTGAGTCATTTTTCATCAGTGTCATCTGTTATTCTAAAATCTCTTTAGTCTTTAATCTCCTATCTTTCTTTGGTTCAGAGAAATTCTTTTCTCAATTATAGTTTTTCCTCTGTCCATAGTTTGTTCATATTCTGAAACTCCTGGTATTCACAAATTAGGTCTCTTGGACATATTCTCCAATGCTCAGCATAATATATGATTGATTCATTAAGACTCCATTTCCTCAGGTTCTCTACCCTTCCCAAAACGTTAGTAATATACTTATAGTTAGAAATACTCCAGAAATTACATAAGGTCATCTTCCAATAGAAATGATCACATGGTATAAAATATCAGGAACTTATTGAGACCCTGTTTCAAACACAAAAAATATTTTTTAAAAGATTGGGGATGCAGCCCTGGGTTAATGATCAATATCAAAATAAATGAAATACCAAAGAATAACAACAACAAATATATTATTAAAAGATAGTATAGAATACTTAAAATATAATAATAAATTAATGGGCTAAATTATACCATAGAAAGAAGTTTCTTCATAATTTCTTTTGAAGTTAGAAACATCACACCTAACATTTTTCAAATGATTCAACTTTTACAAACCACCTTCAGTAGTATCCTTAATAGTGATTAAGCAATTAAAAAGTATTTGTGTGAGTCGACGTAGTTTTAAATGTCAGCCTATGATTATTTTGCATTGACTTTACTTCCTACAAGAAAGAAGAGATGCGGTTAGGAGACAAGGTAGAGAGATAAGAAGAATGAGAATATTCTCTTTGTGTTCATTTTTCAAGTTCAGAGACCATCGCGTCAATGAATCATTAAGCTCTTTTAAAACACGGAAACGTTGCTGGTGTATTTTAACTTTGCTCAGCTTTTTCCGCTGAAATAACACCAAGTTTCAGAGGATGATCAGCCATTTTACCCAAATAAGAACATCTGCAGTCACAGCAGGAATGATGAAATTACAAGGCTATTCATCCTCATGCTTCAGGGCATAGACTGACAGTGTAGAATTCCACATTCACTCAATCAATGAATGTACAAAGGATCTAACTTTCATTTGCCTGAAATACATAGACCTTGAGTATGTACTTAAGTGTCTTTTCTTATCCTCAAATTATTAACCAAAAGAATGACAATTTTATTACAGGGATTTGGGCCAAATAATGCATATAAATAAATAAACCTGCTGCCTAGAACAGGACTAGACATTCACTTTAAAACCTTTCCTGGCATGGCCGGGGATTTAGCTCAGTGGTTCTGGTGCCTGTCTTCCAAGCGCAAGGACCCGGGTTCGATCCCTGGTAACCACATACAGTACTGGGCGTGGAGACTCACGCCCAGCAGCAACCAATACCACATACCACAGTGCCGGGCATGGTGGCTCACGCCTGTAATCCCAGTACTCGGGAGGCAGAGGCAGGAGGATTGCTGTGATGTGAGTCCGAGGCTGAGCTCAGGGCCAGCCTGAACCACAAAGCAAGACCCTGTCTCAAAAAAACCTAAAAAAAAAAAAAAAAACCATTCCTGGGAGTAAGTGATTTAGCTAATTCTTGACCAAACAGATCTAAGAAATCTTCTTAAGATACTTCATAATAGTTCAGATGCTTGTGTATTGACTCCAGGAATCTACAGTAGTCAATCTGTGCCAGATGGAGGGCTGCATACCTAACACTATTCCACCACCAGCTTTTCCTTGAGAAACGTCCTTTCCTTTGAACTAAGCACAAGCTGTCTGATAAGAAGCAGGCCTCTCACCATAGGCAGTATACACTTGGATGAAGTCCAGATTCTATTCTTCATTTCCCTGGCCTACACTCTCTGTGACTTGAAGGCAAAAGCACACAAAAATCATGAAAAGATGGTAACATAACGGTAGTGACACTTGGTTCTAACAGTTTCTCAGTAATTAATGACTTGATATAAGCAAATTCTCTTGGGACTCATAAATTAGATATGTCTTGCAAAGTACAGATGACATCCTAACCATGCTTGAAGAAATTTTATGCCTGTAAACAGACAATGTACACCTTTCAGGACTCTGGTCTCAACTAGTTAACAGCCAGGTTAAAGGTAAACTGCAAAGCATTTATAATTAACATGGTTTTAACTAACAATAATTTTTTCCTCTACAGGCTGATCAACTACTATTTTCATTGCAACTACAAAAGGTGTTGGAAATATCACCTCACTTATTGCACTATTTCTCCAAGGACAAGATTGCAGAAAGTCCATGGGGGGGGTTGCAATGAAATGATCTTAAATTATAAATGCTGCTGCATATAATCGTTAACTTTTCTGGGAGACAGAAACTTGGAAAATTTTCTTAGAATTTGGAAATAAGTTTTATCTCCAACTGCATGAATCACTCAGCAAGTCAGCTATATACTGTTTCAAAATAAATTACTACTTTAGCATGTCACCTGATTCAATGATTTTCTTTTCCTTTTCTTTCCTATCATCATATAAACAGTTTTGCAGATAGTGTCATCTCTGGCGATGTCTAGGGAGAAGAAAGAGATGAAGGTTGCTTAATACGTAAAGATTCACACTGGAATACATCCCACACACTCACCACCACCACCACGACCCCTCGCAAGAGAAAGGAGAAGCCCCTATGCTGCACGCTGTGATCAATGTGCAGGGCATGTGACATTGAATAATGTTGTTTGCAGCCAAACACTGAGATTCCACAGTCATACAGTGATTCATTCAGAGCTAGATACTAAATGGCAGGCACTCAGAATAGGCAAACTCGTCCTGCCTCGACTGAACCCACATTCCAGCTGGCCTTGGGAATCTGAGCCAGGCGCAGAGTCAGTCCACAGCTTGGGAGGCTAGATGGGGTCGACATAGGGGCGCACAGGCCTGAAATGAAGGTGCTAAGGCTTTACATTGGTTACCTCGTTAAATTTCATGCCACGCCGGGAAATCACTGCTATAAACCCCCTCTGGACATGGGGACTTTGGACGAAGCAGAAGGTTGAGAGGCTCTCGCCAGGGCTCCCGCTATCAGGCTCCTGCTGGGGGCGCTCTGGCTCCGGCTTCTCAGACGGAGAGTTGGAGCGGACGGGGTGGGGCCCACAGCAGAGAAGGGGCGTCTAGTGCTGCGCAGCACACGCTTGAGGCTGACGAGAAGCGTCCGCCCCTCCTCCAGCCCACTCGCGGCGGGGAGGAGGTTCTCACGCCCCTGCTCCTGAGTGACTGCCTCGCAGGTCGGAAGGAAGCGGGGTAAGGGATGAGTCATCCCGCCTAGTTCCTCCTTCCTGGGCCCCTATCCTTCGCTTGTCAGCCCCCTCCTGAGATCCTGCAGCCGCGAGCTAGCGAGGGAAACTGCTCCTCCTCAGACTTCACCAAACCCCCTGTGGCCTGCGGCTAAGAGGAGACAGACAAGACACTTAACCAATGAAAACTCTGCTCTCTCGCCTGCCGTCCAATGAGTCTCGACTCCCGGGTGGGGCGGGGCTAGCGACAGGAGGGGGCGGCCCCTGGTCAGCTCCCCGCGCGGCGGCTCGGCAGCTCACACAGCGATCGCGTCGCAGGGAGTCGGCGCCAGAACAACGCGGGAAGGCTCCTCCTCCGCTGCCGCTGCTGGCCGAGGTGCTGGACGCGACAGGCCCGTCGGCCACACAGCAGCCCAGGCGTCCGCGGCTGCAGGTGCTGCAGCCTCGCTTCCCTCCAGGTCCCCATGGAAGAGATGGAGGAAGAGTTGAAATGCCCCGTGTGCGGCTCTTTCTACCGGGAGCCCATCATCCTGCCCTGCTCCCACAACCTGTGCCAGGCGTGCGCCCGCAACATCCTGGTGCAGACCCCGGAGTCGGAGTCTCCTCAGAGCCGTCGGGCCTCCGGCTCCGGGGTCTCCGACTATGACTACCTGGACCTGGACAAGATGAGCCTGTACAGCGAAGCGGACAGCGGCTACGGCTCCTACGGGGGCTTCGCCAGCGCGCCCACCACCCCGTGCCAGAAGTCCCCCAACGGAGTGCGCGTGTTTCCCCCCGCCATGCCGCCACCGCCCACCCACCTGTCACCGGCCCTGGCCCCGGTGCCTCGCAACTCCTGTATCACCTGTCCCCAGTGTCACCGCAGCCTCATCCTGGACGACCGGGGTCTCCGCGGCTTCCCCAAGAACCGCGTTTTGGAAGGGGTCATCGACCGCTACCAACAGAGTAAAGCCGCGGCCCTCAAGTGCCAGCTGTGCGAGAAGGCGCCCAAGGAGGCCACCGTCATGTGTGAACAGTGCGACGTCTTCTACTGCGACCCGTGTCGCCTGCGCTGTCACCCGCCCCGGGGGCCCCTGGCCAAGCACCGCCTGGTGCCCCCGGCCCAGGGCCGCGTGAGCCGGAGGCTGAGCCCGCGCAAGGTCTCCACCTGCACCGACCACGAGCTGGAGAACCACAGCATGTACTGCGTGCAGTGCAAGATGCCCGTGTGCTACCAGTGCCTGGAGGAGGGCAAGCACTCCAGCCACGAAGTCAAGGCGCTGGGGGCCATGTGGAAACTGCACAAGGTGAGTCCGGAGAAAACCCAGCTCCCTGCGCCTCGGATCCCTCGGTTTTGTCTCTCTCGGTCCTGCTCTTTTGCTCACGGCGCAGCCCAGCGGGGGCGCGATGAAGGTGACTTCCGCGCCGGCCTCCCGCTCTGGTGCAATGCAGAAGGCTCGGGGGAGCTTCCAGCGCACACGGGGTAGTTGAATGTCCCCGGAGTTGCTGCCAGGCTGCCTCAGAGTGGGTTTCCCCGGGAGCGCTGCCTGGGAGCTGCGCGCAGGACGCCCCTTCTCCCCCGCGGGTTGCAGCCCCTTCCCGCGGCCGGAGGGTGGCACAGTGCCGCGCCGCTGGGCATAGCCTCGCCAGTGCTGAAGGCCGCGGGGAAGCTTGGAGAAGGGCCGGCCGAGAGTCCCGGGGAGGGGCGGGTGGTCTGTCTGCCCTGGAGGGGCCGACGCCGAGAAGCGCCGCGGGGGCGGTGGAGGCGCCGCGGGGAGAATGCTGATGAGCTGGCGCTGGGTCCGGCGGGAGCGAATTGAGTCCGAGTGCCCAGTGCCAGAGGTGGGGGTGGAATCCCTCGGTCACCATGGCAACGCGGAGAACAAGCTCGGGCTTGAGCCTCCTAGAGCGGGACCTGAGGCTGGAGCGACAAGAACCAGTTTTCCGTGCGGTTGCCCACTAGTAGTCAAGCAAGAGCATCTCCCAGGGAAACCCCTTCCTCTCCATCACCCTCAAGCCCGTTTCTCGAAGATTTAAGTCTTGTTCTCTTTTGGGACAAAACTTTGAGACACTTGTTAATACATTATCTTCCGATCTCTTTTGATGGTGCCTTCGGCGCAGCTTGTCACGAGAGAATCCCTTAACAAAGGAGGCTATTCCACTCTCTACCCCAAATCCCGGGTGGCACATGTCTCTCAGGACCTATGCCTGCCGTCTTATGGGCCTCGAAGCTTCCCACACACTCCCTCTGCTCCAGCCACACGGTTGTTCAGTCAGCACCACGCACCTTCACACCCTAGCAACCTTACGTTTGGGCTCTCTAGGCCCAAGCTCCTCCCCAGGCAGGGTCTCAATGGTTCACTTACTGGCCCCTTCCAGTTTCTGCTCACTGAGACTTTGCTAACAATAGTGGTTGCATCCCTCTCTGGCCCCCCAGATCTCTTCATTTCTTCCCAGTAACACCTATGTGTTGTTGTTTCCTTTTTATATTTATCCATTACGCTCCTTCACACACATAGGAAAATAAGCTTTATGCAGAAAGAGGTTGATAGAACATTATCCTCACGCTGCTCAGAAGGAAGGGAATCACTTTACAAAGATAAAAGCATATCTTTTGACTTTTGCTGTTTAAATAATCCACCAAGGTGGAAGTGGCTGGTGCAGGATCATGAGAGGGAACTTTTGTTTCCGTTCCTGGGTTGCATGCTAGGATGAGGCAAGGCAAGAAAGATGGTGCGAGGCCTTAGCTGTGGCCTGGTGCTTAGTTTCCCAGGATTTCTTGGAGACTGGAAATGCTGCACCTTGAGAGATGCCGACTTTGATTAAGGCTAGAAATGTGATAATTTATTCAAGGCAATAAAAGAGCAAATTTCGCTATTTTCCACCCATCATCAGAGTTTCTTAACTATGTGTTCCAACCAATCTGATCCGTGTATACAGTGTTTTGTATTCTCACATACAACCTGTTAAGCTATATTAGCAATGTTAAGATTTAATTTAGCACAAACCTAATCACAACTGGGCACATGCTTCTGTTTTTAAAACATTTCTGTTTATATTTTCTAAGATGACATTTAATTTTGAAACTTCAGAACTTTAGCCATGTTTTTCTCCATAATATTTTGCTCTAGCACTAACTGCATCCTATGCTGACTTGCATATAGAATATAGCAGAGAAATCAAGCATCCTGTCTAGTCAGATATAGACCAATGAAGATGGTCAAACCTCAGCATCACTTTTCTATGAAAAAAGTGTCTATAGTTTGTCCACTAATAACAAAAAAAAATCTTTAAGTCTCTGCCAAACCCCATATACCATTGAAATGTTAAGTCATTTGTTTAAAATACAGTGGAAATTGTGAGTAGAGACTATGGTGCTGATGGGATGGAAAGTTGGATATAATCAATAACAGTGTTAAAATCTGAGATATAGGGTAGAATGACTAGAAGACTATTTGTTCTCTGATCTTCTCTGCCCAGTTTTTCCAAAATAGTCAGTAGGCATCATTTTTCTCCAGTGAATGTCAAGATAATTAAACTGCTGCCTCGAATAAATAAGGCAGAATGATAACAGATTTTAACATTCAGTTGTTGACTGTTAAATGAACAACAAGCATTACTTTCAAACCTTATTTCCTTAGATAGTTAATATGTTAATATTCGATGTCCTTGGAAAGACTGGGATTTAGTTAATTATACCTTTAGCTCTACAAAATCTTTTGAGCGAACAAGGTGGGGGCCAGGATTTCCATGCCTTTTAAAATATAAGAAAGCAAAGAATTATGCTTACTTTTCCCAAAGTCGGGCAGTTAGTTGTCAACATAGGTTATTATGAAACCTGAATGTTTTCATTATTGTCCTATCTTCTCAGTCACTTCTCCCAATGAAGAAAGCACTGCATATAAGCATTTCCCTCAGGCACAAGGGTCTTACCCATTCAAAACAAAACGGCTGAAGTTTAAGTAATTTTTAAAAGAAGTATTTAAAATTTATTAGCTGTCAGTTTAAATTTCAGATATTTGAGATGTTCAGTATTTATAAAAAAAATACATGTGAAGTAGCTTTTCAGTCAAATCTCTGATAATAGGTTTTATTTATTATCAGCACCTGTTATATTTCTTTACCTACCTAGCTCATCCTAATATAAAAATTACAAAACAAAAAATTATTTTGCAGACATTTGAAAAGAGGAAATTGGAACCACTGTTATTTTTTGTAATCTTGAGCAGTGCACATTCCAGATCCTAATGTGATTGTCCTTGAATTCCTGGCATGTTTTTCAATCACTGAATCTGTAAAAGATTCCTAATCATTCTTTTGTGTTTGAGAAAAAATTTTCTTTTCTTTATTTTAAATTTGTTTTTGTTTTAGTTTTTGAGACAGGGTCTCACTTTGGAGTTCAGGCTGGCCCTGAGCTCACTATGTAGCCCAGGCTAGCTTCAAACACACAGCAATCCTCCTGCCTTTGCCTCCGGAGTTCTGGGAGTATAGGCATGAGCCACCACACCTGGCAAGATTTTCTTTTCTATCTTAACATCTGACTATTCATTCTAAATTTGTCTCAAGTGTTGTTGTTTCTCTCTTTTCTTTTTAAAGAAGATTTTAAACAAAGTTGTGCTTTCATTCCCAAAGAATTCTGGAAAACTACCCACTTAATTGTATAGTGACATCTCCTTAAGTATTTGTGCAGCAAAACATATTATATAATGTCACTAAAATGGTATTCATTAGCTATATATCCATATATACAGTAAGTACATTATAATCTGTATGTTCTTGTGGTCAATGTAGTAGGCCTCTTTTTCCCTTTTACTGTACTTCTAGTGAACCTAGAACATTCTGTGTGTATTGGGAACATTGTCACGGATCTTAAGGAGAATGTGGCAGAGAAGAGAATTGTTTCCCTTTGTCCTGAGACACAGTGAGGGTGCTAGGTGGCAGGAGTCCTTTTTCACAGAACTGACACGGTTACTTATACCCTGAAGACTCTCGGTGAGTCTTGTACCTCTCTGTGTTCCTCACCCCCAAGGATGGAAAAAAGCAAAAACTAAAAAGTATTCTGGAAAAAGCACTTTAAGTGTTGTTAAATTGCCAGTTTCACTTTGGTATAACCAGGTACTGTGTGTGAGACAGAAGTCTTAGGTCTCACTATTCAACAAAGACTGTGAAAATCTCATCCCCAGTTTGCTCCTGTCAGAGAACAAGGTATGGTCCAAAGCTGCCCTGGTCGGTGGTTAAAAGAGCAAACCATGTCCTCACAGGTCCAGAGAGAATACTCTTTAAAGTAAGCTCAAGGAATATATATGATACTAGAGAAATATTTACACGTTAAGCAACAGTATTTTTTTTCATAAAAAAAGATAAAGTAGCTGATGGCTCCATTTTTTGTCAGACTCTTCACAGAAATATTATCACTTTGAAGGAGTTGAAATTGTTTTCTCTGGCTATGAAAAGATACTGTTAATTAGAATTTCAGGTCAAATCACAGTTTGCATTAAGTAAGAGAAAGTTATCATAGCCATCTCTTATTGTGTAATAAGAATATTGCACAGACAAAAACTACCCTCCCGTCAGTAAAATACATTTCACATCTCTCTCTAAACAACTTATTAGAATTTTCAATGTGAATATACATATATGGGTTAAGTATTTATTATCTGAGATGCTTAGAAACAAAGAATTTCAAATTTGGAAGATTTTTTAACATTTGCTTATAAATAATAAGATATTTTGGTAATAGGATCCAGGTATAAACACAAATTTGTTTATGTTTCAAGTGCCTTATTCAGATAGCCTGAAGATAGTTTTATACGATATTTTCAATTTCCCTATGATCTGTCATGTGAAGTCGGTGTAGAATTTTCCAGTTATGGTGACATGTCCCCATTGAAAGAGTTTTGAATTCTGCAGCATTTCAGATTTCAGACTTCAGATTAGGTATGCTCAACTTGTATCTTAACTTGGACAGAGAGGAAGGTAGAATTTATTAAGTGGTAAATGCTTAAGAAGAAAATAGTTCTAAATAGTATCATTTTTGTCAGTTTTATCAAAGATGTTGGTTGTAGGAAACAGGAATTCACTCAGGTAGTCTCAGGATTTCATGGAAAGTGAAACCAAATCTGTACCTAGGAGATCAGAACAGGAAAACTGGACTAAGTTTATTCTCAGTACCAGTCAGTTTAGACAAAATTTTGCTGCAGTAACAATCTCCTTATCCTAGTGGACTTCAACAGAATGTAATTTGTTAGTATATCAGCATTGTGGAGTCTTTTCCTCTCTTCTTTTTTCTTTGCATGAACTAGTTTGTGTTGGTTTTCTAGACTCAACTAAATACTGGCTTTTAAATCATTTGTATCTCAAGACTCTAATTATTATTCATTCTAGAAATTGTCTCTAAAGCACTATAGTTAGAAGACAGCATTCTGATGTGATAAATACAAAACTAGAGGGCCAATTTTGGTTCAAGGAAGCAGAACTTGTCTAATATTCAGTGCTGTCTACTTACTCATTTCTAGTAGCCTTATTAGCCTACTGGCAAATTGCTTCAACTTTTTCTTTTTAAATTCTGGTTTGCCTACAAAGAGGCCTAAGGAATTTTTTCTTTTCTTTTTTTTAAATTGTGAATTACTCAACATGTGTGCTGATGGCACTTAAACAGGGCAGGGAGATTCGAAAAGCAAACACTGCCAATAATCAATTTTATTTATTTGCAAAGGAAAGAAGCTTTGAAGTCATATATAGTTCTCCAGAATTCATTCTGTTTTAACTCAGAAATTCTAAAGTCCAGTGCTATGGACTGTTTCTTGTCTAGTCCCTACCCCTATTTTTGTACTAAGTGGTTGCTAGACAAAAATTGGCTTAATGAAGAAAAGAGTCAGTAGAGGAAGATTAATCATTAATAACCTAGCCCCAGTATTTTTAGTTTTTATATTACCCTGAGAGTAATCCTTAAATACAGGAACTTGTATTTAATACTTTTGTTAGAATATACATAATGCCTACCTAGTGCAAGGCACTCTTCTAGCCCATTTTCACATTTAATGTTGATAATATACACATCTTCCTATGAAAAAAATCAAGGCAGGGTGGCCTGGCAGAGGGGTATCGTAGAGGAGAAACAGTTCATGGTGGATAGAAGGCAGCAAAGTAGTGAAGAAGTAACAAGCCACCATGGTAGCCCTGTTTCTGTCCCTTTTATTCTATCCAGGGTATATGGCCTTAGGGTAGGTAGCACTCACCCCAGGAAGCGCCTTCCCATTATCCACTGCCAGAACCAGGCCGGAACAGTCAACGGACTGGTTTAGTAAGCACATATCCTTTTTTTTTTTTTTAGGTTTTTTGAGACAGGGTCTCACTTTGTAGTTCAAGCTGGCCCTGAGCTCAGCCTCAAATTCACATCACATCAATCCTCCTGCCTCTGCCTCCCCAGTGCTGGGATTACAGGCGTGAGCCACCACACCCGGCACTGTGGGATGTGATACTGGTTGCTGCTGGGCGTGAGTCTCCACGCCCAGTATTGTGATGTGGTAACCGGGGATCGAACCCAGGTCCTTGTGCTTGCAAGACAGGCGCTGGAACCATTGAGCTAAATCCCCGGCCCCAGTAAGTACATATCCTTAATTCTAGCATCAAGCACTGTAGAACCAGCCACCTCTGAAATGTGCCACTTAGACCACATGAAGCTTAGGGAGGACATCTAGATATAAGCAATGACAGGATCAAATTCAGGACCACGCTAGCACTGAGACATGTGATGGAGGATCTTAGGTTGTTGTCCAGGCTGATCTCAAACTTGCCAGCCTTCTTTCTCAGTCTACCTAGTATTTACAATTAGAAGTATATGCCATTGTGCCTGGCCATAAGTTCATTTTTGAACACAAAAATATATTTAAAACTGCTCTTTGTTTGCTGTCTTTTCTGAACTCTTTGTCTATGTAATTTAAAGAAAATGTGTTTATTCCACTTGAAGAATAAACACCTGACCTGCTTTTCATCATGAATGTGAAATTTGTGAACTGGGAAAGGCTATTGTTTCAGAATGAATTTAAACTCTGCCAGGAAAAACTGTTTTCCATATGCCTTGCTGCTATGGTTTAAATGTATTTCCCAATTGCAAGGCATGGTGACACATCTCTGTAACCCTAGCACCTTGGAGGCAGAAGTGAGCGGATTGCCGTAAGTTTGAGGCCAGCCTGAGCTACATAGTAAATCAAGGCCAGCTTGAACCACAGAGTGAGGCCCTGTCTCCAAAAAAAAGAAAGAAAGAAAAGTGCTCCCCAAGTCTTATATGTTAGAAATTTAATTTTTAGTGCAATCATGTTGAAGGGTGGGATCCTGAAGAGATAAAATCCTGAGGTCTGTGCCCTCATTAATTCATTAATGCCATTATCATGGCAGTGGGCTGGGTATAGAAGGATTCCTGACAAAAAGTGTGCATTGTGCCCCCTTCTCTCACCACTTCTTCTTCTTTTTTTTTTTTTTAGGTTTTTTGAGACAGGGTCTCGCTTGTGGTTCAGGTTGGCCCTGAGCTCAGCCTCAAACTCACATCACAGCAATCCTCCTGCCTCTGCCTCCCCACTGCTGTGCTTACAGGTGGGAGCCACCACGCCCGGCACTGTGGTATGTGGTACTGATTGCTGCTGGGTGTGAGTCTCCACACCCAGTAATGTATGTGGTTACCAGGGAAACTAACCTGGGTCCTTGCGCTTGCAAGAGAGGTGCCGGAACCACTGAGCTAACTCTCCGGCCCTGCTCTCACCACTTCTTGTCCATGTGATGTCTTCATCAGATGTCTGAGACAGTCTGAGACTTCACAGCCTCCAGAACTGTGAGCCAAATACTACATTTCTATTCATTATAAATGACTCAGGCTGTAGTATCCTATTATAACAGCACGAAATTGAACAAGACACACAGAAACAGAACTGCATGTTTTTTACTAACGGCTGTGATCAAAGAAGAAATTGTTCCTTCCAAACAGCTCTGAAGAATTAGATTTGGAAATTGAATGCTAAAGATTGTTCTTTGGTACGGAAGTAGCTACCTTCTACCAGTAGTAGTACACAGAGATTGTTAATGCTCATCTACTGCTCCCTTATTTATGTAGAGCTGACTTTTCAGTCTGATAGCAGCAATTTAGCTTTACTGATACTTTAGTTCATTCTTCTTTACTTGGCTTATAGCTTGCATTTGAAGCAGCACCTACTTGACACCAAGTGGGCATGCTCCAGGAAGTGTGAGAGATGATAACTGTACTCTGGCCTGCTGTTTTTGCCAGCCTGATACATGCTGTATTCTCTGAACGAAGCAGCTCACAGAGAAGAATAGATGTGAATGTGGGGGACTGAACAGTTTCTGCTAACATAGCCTATCTTCATAACAGGCTTTGTGATTTTGTAGGGAACAAAAATCTTAGAAATTCCAGTGTACATAGACAGGCTCAGCTGTCAGCACAACTCAGCTAGTGCCAAACAGAAGTGATTCTATAACACAATCTACCTTTTTAGATTATCTGTACTTTAGCTCCTTTCCATTACAGCAAATAACAAACACTTGATCTCATTACAGATACATGTAGCTCATTTTGTAGTATTACTGATATTTGTCATCACTAAGACAATGATTCATGAAACTGATGAGATGCTATGCCATCCTCCCTCTCACACTTACAAAATGTTATCGCAGAGCATTAGTCACATAAAATCAAATGTAAAATAGGGCTTCTATCCAGGCTAATAAATCTTACATGGCATCGTCAAATCCACGGTGCTTTTAACAAAGTTATTGATCTTATTGACCATCAATCATCCACTAAGCAAGGAAATATGTTTGTGTTTAGCACCCGATCAATATGGTACAAAGAAGCATGACGTTTACATGCTACTTTGTGTTATCTGGCTACCATTAATGTATATAAAATATTAACACATGTCAAAATTTTCTCCACTTTCTACTTCAAAGATCAAAAAGTATGAAATATTGAAACTTGTAGGAGCTCTGCATTTCCAGGTTGCCTTCATGAAATTAATTGGAAAGGTCACCAACTGTGACAGTCCTTCCCTTACAGTTCAAAAATGTTATATGTACTTCTAGCCTGAGACACAGATTTTGAATGTTCTGGTCACTGTTTATTTTTAAAGTGTAGAATTTGTTTAGATTTATAATTAACTAAAAACTATATTACTTAAAGTATTGGTATTGGCAAGTTAGTGCATAAATATTTCACATGATTTTTTTTTTTTTTTTAGGTTTTTTGAGACAGGGTCTCACTTTGTGGTTCAGGCTGGCCCTGAGCTCAGCTTCAAACTCATATCATAGCAATCCTCTTGGCTCTTCCTCCCAAATGCTGGGATCACAGGCATGAGCCACCATGCCTGGCATTATGGTATGTGGTACTGATTGCTGCTGGGTCTGAGTCTCCACGCCCAGTATTGTATATGGTTACCAGGGATCAAACCCGGGTCCTTGCACTTGCAAGACAGGCGCCGGAACCACTGAGCTAGATTCTTGGCCTTCACACGATTTTTTGAAAAAAGAAATATCCAGCCATAGAGAATGTGGATGCTTCTGGTATAGAGAATACTCTCAGTTCTACCTTCCATGCAATATTTGATTCTAACACAGCATTTTAAGACTGCTATTATTATTTCCAAAAGACTTAGTGATTGCCTAGACTCATGGTTTGACCAAGACAGGGCTTAGATCAGGCCTGTTTCACTCTCAAGTCCACATATTTACCTCTTTTATCAACAGTAAATACTATTTTTGTTTAAATGTTTTGCAAATTGTCCCAATTTCATATTTATTTTGTAATGGCATTCATATTAGTCAATTCTGGCATTGAACGCTGAAGCAAAACTAACTCAGTGGCTTCTCCCCTTGGAGGTCCCACAGCTTTCCCACACCCAGCTAGCCTAGCAGTAAATTCATCATCCCTATCCAAATGTAACTCACTGATTCTTACTTTTGAATAGGAACCAAAGAACACAAACATCTTAATTCAAAAGAGATGTTAGTGAAAAGTGTCAATGCAAAGCACTTCAAAACTCCTAGAATCTACATGTAGTATTTCAGAATATTGGCTTCAGAAAACCAAACAGGTTAACATAACAGAGAAATGCATTAAGTCCTAGACTATCAAATAAACAAGTAAGACTTAGAAAGAATCTTAGAATAATTTTCTTTAATAATTTGACCACTTGCTGTGCTCTTAGTACACAATGTTTTAGACACTGACCCATGGCCTTTCTGTGCATTAAAGGATAAATTTTCCACAACTCTATGAGGCAGATACCATTACTATCTTCATATTACAGATGAGGAAACTAAGAAAGCAAAAAGCCAAAGGCAGAGCTAATAAACTGCAGAAGCCAAGTTTTCACCTAAAAAAATTACAGATTCTATCATTTCACCACTATAACTATGGTCAACTGGACAAAGGAGACCCCACAAGTAGCTTTGTTCACTCTCATCCTGACAAATAATGCTGCTTGTCAGTACTGTGGCCCATTAGAACCTACAGCAAATTCCCTTTCTGACAACCCTCATAAGCCATTCCAAGGCAGTGCTTGGATAAGCTGTGACAGGATCAGCTCTGACAAATAGAGGATTTGCAAAACATAAAAGCAACAAGAGGAAGTGAATTTATTATCTAATTGGGAATACTGGAATTGTTCCTCCACCTCTACCAAGTTTCACTTGGCCTGAGTTTGATAAAGGAGTCCACATCAGTACACTATCACAAAATTTCAGAGTTGCCGTGGTTTCTGTTACTTAAGGTTTACATATAGTATTGAAAAAAATCAGTGTAAGATATCAAAATGGTGAGATTTCCCATACATTTATAAGTTATAAATTGATAGAATTGAGACACAGGATCTTAGAAATCACGTCCCCTAAGTCTAGACAAAATTGAAACCTTCCTAAGTTATCAAAGTTACATAGAGCATCTTACTTAAGAAAAAAAAAAAAAGCAGAACACCTTAGTTGAATGTACATTAATAATTTGGAGCAGATCCAAGGAATCATTTGAATTGCTGCCTTCCTTTCCCTCTCCCTTCCTCCCTTCCTTCAACTTTTCTCTCTCTTCCTGCCCCTCTTTCTTCCCCCTTTTCTTTCTTCTGGTATGTGGAATCTAACCCATAGCTTTCCTTCCACATGCACTCTACCTCTGAATTACATGAGCCCAGTGAGCCTTCCTTCTTGCTTTCACCAGCATGTCCATTTTTCTCACCAGCTCCCCATCCTTGAACAGGAACTTCTCTCTACCCAGCCCACTCGCCTCTTGCATACTCTGTCCTCAGCCCAACTCAGGCTTTTCCAGCCTTGGTTTAATTCCCACTAAGGGTGTTGACAGCTCCTCAAATCAAATCTCCTATGTAGCAGCTTTAGGGCTGGCACCAATCCCAACAAGAGCTATTGTAATGGACTTGGCCAGTAACCTATAATGTTAAAATGAGATTACAGTGTATGCATCTAGGTTATATAAAGATGAACTCTTGTAATTCTTCTTTTGAAAGATGTCATAAAATGATTTAACTAAATGCAACACAGGATGCATTGACATTCAGCCACCTCTGTAGTGAAATACAGTACAATTGAATAGAACCTGAATATTTATGCTTACACTGACAGCAGGAAATAATGGAAAATCTATAAATTTAGTATATAGAAAATAGAAAAGAATGAATTAGCAGGCAACTTATTAGCTAATATACAAAGACTAACCATTACTTTCTTTTGAACAGAGCCAAAAAATTCAATTATGTTGTAGTTTCACTTATTTAAGTCTTTCATTTACTTACATAAGAACAAAGTCATCAATCTATTATTTAAATTATTTAATTTGCATATTTTGATGGTTTGGGGGTTGTCAATTATTAACTTTTTTTTTTTTTCTTGAGACTGAGTCTTGCTTTGTAGTTCAGGCTTGGCCCTGAGCTCACTGTGTAGCTCAGGCAAGCCCTGAGCTCATAGCAATCCTCCTGCCTCTACCTCCTGAGTGCTGGGATTATAGGTGTAAGCACCACACCTGGGACTGTGGTTTGTGGTACAACTGATTGCTGGTAGGTTTGAGTCACCACGCCCGACATTGTTGTATGTGGTTTACCAGGGATCGAATTAGGGACCTTGTGCTTGCAAGGCAGGTGCCAGAACCACTGAGCTAAATCCCCAGCCCTCAATCGTTAACTTTTCTAAAATTATATGCAAAAAGTTTCTTGTGAAATAGCCATCAAATAATTAATTCAGAGTATTTTTATTTGATTTTTCAAATAGCATTGTTTATATTTGACATTTATGATATGATGTTAAGGGCTACATGTATATAGAAAAGTAGTTACCATAATGAACCTATAGGTAAGTTTATGTTGGTAAAAGCATCTAAAATCTGCTTATCAAATAGAAACCCTTAATGTAATATAATTTTTTTTTTTTGAAACAGGGTCTCACTTTTGTAGTTCAGGCTGGCCCTGGGCTCAGCCTTGAATTCACAGCAATCATTCTATTTCTGCCCTAAATCCCCAGCCCTAACGTAATACAAATTTAACTACCCTGTTTCACTTGAGATCGGTGGACTTGTTCATTCCCTTTATCTTCTACTTTGTATCATTTGATCTGTAACTCTACAATCTGCCCTGCTTCCATAGTAATCACTATATTATTATGTTTATTTGATTATTTATACCACAAACAAGTGAATCAATACCATATTTTTCTTTCTGTGCCTGGCTTATCCCACTTAGTGTAATGTTCTACAGACCTAAGTTGTAGCAAACAATTTTTCTTTCATCAAGGCTGAGTAGTATTTGTGTGTGTGTGTGTGTTCACATTTTCTTCATCTGTTCACCCACTGATGGACTCTTCTGTTTTTCCATATCTTGGTTATTATGAATCACAGAATGTTTTTAGATAAATTGTTTAACTCGTATATCTGAATAAATATTGGATTTAAAAATTTACCCCCTTTATGGGGGCTGGGGATTTAGTTCAGTGATTCCAGCACCTGTCTTGTAAGCACGAGGGCCCAGGTTCAACTCCCGGTAACCACATACGGCAATACTGGGCATGGAGACTCACGCCCACCAGCAATCAGTACCACATACCACAGTGCCAGGCATGGTGGCTCACGCCTGTAATTCCAGCACTCAGGAGGCAGAGGAAGGAAGATTGCTGTGAGTTTGAGGTTGAGCTCAGGGCCAGCCTGAACTACAAAGCAAAACCCTGTCTCAAAAGAAAATTTACCTCCTTAGTCTTTATTAAATCTCATCATTTTATTCAGAGATTAAATCACATTTTTTAGTGTTTCACTATACACTCACTACATTCTGTCCTATCCTACTGTTCTTTAATCTTCCCTACTGTCCAGTAATCTCCACTCAACTCTATCTCCATTGGAACTACCCAGAGGACTCCATCTGTGTTGTGCAGTGCTCTTAGTACTGCTGACTCAAGTTCAGGATACTGGTGAAAAGACCCTGCTATTTAGCAGGTACTGAGTTCTAGGTTTATTTAGCTATTCAGTTGAAAAATTCATGCAATGAAAGAGATTTCCACTTTGAGTACATAAACAAAGCACTTTGATAGGCTCAGAAAAAGGAATGGCTAATAGTTACATAGGTATTGGTGCATTTTCATTCCCAAGTACCTCTGAAAACTTGTTCTTGCACCATGTTGAAACCAAGGTCATGGGATAGCTGTTGCTGAACAGATCTGTTCTGTGAACTCTGCTATATCTGCAATTTTTATGTCAGTGTCTTTTCCACCATGAACTTTTATTTAACAGGACAACTCATGAGAATTGGATTAGGAAGGCTTTGTATAGGTCGAATGTGTTGAGTTTGAGGGCCAGGACTTAACCTTGACAACTCAAACCTCACCTCAAGTCTAATATGTCTTATCAGGAGATGTGAAATATGTCTTCCCATCTCTTAAGTGCAATTGGTCATTCAGGCCACTATGCAGCAGCTAAATCAATGCCTTATTGGCTGAGCACAATGTCAACAAGCATCATGACAGTATACATAAGACAGGAGAATGTAAAATGCACAGCAGGAATTCAGGTTAACAGGCAAGAAAATGAGAGAAACAGGCAACTCAGTGAGCCTGGCAGAAATGTGAAATCTAGGTGGGAGTTGGGGCCTAAGAATGAGAGCCCGGCAATAGAGCCTTTTTTGTGATAAACTGTAGTGGGAACTGCTTATGTTCTGTTTCTAGGTCTATTACAGTTCAAGAAGCAGAATGGATGGGTTAAGTATATGGGCCTTGTGGCTTGAGGGAAGACTCGGTTAGCCATGCATAAACTTTAGGAAGTTATCATATGTAAATGAGGTCAATACAATATAGTTTTCCCATCTGTGCATTGGAGATAATGACTGGACCTACGTCCAAGGATGGCTGTTGATAAAGGAAGGAATGGAAGACAAAAGGCCCTTAGGACAGTGCCTGGCCAGAATAAGTTCTGATCAGTGTGAGCTATCACTACCTGTTAGATGGTGCTGGTGGTTCCTGCCTACACTCATGATACAAGAGCCCACTGAGACCTAGATATAAGAGGAACCATTTTGTAATAAATCTGAGTTTTCATTATGGCTGTGTACTATGAAGTACTACAAAGAATGAAGCAAAAGCCAGAAGTTTACGTCTGGCTTCCTGTACAGAAATCCCTTAAACCAGAACTCAGAAACAGATGCTTCTTCACCTGGGTATGAAGGAAAGCCAAGCAGCAAGACACCCTGTACTCTGCACAGAGCATGCAGAAGAGCTAGAGAGGCAGAGGGCAAAATCTTGAGCAAGAATTGTATCAATGCCTTCTTGTCACTTCTGATCTTGAGTACAGATCATTCCAGGAAGAAAGGGGGCCAGTCCATCCTATGTAAGAGCTGGGCTTTAGAGATGGAAAGCCTTGTTTTTATCTGCTTGAGTGTCTGTACTAAGTTGACTGGTCTGTGCCTCAGTGTGTCATCTGTGGTACAAGCGACTACCACCTAGAGCTGAAAGGCAGGCCCAGTTACCTTGTCCTTGAAAAATCTTTCACATTTACATGACTCCAATAAATGACAGCTGTCTTTAATCTAAAGTCATTGAACTATACTGGTACCCTGGTACTTAGGTAGAAATTGGGAATTCAGCAGTGAAAAAATGGAAGCAAATACTTAAAAATCTCTTCCCATCTACTAAAGGGTATGAAATGCAACATTTGTTGAATTTCTGTTGAAATTCCCTTTTAGGATGTATGTTCTCTGACTGGACAACCCATGAAGAATTTTTGCATTTGATGGGTTTTATACTGAATGGAAGTAGGACTTGTCTTATTCAGAATTTGAACAAGAACAATAAGAAATTCAAACAGATGGGTCACCTCCAAGCCCCCAAAGGCTTGAGAATTAGAGCAGCTGGCATCTTCAGTATCATTTCTCTTTCCTCAGGTTCTCATTAAGGCTCCCAAACCACACTCATCAGTAGATATTTGTAGAGAACCCTAGCCCTTGTCTTTATGAAAAACAGCAAAAAATAAAATAAAATAAGTCCACAGGCCAAAAACTGCTGAGGAATATTTCCAACGTGCAACTCATAGTGGGTAGATGTTCCTGAAAATTGTGTGTAAACAAAATCAGATTTTAAATGTCTTGAGAGACATTTTCAATATAAAAACACTTTGGCATATATTTCCAATGTAAATGCATGTCTCAAATCCATATTGCCTAGATTCCAGGACACCCAACACACCAATAAGTTAAATATAGGCTTTTCTTTTTTTACTAGAAAAAAACCAATAAAAATGAAAAGAAAATTCACCAAGAAATAGTTGAAAGCTACATCCTACTTTCACACACTGACATGGAAGAAGAGTGGGGCCAGGGGTTCACCAAGAAATCTGCAGTTGTGGCAGCCACTGAAGTTGGAGCCACTGTTGGGCCTTTCTGGCAACACACTTCACTTCCTCAGACCCCAGCTTCTCATGTGTAAACCAAGCATGCAGAGCCAGATGAGAGCTAAGGCCCAGTCAGTGCCAGATTTAATTGGGATCCACGTTACTGATGTCTTTCTGACCCGGTTCCTGACAACAATCTCTTAGATAAAACTGTCAACTGCCTCCTGTTTGTGCCTTTGTGAAAGGATGCTTTACATGTCCTGCTCTCTCAAGTTTCTCAGTTGGGGCTTCTACATTTGGAGATGAAAGGTTGAAAGAATAAATAGCTGCAGCCTCTTCTCTCTAATTGTACCTGGATCTTAGAAGTGCAGGGTGGGGTGGAGGATGTCTACATCCTCGTGTCAGAAGGAGGCAATGCCGATGGGCAGAGAGGCAGTTAAGTGAGGACAAGAGAGCCACGCTGACCGGCTTTGAACCCTTCTTTCGCCATTCAGGGAGAGCAACCCACTGGTGGATCTGTATTAAGCTTAGTCTACAAATCACACTATCATCATTTCCTTGCACAAAAAGGGGGAATCAAGAAGAAATATAAAAGCAGTTTTTGATTATTTCCTCAAAGGATTGAGTGAGAAAAAAAGTAAAAAAACAAAATGGGCAATGATGCTATAGCCTTCTCACTCTCCATCAGATTTTGGTAGAGCTGAGTTGGGATGTGAGCTCTTTATCACAGAACAATAATGTATCACCAGGTAATTAGGTTGGTGCTACATTTTTAAGGGAGGCAAAATATTGTTCATTTTAGATGCCAGGTTCCTTCCATGTCACGTGATCATTAGAGCATTTGATCACACAGGAGAAACACATGCTGTCTTTTGGTTTGGTTTGGTTTGGTTTGGTTGATGTTATCACTGCTGATGTTGAGGGGGGTGTGGAAAGCCTACATGTGTAACATGTGCCGTGGCTGACTCCAGGCCACCTGCCTGAGATCACCGACCTTGGATCTAGGCAAGGTCATCCAGGCCAGCTCCAGCACCACCACCGTGTGTTAGTGTCTAGCTTTTCATAGGATGAGAGAAACAGCCAGATTGCAAGTATCCTAAAATTACTTCTAAAATTGGCTAAGACTGCAGCTGCAGAAAAGATATGTTACATAAATTTTTAGTGGCGTAATCATGAATGTACAATTTAAAGGATTCTTGCAAACTGATGACACCTGTGTAATTAGCACTAAAATCAGAAACAGAACCGCCAGCCCTCAGAAGCCCTCTTCATGTCCCATGCAGCCAGAGCCCCTAAGCCCTACCCTAGGGTCCCCAGTATCCTGACTTCTGACAGTGTGCTCATTTTGTATATCACTAAACATAACCATACAGCTTACACTCTTATGCATGGCTTCTTCTATTCTACTCTGTGTGTCACATTCATTCATATTATTCTGTACACCTTTAGGTCATTTGTCCTCATTGCTGTGCAGTATTCCACTTAATGAATATTCTACAGTTTATCCATTCTGGTATTGGTGGACCTTCACATGATTTTCAGGTTTGAGCTATTGTGACTTATACAGCTGTGAGTACTATAGTACCTGTCTATGTACAAATGTAAGGCTTCCTGTTGGGGGATACCTAGGAGAGAAATAGCTAGGTGATGAGGGTCCCACACACTTAGCATTAGCAGATATTGCAAAACTGTATTAGTAGATGGTGGTATCCTCATG
>PVIR01000423.1:0-96878 GCA_004026965.1 Petromus typicus
CGGCACTGTGGTATGTGGTACTGGTTGCTGCTGGGCGTGAGTCTCCACACCCAGTATTGTTATGTGGTTACCGGGATGAACCCAGGTCCTTGCGCTTGCAAGACAGGCACTGGAACCACTGAGCTAATTCCCCGGCCCCTGAAGAATATTTTTAATAGGATGAGATCCATTTGTTGATTCCTTCTGCTAGTTCTTGTGCTATAGAGGTTTTGTTCATAAAGTCTTGCCTTATGCCAATATCTCCAAGAGTTCTATCTCTCCATCCCCCAGAAGGTTTAGTGTTTCTGGTTTAATATTTAGGTATATATTCCACTTTGATTTTAGTTTGGTGCATGGTAAAAGACAGGGATCTAGCTATAATCTTTGGCAGACTGAAACCCAGCACCATTTTTTTAAACACCATTTATTAAAGAGGTTATCTTTCCTCTATTCAGAATGTTTGGACCCTTCATTAATGATGAGGAAGTTTAGTATGTCTGGAGTTGTTTCTGCATTTTCTAGTTTGTTCTATTGATCCCCAGGTCTGTTTCTTTGCCAGTACCATCCTGTTTTGGTCACAGTGGCTTTGTAGTATAGTTTCACATTGGGGATTTTGATATCTCCTACCATGTTTGTGTTGCCTAGAATTGCTTTTACTATTCTAGGTCTCTTCTGCTTCTAGAAGAGTTTTTGAATTATTTTCTCTAGACCTGTGAAACATGCTGCTGGGGTTTCAATTGGGATTGCATTGAATCGATATAGTAGTTTTGGGAGCATAGTCATTTTGATAATATACCTCCTAGGGATGCAAGATAGGAATCCAGCTTTGTCAAGGTGTATGATCTTCTTGATGATCTTCTGTATAGTGTTTGCCAACATCTTATGGAGGATTTTTGCATAAATATTAATTAGAGAGACTAGCCTGTAGTTCTCTTTCTCTTCTTTTGGAATCAAGGTAATAGTTGCATCTAGAAATGAATTTGCTTTGAGGAATGAATTTAATTTCATTAAACAGATTGAGAAGTGGCGACAGTAAAGCCATCAGGACCAAGACTTTTCTTTGTCATTAGGTTTTTAATTACATTTTCAATTTTGTTGATTGATATTGGAATGTTTAGCATTTTTATATCTTCTTTGTTCAACTTTGGAAGTTCATCTATGTCTAGGAATTTGTCCATTTCTTCCATTTTATTGGAATAGAGGTTTTTGAAGTAGGTGTTGACTATCTGTTGGATCTATTGTGGTTTCATATTTTTCATTCATAATTACATGGGTTTGGGCCTTTTCCTTCCTTTTTTGATAAGGTTGGCTAAAGACTTGTCAGTTTTGTTTATTCTATCAAAGAAGCAACTCTTTGATTCGTTGTTTTTTGTGTGTCATTTTCTTAGTCTTCATTGCATTTATTTCTGGTTTGATCCTTATAATTTTCCGCCTTGTGTAAGTTTTGGGTTTGTCTTGCTTTTCTTTATCCAGGAGTTCAACATTAGTTTATTTGAGCTCTCTCTATTTTCCTAGTATGGAGATTCGCTGCTATGAATTTTCCTCATAGCACTGCTTTCATTGTGTCCCATAGATCCCTTTACTGGCATTATCATTTAATTGTAGATGCTATCTAATTTTTTCTGTAACTTTGCCCATGCCCAGTCTTTTTTCTTTTCCAGCCTTGATTACAGTGTAGGAAGCAAGATAGCCACTTTGCCACCATGAAGAAAAGGCCAAGAAAAATAACAAACACTAGCACTGATACCATTTAGCTATGGAAATGGTACCAGTAGTCACCTCCTTCTGGCCTTTTTGTTATGAGAAAAATAAATCTCTGCTGGTTGAAGCCACCACTAGCCAAGTTTCCTAATGAACACTGCTTTCAAAAGCATGCCTAATTGATTGAAACAGGCGTGAATAAAGCAATTTGGGAGTACAAAAGAGGGCAATTCAAAAGGGACCAAGGAGGAGCCAGGTTCTGTCTGGCCCCATGTGTTAGGCCAAGAGGCCGATCAAGAGCCACTGACGGTCTTTGGTGGTGGGGAGCAGAAAAATACTTTGATCCAAAGAGTTTATTAGAGGGCTAGCTGCTGACAAAGTCCTAGGAAAGGGCCTTGGATTTGGGGACCAAACTTCCTGTTGCTCTTTGCTGGACCAGACCTTTGAGTATACTTTCCACACTGAATGCAGACATGGCAGTGAAGGGAAGGAGGGACCTGGGTGGGAGTGTGACAGGAAAACACATAGGAGGGAAATGATTCCTTTTTCTCTAGAGGCAGCCTTCACATGCCTCTAAGCCAAGGCTGAGGGAACAGCAGAGATCCTTAGGAGCACCTGCTATACCATTGCTGTTAATTTGCCAGTTGTTGAAAAAAACTCTTAAACTAACATGACACAAAGTAAACAAAATGCAGAATGACATCCCAATAGTGGAAGCCTAACAGGTAGGAATTCTAGATAGTAAACAGAACCATTTCTCACTTTCAGTAATTGTTTTAAACCAAACTCTCCATTTTTAAGCATCTTTTGATACTTAAAGGTTTCCTCTCTTGAGCTTAAATTAGCCATAGCATTTCTTAACCTTGCAAAGAGAAATATGTCTAACTCTTGAGCCAGAGGCAAAGGTGATATCCTATACACATCATTAGACTAATGCAGCAGCATCTCTTAAGAATACATGCATGCATTTGACATTCCTAAAAGAAAAGGCTTTTTCAATCAGCCTTAGTTCATTATTCAGCCCTTTGGAATATGATTATTGTATGTCTATGTATTGTACCTTACTGGGTAGGGATAACTGACAGGTTCACTAGCCTGTAGTTCTTTCTCTTCTTTGGTACTGTGTAGCTGCCTTAGCAATGCTTCATACTGTGAGTTAACCTGTTGGCTGTGGTCTGGTTTTCCCTTCCACCTTCTTCACATCCAGAAACCTCAGCAGAACAGGAACCCCCAGAGCTCAGGGGCAGTGTCTTACTCATCACTATGTTCCTGGGATCTAAGAGAGGAGCTGACAAAGGTTTATAGAGGGTGGGATCTTAATATGAATATGCAGACAGGTTTTAGTATGAGGAGATTCAGGGTGATGCCCTCAAGTGCATTTTCTTGTGTAAGAATTCACAGCTTTTATCTCCTTCTCCCAGAGTTCCTGCCTCCCAAAAGCATAAGTAGTGCCTTGGGTCTCAAACAATGACAGTGGACATGAGAAACTGTGTGACAGGTTTTATCCTTCTCTAACATTAACTTTTTATTCCACACCCCAAGTCCTTAGTGTTCCCTCCAGACTATGCTCTGACCCAAAACAGAGCCTGTCTCAGCTACAAAACAAGCAATGGAAAGGAAAGCTTTGCCTCTGAGTTGCTTGGCTGTGCCTTGTGCAGAGTCCTTGCTGCAATGCTGCAGGGCGTTTGTGGAATCCGAAAGATCTCCCTGATCTAGAAAGAGGGAAGAGCACCGCATCCCAAGATCCCTCTGGCTTCCCCAGGCCTGACTCTCTGCAGCTCCTCCCACTTTGCCTTGGCCTCAACTGCTTCCCCCTTCTGTGGGTGTGATTGGGGCAGGCAGCTAGAGCACTGTCTTCTGAGGTATAAGGAAGCGATGCAGATGACAGAGCAAGGCACGTGCCTTCTCATTTATTCCTTAGACAGCCTTCTTGTTACCCAAGTTCCACACTGTGCAGATGAAGGGTCCTGGAGAGCAGCAGAACTGAGTCTGGGAGACGCTTTCTGCCTTGGGATGGGCTGGGTGTGGGGCAGTGATTGCTGTTCTCAGCTAGAAATTTGTGGTCCAATGACCTTGAATGCCTGAAAAAATTGGATGAAGCTGAAAGCAAAACTCTAAGCATGTGCATTGCATTGGGGAGAGATTCGGTGGAACCACTGCCCCAAATCAGAAGTTAGTATTTTTCTACTTATCAGTACCTGCCTTCTCCACCAGAAGACACACATGGAAGATTACATGATGGATTTCCTGTGTAATCATGGGGGTGACCATCTCTTCTTATTCCCAGCTCATCCAACTTGCTGCACTCTGCCTGGGACCAGCTGTCACCTCTAGAACATCAATACTTCCTTTGCCTCATTACCAGCAGTGAGGGAGGGCTCCAATCTACATTTCCAATCTTGGCTCTGCCCCCACCTCAGTACAGGGCTGGAACAGAGCGGTTCTCTGGACTGAGGTTCCTCTCACAGATGAGTCCAGATGCTGGCTAAATACAATCCTGGACAATGGAGTACCAGCCACCTTGCAGACTGTACAACCCTCTTCTATGGTTTGATTGTGGTTTGTCCCAAAGTTTCGTGTGTCTAAAGTTTGGCCCCTAGGGTGCTGATGTTAAGGGTGGTAGGACCTTTAAGAAGCAGAGACTGGTGGGGGTGACTGGAGACATTCCCTGTGTAAGATTAAGTTAGTTCTCTGGGTCCCAGTCATGCTCTGGTTTCCTGTCTTACCATATGATCTCTTCCTCTCATACACACTCAAACTATGATGCCATCTGTCATGGAACACAGCTACATGGCTTTCATCCATGCCAACCCCCACAACTGGGAGCTGGAGAAACCTTTTTTCTCTATAAGTTCCCCAGTTTCCAATATTTCATTCTAGTAATGGAAAACGCACTAAGACACTCCCTTCCCAACCACTGAACTCAGTTCTGCCTTGCACTGTGTGAGGCATATGTGTCACATGTCCCCTCTTGGCTTTTACTCACACTGACCAGGACCATCAGAAGTGACTTTTCCTCAAACATGATCTACCTTTCCTGTTCATTTGGATGGGTCCCTGGACACTGGGCATGTTTGATGCGTTCTTCAACTTTAGTAGCCTACATTACCCTTTGACTTACTGCTTGATCTTGTATTCCGCATTTGTATCAATGCTTGAATTCTGCATTTCTGACTGAATTCTGAGCTTCCCAAGGGTAGATGCTGACATATTCTTGTATTCCCAGCCCTCGGCCCAGTGCCTTTCATACAGCAGGCACTAATGGTGTAGATCCGAGACACATTCCCCTATGCTGACTTTTCCCATAACTAACCACACATCACATTGAGTATCTGCCATATGTCCTCAGTCTGGCAAGGCACATGAACACCTCTGTCTTAGCAGTGCCACCCTGAGAGCTGGGCAGTCGGCAAATGGTGACTGTGCCGAGTCACAGAACACTTCTCGCTGCAAAAAGGCCACATGTGCCTACCTTGCTTTGTGTAAGTGTGGGCAGTTTGGCTGGTGGTAATCAGTGCTCTCAAAAGCAGCCCTTGGGTTATGTCCCAAGTCCTGAATGATGTTGGGAGTCAGTGGGGTGGCAGCATGCTCGCCAGCAGGAGGCTAAGCCAGGTACAGAGCTTTCTTTGTGGGAAGGGTAGTGGATGCATGTGTACTTGACTTTGCGCATCCTTTGAGAGGCCTCATGTTCCTTTTTATTGTCTGCACCCTTTTTGGGATGTCTGACTTCATCCTTATGTGACATGAGCTCATCAGAGGTAAAGCACTGTCACTTTGGACCCCTACAGCGATCTGGGGCAACGTGAGACTATGGACAAGCTACAAAGTCTAGGCAGGATTTGTCCTGCTTTCTACCCTTGCTAACAGAGAGTACTTTCTGAGACAAGTAAAGAAAGGGAGAAAAGGAAGAAGGAATGAGAAAAGAAGAGTGGGAAGATTGCCAAGAGTTCTAGTTTTCATAGTGAAAAATGTGGAAGAAATTAATGAGACTTCATTTTAATTCAGGGTAGAAGGGAAGTGGCCAGTTTTTTGAAAAATGCTAAACTGCTAATGCTTGTGATGGGGGCTTGTAGGTGGAGCTCTGTATCTATTTTTTTGTTTGTTTTTTGAGACAGGGTCTTGCTTTGTAGTTCAGGCTGGTCTTGAATTCAGCCTCCAACTCAGCAATCCTCCTGCCTCAGCTTCCCAAGTGCTGTGATTACAGGCATGTGTCACTCTACCCAGTTCTGCAACTGGATGAGTCTGTCTAGGGTATTTCTTTTTTTTGGTCTCAAAGATCAAACTCATGACCTTGTGCAAGGAAGGCACTGAAACCACTGAAGTAAATCCCTAGCTCTAGGATATTTTTGCTATAAAGTCTGATACATTTAAAAAAAAAAAGTGTACTACCAGAATCCTTATAATAGATGGACATTTTGTAGTGAGTTTTCAGTAATGTGTTTTTGCATTAGACTTAATGTACTTTCTTCCAGTAGCATCAGTATGCATAATGTTTCCTTGGGTGGACATGGCTTGTCATTAAAAATCTATTAATTCCATCTCCTGCTTAGTTCATTCTCTATTCAAGCTGCCCTAGCGACGCCCAGAACTTTCCTCAAAGGAAAGTCAGAGGTCTAACAGCACCAAATGGCCCAGTTTGTGATGCAATCGTGCAGGCTGTTAGTAAAGAAGCTTAATAAACCCTGCCTTCTGTATGTCTGGTGCTCTCCTTAGGAAATAAAGCCAGCTCTTTGATTCATAAATTGTGGTGCTTCATGAAATAGATTTTGGTGAATCAGCTGTGATGAATGAACAAGGAATCGATAGATGAGTCAAAGCCATCCCTAGATGGACCGAGTGGTTGTGAGGCACGCTGGCCACTTCTCCGTCCTGAGCACTGTTCTAAACGAGTCCACGGACTCTCCCACTGTGAGCCGCTGCAACAGGGGCTGAGGTGACGATGCAACTTGCCGCACTATCCAGAGTCCAAGACCTTGTGCAATAAGCCGGCAGCACTGCAGACGGACTGTGTGTGAGGCGTTCTGTGTCACCCAGTCCCGAGTGGCATTTCCATTTGGATCCAGTTGGACTCTGTTGTTATTGTAGTTAGGCCTCATCAGCATAAAAATGAAGTTGTTTTGATTTGTGACTGTCTGCTATCAGAAAACGGTTATTAGGAAAATCACATTAATTAGCAACAGCTGAGGGGAGGCTGGGCTATTCTGGAGCTGCAGCTGCAAGTGTCTTTGCAATCCGACTGTTGACTACATGTTAACCGTTGACAAAATAAATAGTGTCAGTGTATTTAATCGCATTAGTTTTGTTTTCCTCTATTTGTATTACTGCGCAGGTCTGGTAGTTAATCTACATTAAGTAATCCGATATCATTAGCACAACTTTAAAACGTAACTTTCACTGTCCTTGTCCTCTGATTTACTGGGAGAAGTGTGTTGTTTAGCTTAAAGCTCATCTAACTTTAAGGATGAAAATGGTGAAATATTTAAGCCCAGCACTTTGTCTTACAACCATGAAGGGTAATCAAGTTAGGTGGGGGAGGGGAATAGAATGAAAGAGAGAGGGCCGATCAGTGCGGACACGTGCTGGATCTGAAACCTCCACCTTCTCACCCCACCTCCTTCAATACTGACTGTCTGAGCACAGCAAAGAGACGGTGTAACAGGAAGAGTAAATCTGGCCCCGTCTCTCCCCCTTCAGTAGTAAGTGAATTGCTTCTCTGAATCTCAATTTTCTGCCCTATAAATTGGAGTTGACATCTACTGTAGGTAGTTTCTGGGAGCATGAATGAATTAAGCTGATACAGAAACTTCCTACCAAATGTTTTCTTCTACTTTTAGAACTTTGTAGTGTTACTTAATTTCTCATGCTTTTCTAGCAACCGGAGTTAGTAAGAGGAAGGAACTCCCTCTTGCTCATCTCTGCTCCTACCCACAATGCACTGCACAGTAGCTGGGGCCCACCTGATGTTGGTACCAATTCATCAGTGTTAGTTCACATGACGTGGCTTCATCTTTGGCCAGTATAACAACTATCAGCTTAATAGGTGCCAGACTCTAATACTTGTAGAGCAAGTATTATATGCAACCTAAGGGTTCTAATGACCGGGCTGGTGGTTAGTATCATTTGAGTGAATGATTATTGATGACTTGATTCCACCACAGACCAGTGAGATTAGAATTTCCAGAGATAGGGGGCCAGAGAAATGGTGGGTTAATAGCTGCCCAAGTGACTCAATGTGGAACCAGGGCCAAGAGTGACCGATGCAGCTCCACTGCTTTAATTCTGTCACCTAAGAAGCAGGAACGATCATCTTCTTCGGCTGATGAAAAGCCAAGGAAGAGAGAGATTTGAGACCTTGCTCAAGATTATACAGAGATGCAGAGGTGCAGCCAGGATCAGGAACATGAAGGATTCTCCACTGGGCTCTCCTGCCCTTGTGGGACAAGGAGCCCCGAGCTAAAGTTGCTGGGCCAAGGCAGGATGAGGTATTCCCAGTGGCTTTGGGCCATTCAGAAAGAAACTATGTGAAAATGCGGTACCCTTTGTATTTTAAATGCAGAGACCAGGTTTCTATCTTGACTTTCACACACTGGGTCTTTTCAATCCAGTTCCAATTCCATTGCCTCTTGAGCTTTTATTTGCCACGATGATTATGATGTCAGCCTCGAGGAAGTAGTTGAGGAGGAGAGTGGAAAACGATCCCCTCCAAGCGACTGAAGGTAAAGGGTACTTCCCAGGCCTTGGCTCACAAAACAGGCCCGGACAGGGCTGAGCAGGATGCCAGCCTTGACTGGTCCGCCCTGGAGCCCAGCTGCAAGGTACAAACTTTGTCCAACGGATCATTTCCAAGGAATGTCTGGAAAATGTGATTAGCAGTAGAGTCTAAAGTGACTGCTACAGAGGTGTGGAAAAGGAAACTTCCCGGCTGCAGAGGAATAATGGAATGATTACACTACTCTGTGAGGGTCTCTGTCAGAGATGACTGTAACAGTGGATGCACGGGGAGTTTGTGCCCTCCCCACCACCACTGTCCCTCTGCTGGCAACTCTGTTACTTCTGGGCTTTGTTCCAGGGGCTAAAGAAAAATGGAAATGCAGCCTGGTTGCAAAGAGCGCCTGCACTTTCAAGTTTTCAGATAAATATTCATGGACCAGTCTCTCTGCCTCTTTCTTGTCCCTTCCTTAGAGCTAGCACCAGCTTGGCACATAGTATGTGCTCACCAAATGTCTGTTGAGTGCCTGAAGCAGATCGAGATGATAGAAGGGGGTGAAGTTTTATACTTTTTTTGTAATATTTAACTGAGGGCCGTCACCTGAGATAGAAACCCAGCACTATTTTTTTTTTTTTGATATAAGGCTCAAGTTGCTAAATTTTCTGGACTGGTTTGGTTTAAATTTGTGATCCCCCTGCCTCAGACTACCAGAATGCTAGGATTCTAGGTGTGTCTCACAATGTCTGGCCTAGCTTTGCTTTGATCTTGCCTTATGGATTTCCACCCTGAATTGTTCACTGTGATCTAGCTTGGAGTCTAGTTTCTCATCTTGTAATTGCTTTTTTCTGAAGACTCTCGATATGTGATTCAACCCTCTGCTGCATTATGAGCTTCTCTCACCCTGTGGTCACTCAGGGTAAAAACCTTACCTGGCCTAGCCCAGTTTTCCCTGAACCCATAGTGGGTCTCACACAGCTAATGACAGCATGGCTGAGTGTCTGTTAACAGTTTGAATGTGAAATGTCTCCTAAAGCTCATGTGTTGGAGGATTTGTCATCCACTGGTGGCACTATCAGGGGTGATGGGAAATGAGAAGTTAGGTCATGAGGACTTGCCCTTAAGGGGGACACTGGGATCCCGGTCCTTTGTTCCCTCTGCTTGCCTGGCGACCATGAGGTGAGCAGCAGTGTCCACCCTCCATGCCTTTCTGCTGGGTTCTGTCTCAGACAGGTCCAGAAACAATGACTCCGGCTGGCCATGGACTGTAACCTCTGAAACCATGAGGCACAGAGAATCTTCTCTTCTTTCAATGGTTTCCTTCCAATATTTTGCCACAGCAATGGAAAGCTAACAGACCCCGTGGATGGGAGTGTAAGATGTACAAAAGACTAAGGATTAGAAGTGTCTCCTACATTTTCCCTCTAATTTAGAGAACTGAGCCCCCCTCTTTGATACTAGGGATTGAACTCACCTTGTCAGGCAAGTGACTGAGGCCTTTTTTTTTTTTTTTTTTTTTTGAGACAGGGTCTAACTTTGTAGTTCAGGCTGGCCCTGAGCTCAGCTTCAAACTCACAGCAATCCTCCTGCTTCTGCCTCCCAAGTTCTGGGATTACAAGTGTGAGCCACCATGCCTGGCATTGTGGTACGTGGTACTGATTGCTGGTGGGTGTGAGTCTCCACACCAAGCATTGTTGTATGTGGTTACTGGGGATTGAGTCCAGGCCCTTGTGCTTGCAAGGCAGGCACCAGAACCACTGAGCTAAATCCCCAGCCTATTACTGTTTTTTTTTTTTTTTTTAATGACATTAACATGGCATCTGACTTATCAGAGAAGAAGAGATATCTTGGCCCAGAAAGAAATAAAAAAGGAAAGGAAAGGAAAAGAAAAAAATGACAAGAGTCATTGAGTATCACCTCCTATGTTTACATAGCCGAACTCTCAGCCCAATGATAGTCCTTCCTGCTTCTCCTTCATCTCCCATGCACATCCAAAAGTGTTCCTTGCTTTCTGTAGTCTAGGGACAACCCCATACTCTGATTTCCCCCTTTCTACTATGTTTACTGATACACTGTCATTCAGAGGTTGTCCACCCTCCACCTTCTTTACCGCCCTCAATTAAGTTAGGCCTTGGCTCTGTGCTGCTCGCAGGACAGCCCTTTCCCACCATGTACCTGCTATCACTGACCTATCTGCTTTCTGCAAGTTTTGGTAGCACAGCCTACACTGTGCTCCGCTCTGCATCCTCAGTGTCTGGCCCGGGGCCTGGCATGCAGTGGTGGTACTCACTACCTGCACTATGGGAAGGAAGGAAGGAACAAATGAACTCAGTCCAATCTCTCAGACCTGGCAAGTCCTTGTTCTGTCTTCTCTCTTGAACCCTATGTCTTCTCGAAGAGGTCTGAGCCCAGCATTCTGGGAAGCAGCAGCCAGGAAGAAAATGGAAAAAGGAGGAAAGATACAAATGCATCTCTTCTCCCTTCCCTTCCTCTCCATCACCCTCAGACTTTTGAGTAAGTTTTCAATTTGAAACCATTTTGTATTAGTCAGCTTTTCATTGTTGGGACCAAATACCTGACATATACGACTTTAAGGAGAGAGAGGTTGTTTGCCTCATGGTTTCAAGGGTTCAGTCTATGGACATCTGACTCCAAGGAAGACACATAGCAGATGGGCATGACGGAGCAAAGCTGCTCACTTCAAGTCAGCTGGGAGGCAGAGCACAGAGGAAGAGTGCCAGTACGCGATTCCAAGACACTTTCAGATCCACCTTCTCCACATGGCCCCCCCTCCTAACAGCACATTTAGCTGTGAACGTTAGCGGATCAATCCACTGGTAAGCATGACCCAATGATCTTTCTAGGAATCTCTTAACTCAGTCAAGTTGACAATTAAGATTAAGTGGCACATAATTTAGTTTTATAGAAAACTTACAAGAACTGTACAAAGAAATCCACCCTGTCCCCTGAAAGGTTAGGAAGTAGCTGACAAGATTCCTAATTGTCTCAAATATAGTACTTTCTTACAAATTTCTTACACACAAAGAAAATCTCTTACCTAACTACCATATAACCACCACAGTTAGGAAGTTAACACTGCTATTCAATCCTACTGAAGTTTCAACAGTTGTTCCTTTATAACCAAAAGATCTAGTTTAGGATCACATTGTGACACTGAGGTTTTGCTTTGTTACTTTACTTCTTTCAATCTCTAACAGTCTGAGTCTTATCTTGACTTTTATGATCTTGAAACTTTTCAAAGATTACATGCTGCTTATTCAGTGAAATGACTGAGCGTGCCTGATGTTCCCTCATAATTCAATTCAGCTAAGGCATCTTTAGCAGGAATATCATAGACGGGATGCTGTGTTTCTCTTATCATATCGTATCAAGTGGCACATGATTGAAATTTAGCTTTATTCCAATACAGGTTGCTGTCAGACTTCTTCACTCTAATGTTCCTGTTTTTACCTTTGTAGTTACTAAGTATTTTAAGGGCAGGTACTTTGACACTATGTAAACATTCTAATCTCTGTCAAACTTGGTGATTAGGTATTCATCCATTTTTGCTTAACTGGCATTATATTTTTATGTCAAATGTCCTATGGTAACCTATTTTATTTAGTAGGCTGCAATCCATCACTCTTAAATTGTATGAGAATTTAAAACCTATGTATATTTTGCTTAGTCATCTTCCTGCTTTGATGTAGTATGGTAGTGTTTGCTTTTCCTGGTCATGATTTTTTGAAAAATCAGTGTAATTATTTTTTTATATACATATACATACATACATATATATAAATGCCATGTCATCTCTTAATGAGAATCAGCAAGCAGAAAGCAACCAAAAAGAGTGAGGACCCAGTAGACCTAAAACTCAATAAGTTGTGAACCTCTAAAATCACCTTTAAAATATACAGACGGGGTCTGGGGATGTAGCTCATTGGCGGAGCACCTGCCTGGCAAGGGTAAGGTCCTGAGTTTGATTCCTGTTACCAGAGAAAAATACAGATTTGAAGAGACAGACCATTTGCAAATGGGAAAGAGACCAAGAGATGAAGTTGGGCTGCAGACAGAATTAAGATATGTTATGTACATATACCTGTGCCCCATGATGAAGGGAAGCATCATGTACTGCAAACACTCACTAATAAAATTTTTTTTTAATAAAAATTTTTAAAAAATTAAAAGGCACAGATTTTGTCCCAAGTGTCAGAATTTAAACATTCACATCTGGGGACACTGCTTTCTTTGTCTTGGCAAACATCAATGTGCTGATCTTTGACGGTAAAACAACCATAATAATAGCAGCAATCATAACATGCCTTTGTATAGGGCTTATCTTGTACCAGACACACACATACCAACTCATCTGACCCTCACCTCGACTCTGGGCGGCAGTTGTATTATTACCCCACTTTGACAGGTGACATCTGAGGCTCTGGGAATTTAAAACAAATCACCAGGAGAGCCAAGAGGGCTGAAGAGAGAGCTCAGCACTCACATTCCCTTCGGCAAAGAAGAACCAAAATAATGTGTGTGGCCCCATTCTGACACGTGGGAACGTGGGAGAACCTTGGTATGAGCAAGAGATTGGAACCGTCCACCATTCAGAGACCTGAATCAGCGTCATAAGAGTAACTGGAAATTTTCACAATCTTCACTAGCTTATAGGCCACGTAGTAAGTAATCGGAATCTGCCCGCAGCCTCAGCATTTCCGGTGAATACCCAGGGGGCTGCAGCCAGGCACCATCTTGAGAAAGGAGCTATGGTCCGAATTTAGACCATTTGAGGGGTCAGAGACACCTGCATAGCTCATTCCGCTGCACTGGTTTGGGGGGCAGCTCCCTTGTGAGCCAAACTTGGCTCAGCAGAGCCACTGTGATCTACATTAGCTGGGCGCCATGCACTCTAGTAGGTGCGCAGTGCAGAGGAGAATGGAGGGTATCGCTTCGAAGAGCTGCAGTTCAAGCACTCACCCTCTGACAACAAGGGTGTGGGCAGCTGCTTGAGGATTTGCCCTGGAGCCGGAACTCATTGGCTGCTCATTGGTTCCCAGCCGGCCCCCAGTCACTGACAGTCTTGCTGCTCTCCTGCTCACACGGTGAGGAGGGAGCCTGGAGCAACAGCGTGCCCTGCACCAGCGGAAGAAGAGCCCAGCTCCTGCTACTGCTTTGCCCTGGCTGTGCACAGTCAATAAAACCACATGGGACAGAAGGAACACCTCAATTCCTGCCACTGCTCACCAGCAGGGATCCTGCCCCTGCTGCGTGATTACTCGCTGCTGCAGGACTGGGTGTGAGCATTGCAGAGGGGACGCTGCGGTTCTTTGCTGCTGCAGTTCTTTACTACTGCATTTCCCATGTTGTATCAGGGCCTTGCCAGGCTGGTCAGAGCAGGGGCTTCAGGCCTCTCTACTGCTGAGGCCAGAAGTACCGGATGTTCTTCTAGGAAGGAGATAGAATCAACAGTGCCTGGGGGAAACTGCTTGCTCGGAAGGGTCCATCATAGCCACTGTAGGAGCAGCACAGCATGAGCTCCCATCCCCGTGGCTTTCTGCACCACTCCTGTCTGAACCACTAAAGCGTTACCTGCTACTCTTGTATAGGACACATACAAAATGTGTCTGACTTCACCAGAGCACATATTGTGCTCAGAGTCGTCAACCACAGCCAGAGAGCTAGAGGAGCACCACGCAGAGTACCCAGCTGGAGATAAAGCCTATACTGCACATGAACTGACCCCCAAGTAGACATCCATGAGAAAGCCACTACTGAGACCACCCCCTAAAACTAGTAGCGGCACCAGATGTGCAAATCCCAAATAGAGGAGGCCAAATAGGAAAAGTCAAAGTAGCATGGTGTATCCAAAGGAACAAAATGATTCTACAGCAATTTATCCCAAAGATACTGATACTGATAAAATGTCTGATAAAGAATTTAAAAGAAAGATTGTCAAATAGCCCACTGAGCCAGGCATGGCAGTGCATGTCTATAGGCACAGAGCTCTGAAAGTCTGAGGCATGAGGATCACACATTTAAGACTAGCCTGGGAACTTAGTGTCTTAGTAAAACCCTGTGTCAGTATAAAAAGGTAAACAGAGTGGGGATAGAAGATCGTGAATATAGCTTAGCTCAAACATCCTGGATTCAGTTCTCAATACAGAAAACAAAGAGTGATAAAACACTCAGTGGAATCCAAGAGAATCAGATAAAGGGTAAAATGAAATTAGAGAGTCAGTGCAGGATGTGGCTGAGAAATTCACCAATTAAATAAAAATACAAGTGAGAGCCTTCACAATAGACTACATCAAGAAGAAGAAGAGGAAGAGGAGGAGGAGGAAGAAGAACAAGAAGAAGAAGAAGGAGGAGGAGGAGGAAGAGGAGGAGGAGAGAAATATCAAAAAGTAAAAGAAAAATAATTAAGAGTATTCAGGACCTTTGAGACACCATTTACTTGAACAAACACATTTTTAGAGTATCTGAAGTTGGGAAGGGCAGTAACAGCTTAGAAAACCTATTTAAAAATAATAGAAAACTCAGATTTAGGAAACATATAGAAATCCTTGTAGCTCCTTGGGACCCAAATAAATATGATCAGAAAAGATCCTCATCTTAATATATTTTAGTCAGAGTATCAAAATTATAAGATAAAGAAATAGCCTAGAATCTGTAGGAGAAGAGGATCAACTCGTATTTGATGGTATCTCTCATAGATTAACAGCAGCTTCCTCAACAAAACTGATAGAGGCAGAGTGAGTGGAAGGTTATAATCCAAATTCTGAAATGAAGTAATTGCCAAGCAAGAATACCACACCCAGACAGGCTACCCCTTATGAATGAAGGTGGAATAAAGTCCTTTCAATGCAAGCAAAAACCACACCAGCCTTACAAGGTGCTTACAGAAGTTCTATAGCTAGAAGTAAAAGAAGGGTAACTACTACTGGACAGGGATCCTAGTGCTCACCAACTGTGAACCAAGGAATGAGCGCAGATCAGGGAACCCCCAGGAGAGCTGCCAAACCTGTAACTTGGATATGCAGGTGCCCGGCACCTCGTGGCACTCCCCTGATTTTCAGCAACATCTTGTTAACAATTATCATTTGGCATTAGCTGTGATGTGGGTACTAAGGGATGGGCCTTAGGTCACGTGTTAGTTTGGAGACAAGGCAGAGAGAGTAATTGCTTGGGGATTAGATCCAGAGTCTAGAGCCCATGTGCATGGCTAAAGCGGCAAGTAAGTCAGTGGTTGCTGGTTTGTGTCTGAATTACCCAAGGATTTCTTTAAACTCTTAGGAATTTAACCTAGTAGAAGTCTGGTCTTTTTACAGAAGGGAAAAATGGGTTCTAACAATCTGCAAATGGTACTTTCCATTTAAAGTCATGAGGATACTCTTTTAGGAGTCAGGCTTGCCCCTCAAAGTTTACATCTTTGGAGCCATGGATTTAGCTCAGTGGTTCTGGCGCCTGCCTTGCAAGTGTAAGGTCCCTAGTTTGATCCCCGGTAACTACATACAAGAATGCCAGGTGTGGTGACTCATGCCCTGCTCACTAGCAATCAATACCACACATCACAGTGCTGAGTGTGGTGGCTCATGCCTATAATCCCAGGATTTGGGAGGCAGAGGCAGGAAATTTCTGTGAGTTGAGGCTTGCCTGGACTACATAGTGAGCTTAGGGCCAGCCTGAATTACAAAGTGAGATCCTGTCTCAAAAAACAAAAACAACAACAACAAAAAATTCTACCTTTCACCCTGCTGAAGCACCCACCGTTTTCTTCCACACAAGCCGAGTGAGGCTGTGGAGTATTCCTCTGTCAATTCTGCTTTCAGAGCCAGGGTCTAGGACATATGCCAAGTTTCTCCCTTGGGTGGAATCTTTCTTTGCACAGCACATAACAAGTTGATGACTGATGATGAAGCCAAGGTGAATCTTCCACCTCCAAGTACAAAGTGGATAGGTATGCAGTAAGTATGTTATTGTATGTAATGACTCTACAACAGAGGCACTGTCAAAAAGGCTGTATTGGTCATTAATGGGGCACAGGACAGAGGGTGAAAGGTCAAAGCTAAAGTCAAGTGACACTACTGAAAGCCAGACACATAAAAATGAAGATAAAGAAAGCAGACGGGGGAGTGGGTTTACCTAGTGACCCAGCCGGTATGCAGGAAGACGCCCAAAGCAGCGTGCACTGGACCCGCAGGGCCGACCAACACTGACTCATCAGATTTCTACATGGAACCGCTGATGGGTTTAATTTTATACACTGAGACTGACTTGCATATTGTGAAGTTGCCTGGAGCCAGCTGCCCGGCCACACAGACATGGTAGGTATGTAAGTGGGAGAGCCTGGCTGCCATTTGGAGGGCCCTGTTGGCCCCTGTTGGTTTCCTGGTTCCGGAACCGCAAGGCAAGAGTCAGCCCAGCCACAAACCTCTGGGGTGGAGCCCCAGGCACCCGTCCCTCGCCATTCCTGACTTTTCCTGTACCCTGGGAGGCTTTGTTGGGTAGCTGGGAATGCTATTCAGAGACCAGATGTAATTACCACAAAACAGCCTCTGAGTTTAGAAAAAAGAAAATGAAAACTGGACTTTTGACCATAGAGGAGATGATCGCTAAGTGGTCCTGCACTCAAAACTGCAATTAGAGCCATTCTGATGTCATCCTTAATCTTGGCCATTTGTGTTTTGAAAGGAAATCAAATGACGAATAGAACGCTCATTTCTGTTTCTGCTTCCCCTCCTCTTTCTTCTCAAAAAACTGGCAATCGTGATGAAGTCAAATTAAACATCTGTTTGAAAAATAAGCTGGCATGCTGATGACAGCTGCCCTGGCCTTACAAATGCAGCACAGCTGTCAAACTGTAAATTAACAATGATTTTCATTTATGAATAGCATAGAACGAAAACATAAAGGAGCTGTTTCTCCTCTTTTCCTGCCTTCCAGGGGCTGTTAAATGTGACCTATTAGGGAAACGGCCAAAGAAAAATGGAGTTGAAACCAGCCCATAGTAACTAATCATGGAGGGAGGAGGAAATGCTCTTCTTATGTAATCTCCTTTCCTCACTGGCATGAGATTAGGGACTCACAGTGGCAAGCAGGGCTGAAGGCAGACACAAAATTTGGGGGCAGTTCTTTTCCTAGTAGTTGAGAATGAATGGTGATAGAGCTGAGTGCTGATGGAACGGTGGCATCTTCTACAGCGTGGAGGACCTCTGCTCATCTCTGCATACCATTTCCATCCCCAGGTGCCGTCAGCCCTTGCTTTTCCAGAGGAAGTGGTGATGCCAGGCTATGTGAGTTATACTCTGTTCACATATGGGTAGAAGAGATCTCAGCAAGACGTTTCAGTGACAGGATAAAATATGCCAAGCTGTTTCACACTTACCTCATGACCATGAATGCTAAAGTACAGCCATATGCTACATGGTGATAGTTGGGTCCAGGAGAGACCGCACATAACATGGTAGTCCCATAAGATTCGATCATGTAGTGATGTTGCAGTCGTTTTAGGACAAGTTTGCTTCATAATATCCTCACAATAGTGAAATCACCTACTAATGTATTAACTATTAAGTGATGTGTGATGTAGGTGTAGAACCATTTCTTTGTCTTTTACTTTTCTTGTCTCAGCATCATTATGGTTCTACCATGAGCTAGGATGAGATTTGTGTTCAGGGCAATATTCTGACTGTGTATATTTCTTGGTTAAAAACATATGATATCATCAGTACTTTCCAGCCTTGCCTCTAAACCCTCTTTTTAATCTTTTGACCATCTCATGTCAAAAATGTGCACAGGGATAAACTATGGCATCCACACACAGTGGAACACTATTCAGCTATCTAAGATGACAAAATACAATCGGCCCTCTGTGGGTCTCACATCCACAGATTTAACTATCTGCAGATTGATATTTGCAAAAGCTGTATCTGTACTGCACATGTACAGACATTTTTCCTTGTCATGATTCCTTAAACACAGCAACTATTTACATTATTACCATTTACCATGATTTACATTATTACTTATTTATCATTATTGATGGTATTAGGCGATGTAAGGAATCTAGAAGTTACTTCAGGTATATGGGAAAAATTGTGTAAGTTAGATGCAAATCCTATACCATTTTATACAAAAGGGTTAAACATTCTCACATTTCGGTATCTATGAGGGGCCCTGAAGCCAACCCCCAGGGACACGAAGGAACAAGTGCACCAGTGATAAAGGTCATGATGTGGGACAACCTCAAACACACTGTGCTAAGCGATGAAAGCCAGAAGGAAAAGGTCACATATTATATGACTACATTTATGTGAAATGATGAGAACGGATACAGGCACAGAGGCAGAACGCAGATTAGCATCTCTCATAGGCCACGGGGGCGGGGAGTGTTGGGGGGGGCAGTGTGTCGATACTTCTCAGAGAGTCCTTGGTTTTATTCTGAAGTGATGGGAATGTTTTGGAACTAGGTAAATTGTAAACAAATTAAATCAGACAGACTTGATCACTTGAAATGGTTAATTTTATACCACATGACTTTTAAAAATATTCATCAGGTCTAAACATGAGAATTTGATCACACCTTGACCAGAGAAGAAAATATCTTGGCCACTCTATTCCGTTTGCATGGAAGAAGATGGAACTGGTCCTGTGGCCACAACTAGGGGTGAGCCATGTGCCCCAGCTGTAGTCACCTTGGGGTCTGCGTGACTTTGGCATCCACAGATGGAGCTCTAGCTTTCCTCTTGAGCATGAGTGTAGTGCTGCGCCAGTGTGCTCTGAGGCATCTGCCCCCTTGACAGCCCGTTTCCTGTTCAGTTCTTGTCAGTTTCCTCCCCTGAGGGCTGGACGCTGCACCTGGGATCCCAGCTGCTGAATGAAAGTCTGCTGCCACTGGACTGCTCCCCCAGATCCATGCCGCAGCTGGCCTTTCAGAACCCTTAGCATCTGGAGTCCACCTGTTGGCTGCGAGGCCCTGGAAATCAGGGTCTTCGTGGACCAAACATGCTGCTTTTTTGCCGAGGCTTTGGTCTTTCCAAGCGCTCTTCCAAGAACCAGCCACTTGGGCTGAGTCTGGGCTCCCAGCCCCCTTCTGCTGCCCCCTTGATTAGCATTGCTGAGGTCCTGGCTTCCCCCATGTGAAGCCACCCTGACTCATAACAGAGAAGCCTGTGGCTCTCCTCACCGCCCTACACAGAGAAACTTCGGGTAGGCCTCACGCTCGCCACATCATATCCTTACAACCCTGTCATTTTCCTCTAAATCACTCAGTCATCTCATGTGGATTTTCCATGTTATTTTTCTCTTAGTTAAAAGAGCTGGTAAACCCTGTGATGTTACAAAGTAATCCGAGCGCTAGCTAATTCCTCTTTAATACTCATCCTCTCTGCCCACTAAACAAGCTTTTCTCTCGCCATGTCCCTGGGCTTGCTTTCCATTTTGTAAATGGAATTTCCTCATTTAGGGATCCACATCTCTCCCTACAGGAAGACTGCAGCCCCTTCTCCCCTGGTTTGCAGGAGGGACTCTGCCTTGCTTGTACAGACCAGCTGAGGCAGAAGGGGGAGGGAGGGAGTCAACCTCAGTCAGTGTTGCTCAATGGTGATCGCTTAACAGGGAGATGGACGGAAGACAGCTTACGGCCTGGCTCTAATCCCTAACTCACTACCCTGAATGTGAATTCTCTGAACCTCAGTGTTCTCAGTATCAAAATGAGAAGCCTTACAGCAAAGGCCTCATGGCTCCCTTATGAGGACAAGGATGAAGTACCCACTGCATCTAACATAGCACTTGGCAATACCTATCAGCTACCGATGTTATTATTTGGTTGATCAACATACCGGGCACCGTTCTAATCTTTTTAGGCAGGGCTGGCGATGCCCCTCAAGGGTAGAACACTACTGAGCATGTGCAAGGCCCTGAGGTTTCCTCAGCACTGGTAGAAAAAATCTGTTCAGCGTGTTGTCACAAAATAGCACACCCTGAATGGCTGAGAAATTTACTTCTCTCACAGTTCTGGGAGCAAAGTACAGAATTAAGGAGCTGGCAGACTCAGTGCTTCTGAAGGGCTCTCTTCTCCGTTCAGAGATGAGTGTCTTCTTGTAACCTCACCAGGTGGAGAGCAGAGACAAGGAGTGGGATCTCTTGTCTCCTCTTCTGAGGGCACAAATCCTGTTCCTAAGGGTCACTTTCATTATCTGGTCAGCCCCTAGAGGCCCATTTACCACTACATAAGGGATTCAGTGTCAGCATGGTAAGCTGGTGGTGGAAGGGGGAGAGTACAAACACACAGATCAGAGGAGTCACCTCTACCCTTGCTTCCAGGGGCCGAGCCTGACACTACCGCTGTTGCAGTGGCCAGTTCTGCTCCACTAAACATGGATGATGCCACAGTCCTCCTGGAGAACCTCTTGCTACCTGTCCCAGAGCTTCTCTGAAACTGTCTGCTGAAGCCTCACATGAGTACAATTTCCAGAAGTTAATGCTGTGGAGCTGCTCTTGACTGCTGGAGGATGGAAGCTGATCGAGAGTGGCACAGGGCTCTGACACATGTCACAAAGCTTCCCCAAAGGCCCCCGTGGGATCAAGCACCAGTTGCCTGCAGTGAGGGCCAAGCCCATCATACCCACCAAATTGCACCTCCATCCCTTGCACCTGCTCCCTGAGAGGGCTTCCCAAATCAGCTCCCTATTTACAAGCTTTTGTCTCAGCTGGGCTTTGAGGCAAACTCAGGCCATGAATCAATGATCACTGAGTTCCTAGCACTAGAGTACGCATCTGAGCAGGGCCCAGTAAATGTTGCTCTACCAAGGGCCAGATAGGATGTATTTTAGGCTTTGCAGGTCATCTGTTCTCTGCAGCTTTTCAGTTCTGCTGCTGTACTGTGAAAACTGCCCTAAACAATATGTAAACTGAAGACCACGGTTGTGCTGCAACAGAACTGTATTCATGACAAAAAGCACTGGGCCAGATTTGGCTCATGGGCTGTGGTTTGTCAGTCCTCACATGAAGGCCACAAGAGGAGTGCACCAGATCTCTGCTTCTATGAGACATGGGGTCCCATGTGGGCAGAAGTAGCTCTTAAAAATGAAGCTGTGAAAGTGGCTGGGGTCAGTCAGGAAGAGCCCTGGTAAGGCAGTTTGACTTTAGTCTTCAGCCATCAGGGACTACTGAAGGAGTTCACAGATCTTGATGGATTCAACAGCTGAGAATAGGTTGTTTCAGTAGGAAGAAACAAACTACTCCTTAGAAACATTTTTGTGAAACCCAGTTCTTCCCGAGGGCTGGCTTGTCTCACTGCTTCGCTCCCTGAGTGGTGAATGCTTCTGTCACTGCGTTGCCCACAGACAGAATCAACAGGCTGAGTCCTTATCTGATACCCTTCAGGCCAGATGTGTTTTGGAATGCAGAATATTTTTGAATTCCAGAAAGATAATACAGTGCACATTCCATGTATTTTTTAATAACCCTGTCAGAATCTGGTACAACATCTTACAATCAAACATATGAATGCTTTTACTTACAAACTACACAGAATGGAGTCAGATAAGGCCAAGTTGCAGCCATAAGCAGTAATGAAAAGGCCTTTGGGCTTATAGAGCCTTTGGATTTCAGAACTTCAGGCAAAAGCTACACACCTGATTCATTTTCTTGCTGTGTCACTTCAGATTGTGACAACCTCAAAGACAGCTTCTATGTCCTCAGTGTACACATAGGAGGTGCTCAGTCAATGTTATGAATGGAAAGAGCAGAGAGGAGCGCCTGGGGAGCAGGGTCCGGGGAGGTATGCAGTGCGAGGCTGCTCAGGGGTCTGCTGAAGGTCAGGAGGAGGCTGAGATGCTCTGACCAGGACTTTAACCCTCAATGCAAGGTGATGTGGAGCCCCACACCAATGAAATGACTGAGAATACAAGGTCCAGTTTGAGGAAGGAGCAGAGAGTAAGAGCTAGGGTAGTTGATTAGGAGCTTCCTGCAATAGTAAAATAAGGCAGCCTATGTAAAGCAAGTGACAGAACAGACACTTGTGTGTCCAATTGCTAAGATCTAGATACTAATGATATTGGTGGTGGGGGGGGAGGTGCTGGAGTTCAGCTCCGTGCCAGGGCAGCTGTTCAAGATGGTGGAGTCAAGTCAGAAGGTCACAGGTTATAGAGGCCAGAGTTTCTGTCTGAAACTTCAATCTGTCACCTACTCTGCTGTCTTGGGCAAGTTACTTAACCTCTGTGCCTCCCCTTCCTCCCTACTATCTACTTCATAAGATGTTATCAGGATGAAATAAGTATTTGCAACAGTGCTTGGCTCTCACCTGTTACTACTGGTATAATTACTATTTCATAAAGTTGAGGTTAGCAAATGACCATGTCCACAGGAGAAGAATGACCTATGTCTTGGATCCCTCCACGAAGACATGAATAAGCATTGGAAATCTACCTAAAGATAATAAATCCATGGGGAGAGAAGATCACCTCAGGAAATAAAACTTGTCACTCTCAAGGAGACAGGAGTTCCTTGTGGTGGGATCTGTAAACATCTGCTCTGCACATTTCGTGGTAATGGCTTGCAGCAGCACAGCAGCAGCCACAGGAGCCCTGAGCACCGGGCCACTCACTGGCACAGAGAAGGCTTTCAAGAAACTTCCTGGAAAGGCTGTAATTTAGAAATGCTCAAATTTTCACATCCAAAGAGAAAATGAAAATAGTGTTAGGTTTGCCAAAAGGCAAGTCATAGTTGTTGTGTGCTGGCCTTCCCAGGTTTCTTGGGCAAACTACAACAACAACCCCCACCACCAGACCCTCACAATCAGCTGCCAGGCATGGTGGCACAGGCTTGTAATCCCAGCACTCTGGGAAACTGAGGCAGGAACACTGCAAGTTGGAGCCCTGCCTGGCCAACATAGTGACCTCGTGAGGCCCTACCTCAAAGAGAAGGACGGGAGAACTGGGGATGTAGTTCAGTGGGAAGGCCCTGGATTTAAGCGCCAAAACCAACCAGCCAAGTGGCCCTCAGAGCTGCCACTGATAGACAATCAGCAGGCTGCCAGGCACGTTAGCCGATTCACTTCTCCCAGGAATATTTCCCAAACACAGAGACACGAATGCTCCTTCTTGCAAGTCATGACTCTGCAACAAAGCTATCATGTCTGCTTTCAACCAACCTGAACTTTACAACCAGATTGAGGCATCCTTATTAAGTTTTTAATGAACCTTCCACCAGGGGGCTGTTTAATAATCAACAGTAATCCCCTCGCTGTTCTTGAATTAAATCTGGCCTCCTCACGTCTCAGAGGCTCTGTAAGACTTGGCAATGACTTTGGTCCCCAGAAACTCATCTCAACAAGTCTGTCTCCTTGCTGTCTCCCCAGGCTGCTGTATTTACGCTCACTTATGTTCTCATGACACTTTTCCCTTTCTCCACTTCCTCACCTGAAATGACCTTTTCTCTTAGTCTGCTTACCGAACTCCACTGCTGTCTTCAAGACATAAATACAAACTTTTCCAAGCCCTGATTATTCCACTCCTTCCTCATCTCCTCCCTAAATTCTGACTGTGCTTAATTTATCCCTTATTCATGCTTGAGGTTGCTAATTATTGCATACATATTTTTATTTACATCACAAGAAGACGAAAATGTCTTCCAAGCACGAACCATTATTTTACTGTGAGTCTTGCTCAGAGCCTGGATATGTACTTGGGGAACCTGGCAGGCGCACACAGGTTGGCTCGCTGGCTTCCCAAACATGAACTTCCACATGTATTTTTTAACTTTATAAAGATAATGATTTTAGGAACTTTTGGGGCTCTATCTGGCACTGAGTTACCTCTTTGAAGATGGTAATACATAATGTGTTAACTATTGTTATTTTCTTATTATTTTGTTTTACATTTGCATAAAACAAAAAAGCAAAAATTTTAGACCTAGACTACTTCACATTCTACTCAAAAGTGAAATATAGTATATCACTATTAAAGTCAAGAAGAAGCATGAATATCATTATTTTGTACATTTGAAGTTCCAGATAACAAATTAAAATATGAAAAAGAAACAAAAGGTACTCATATTATTTTCAGTGCAATCACATACATTGACAGTCATGAAAGAATGAAAGAAGCAGCTATCAGAACTGCTAAGTTAGCACTGTCCAAATCGAAACTTCAGGCACCAAAGCCAATAGCTTTCCTAAGCTACCAAAAAGTATCAGAGGAAAGTAGATTTGATTCATAAAAGAGACAGAACTATAAATTACCTATTGGCAAGAATGTACAATGTAAATGAAGAAAAACTATAAAACTTCCTGAGGACTTAAAAAGGCCTGAATAGAGATAGGCCATAGTTTTTTTTTAACAGAAACACATATGAGACATCTGCTGACTTTTCCTATGTAAAACTATTAATTCATTGTAACATCATCCAAGATCCTAATATAGGGTTTTTTGAACATCAGAAACTTATTCTGTGATTCTCTCAGAATTATCAGTCTGCCTTAGTGACCAAGGACATTTTAAACTGAAGAGTAATGAGAGATGATGGGTTATCAAAACATAAATTGTGCTATAAAGTGATGCAGGCAGCACGGAGCAACAGATACAAGATCCACAGAATAGAACAGAGCTGCAGGAAAATTTTGTATTTTTGGTGCATGCCTGATATCCCCGCACTCTGGGAGGCTGAGGCACAAGGATTGAATGTTTCGGCCCAGCTCAGGCAATTGAGTGAGAGCTTGACTCAAAACAAAAACAAAAACAAGGCTAAGGATGTAGCTCAGTGCCGAGGTCCTACGTCCAATCCAAGAACCATACACACACTTCCAATCATATTTGAGGAGACAGCGTTTCAAGCAAATGGGAAAAAGATAAATACTTAATAAACAGATGTAGGACAACTATTCATTTTTGGAAAGAGATAGATATTCATTTCCCATCGGCAGTGTTAGCTTTGCTTTGCTCCTCTGGGTGCCTGTTCAACCTTCTGCATTCCTGTCCGCCTTAGCGCATGCTCGCTCCTCACGGACTGTGTGATCTTTATGGTGGGGCCAGGCTCAGAGGGAGAATCCCAGGGCAACAATGAAAGGAGGAGGCCTAGGGACCTCGAGTTAGCTGCCTCCCTAAGCTTAAGGTCTTGGCTCCTGGAAGGGAGTGGTCTTCACCGCATCCTCCCATCCTCCTAGGCACCTCCTCAGGCCTGAGTGGTATACATTAGGGTCTCTGTTAGCATGCCCACTTTCCGGCCATTGTGCCTTCTTTCACTTTCCTCCAGCGCCTCGTTTTGAACATGCTATCTATTTCATGTTGTGACTTACAGATGCTACATTATTTATATTAAATTCTAGAAAAATTCAAGACCTTAGATTTCCTTTTGAAAAACTTAAAAATATAGAATATAACCTTGAGCGTAGGAAAATAATTTTTGATCAACAAACAAAATCAAAACTCACAGGGGAAAAGATGTGTACATTTGGCTAAATCAAAACTTTGAACTTTGGATAATTAGACACTCATGAACAAAGTTAACACAAAGGTGGAAAGAAATACTCTGAATTTATAGTAAAATGTTTTCTGGACTATATAGAGATAAATTTTAAGTATGAATGTATTTTAAATAAAATGATGTGCTTTACAAGTTTAAATATATATTTAATATATGTATATTTAATATAGTTATATATACATATAACTATATTACATAAATCAATGTAGTATTTGTATATTTTTAAAATATAAAATCAATTTTTAAAAGAAACATTAGTAAAATGGACAACAGTATTAATAGGCCATTCATAGAGGGAGTAATACAAATGGAACAGATACTATATGAAATGGCTCACAATATACTAGTTATCAGGAAAATGTAAGTAAATTTAGGACAACCACTTAAACTATCTGATTGGCAGAGTCTGAGAGCTCTGAATACAAAGAGGTGTTGACCCAGGAAGGATGGCTTTCTTGGGCAAACTATAACAACCCCCCCCCCACCACCAGACCCTCACAATCACCTGCCAGGCATGGTGGCACAGCTGGGGCAACTATGCAAGTTGGCAAGTCTTTTAAAGGAAAATCTGGTGGTGGCTATTAAAATAACAACTATATGTCCCTTATGGCTGTTTTCTGCATCTACTGTGGATAAAAGATTGCATATTTGTCAGATAGGAGTCAAGCGAGGTGTTCATCGCAGCATTATTTGTAATAATAAAAACTGGAAATGGCTTGTCCGTCAATGGTGGAGTAATTCACAGCCAGACCACAGATTGAATTTCATAGCTTAAAAAACCCAGGTAGAAAAAAACCCCAGGTAGAGGTATATACATCGATCTGGAAAAGTCTTCAAAATGTTTTACTGAGTGAAAGACTATTCAAATTTGGGACATTATGTATACCACAATAGAATGTACATTCTTAAATTCTCACAAAAATGAAACCAGCCTTTTATCGTTTCTCTTCATGAATATAAATGCACAGATAAAAATTTAAAGCATACACCACAAATTGATATATATTGCTGCCTTTGTATAGGAAATTGGGATTTACTGGAGGAGATATCAGAGATATTTTTATTTATTTTGTATTCTACATTTTTCTGTATTTCATTACTTTTTATATTGAAATTTTACAATGTGAGTGTATTTGTCTTATATATAAAATCATTATTTTTTTAATGAACCAAGGTAGTTCCTATATAATCCCTCTGAAATAACAGGGAAAGGAAGAACAAAGACTTTAGATTTAAATGTATTCGTAACTTCAAGAACTTGCCTAATTCCCTGAGCCTGTCTCCTCCTGTTTAAAATGGAGCAGTTTGCTGTGAAATCAGAGTAGTCAGTCAACTAGATGTCAGCTGAGTTCCTCATACGTAAGAGTTTTGGCTGATTTTTTTTCTCTCTCTTTCTTCCATTTGGCCTGTGAGAACTGCAGGCTGAAAACATATTTAGGCTGGATGGATATCCTGGATCCCTGGGTAAATGGAAGCTCAGTTTCATCTGCTAAATGAGTGAAAGAACAGCCACATATGTTAATTGTTAATGGAAAAATACATGTTCTCATATGTCGATTGTTAGTGGGTAAACAAGAGATGCCTTTCTGGATTCGACCAGGGAGATCGAATTATTCTGGTTTGGGAGAACAATAAATCAAAGAAAACCAGAGTTGTGGGTCATTTTGCAAATTATCCTCTTTAGAGCACCACACTTGGTGGACGATTAGCCAACCATGGGCTAAGGAGTCTGGGTACTGGTGAACCAAACCCAGTCTCCAGCTGAGAGACCAAATATACTGAGCGGCATTGGCCAGGCCCCACGCTTCCAAAGAAATCAGTTAAGAATGTCAGAAACTGATCAATGACTGCCAACTTTTCTGTTTGGCCCCCACCGCTTTCAACTCAGGAAAATCAAATATATCTTTCATACTCGTCACAAAAGATGCAGCACTACTAGTCAGTCTACTTCCAGCTTTCCTGTGCCAATGGCTTCCCAGCAGCACAGACGTAAAATCTCCCCTTTTGTTGCGACAAGACTTTCCCATTCCTCGGCGTGCTGAGTGCCAGAGATTGCAAAAGACTCCTGGCTTCTCAGCAAGCTCTGAACACACAGCTTAGGTTCCCAGTAGTCTTTGCTCCTTTCCCCAAGGCCATCTTCAGCATTGCAATTAGATATTAGATGCATGTTTAATATTGTAGACTATTGATATGATTTCATTTAAAAACAGTTCTGCTTTTTAAAAAAATCAGCAACATAGATGAATGTCACGAATTAAACTTTGCAAAGAATCTGAGGAAAGTTGCTCAGCTTGTGTTAAACTGTGAAAGAAATGAATGCGACCCTGACAAACGGCAGCAAAGGAAGTCTAGACAAAAACAGACAAAAGCTAGACTCGGTCTGGGCAAGGGACAGGGGCTTCCAGAGACCTCTGGGGGCTTCATTTCTCGTAGTTTCTAGGAACTTCCACAGGGGGAGCCTCTCTCCTCAGCATCTCCTCTGGGATGAATGGGATTAATCAGAGGTGGAAGTGCCGAGATATCTGTGTTTGGCAAATGAGCCAGATATAAAAATGAGGCCTTAGGGGATTCAGAAGGTCCCAGCTCTTGTTTCCATGAAGAAATGACTTCTTGGATGCTAGGGTTGGAGCCCGGCCATCTAATCACACTTAGGCGCCTGTCTGAGGACCTAGATTTCTCAGCATCATTCCCCATAGGCCTTTAAATCTACTAAAATAGATTATGGCTGTGTTTCTCCATGTGGTGGATGTTAATTGATGTCACTACAAAAAGAAAAGGAGAATTATGGTCGAATTAAGTTTGGGAGATGCTGGTGAAATCAAATTAAGAGATTTTTTTTTTTGGTAAGACTTCACAAAACATTTAATATTGCTAATGTGTTGTGAACGTGCGAGGAGGGAATCTGTTAGTATGCAGCATTTGATACACTTATCAGACCAAAGATACTGTTTTCTCCATTTCTGTTTACATCTCCCACAACACCACTTTGCAGCAGAGAGTGGTAGAGATGTGGCTTTGAGACAATGTTGTTTTTAACAGAAAATTGTTTTACTTGGTCTTGGTCTGGCCGCTGAGTATAACTCAGTAAGGTGGGATGGGGAGGCCAGATGGGAAGTAGCAATAGAGGTCAGTCTTGATGTCCGGGAAAGAGGAAGGATCATCCTGCAGAGCCCCTGGTTAGAGTGGTGACACTGGGACCCCAGGTCTGCCTACGAACAGAGGAAGGTTTCTAGTTGTTGGCAGTTCTAAGAAATGCAGACACGCTATTCCAGATGGAGAGGTTAAAGATTATTTCCATTTGGTGGGTAATTTCTCTCTACTAGCCCTGGCATCATTTTCTCTTGCAAGACAGTGTAGCCAAGAGACTCATTCTACTGGATGAAGAGATTCAGGCAAATGATTTGTTAAGTAGTGTTCTACAAGGGGATGGTCCGCGGTGCCATTTTGGAATAGAGATCACAGAGCCAAATCTCCTTCTGCAACCACACCACGAAGCCTTTGATACCCGCAAAGAAGTAGCAGAACGTGCTGTAAGGGCCCGTGTTCACTTACTTGAGAATCACACAGCCGGTTCCTGTGGGCGGGGCTATCCAAAACACCTGGATGCGTGTCCTCCTCCGGGGGGTGCTTTCTGTGACTGCCACAGGGCAGTTACTCATAAACTGGGTCTCTTCTTCATCTATGATCTATGAAAAACCAGAGCAAAATAAACACATTAACACACAATGTCACTTTGAAGGGGCTCTTGTTTCTGGATTCACACTTCTTTAATTTTATTTTTAAACCTGTCATTTTGCATTAGCAGTTCTCCATCCCGGGCCCCAGAATAGCGCCTGGCAGACAGTCGCAGTCAATGTTTGCTGAATTAACATAATGTGAGTTCAAACGTTGAACACATCTGCGCTCCTGGGACAGATCCTGTCCGCACTTGGAGGGACTGACCACTAGGGGGTGATCTTGCTCATTTCAGCAGGACAGCCTGTGTCCCACGTCAGGAGAGAGAAGGACGGAGGAAGGACACTGGAAAGCAGACACTATATAGCTGGACATTACTCCAGTGTAATTTTACACCTCTGAATTAAAACATTAAAACACCTTTTTGAAGGAAGTACGGAGAAGTATAAAGTCTCCCAGCTTCATAGCACTTTTCTTACGTGTGTACTATCCACCTACTATGCGTTATGTTTATGAATATATAGTTTCCCAAATTAATCACTTCTTAGAACACTACAAACGAAGCCTCTCCCATCTTCCAAGGTACTTTCAGCTCTTTTACAAGAAGCTATTTAAATACAGTTAGTTTTCAGGGCCAACTCCAGTTGATATGTACTAGCCACACCATGAGCATCCTTAATAGCATTAACAGATAAAGCTTATTGTATTTACAGCACCAAGGGCCAAACACTAAGCTACATACATGAATTACTAATGTTCAAATAAAATCTCAAAATATATTTTACTTTAAAATTTTCTTTCACTCTTAAAAGGGCAAAGAGAACCAAGTTACTCAAACGCCTTAGTTGATCAAATAATTTCATCATTGAATGAAGCAAAGTTCCCTTTCTATTATATCTTGTTTCTCTATATTTTTTTCCTAGTCTTGTTTTCTTCTCTAGTACCCTACACCTACATATTTAACAAGACTTTAGAACTTACGTACATTCTTGGAATCATAATTTCTGTTTCAATACTTCTTTCACTCCATCACATATGTGAGTTATCTCTAGCCTGAATATAATCTAATGTTTCTGGCTGCAATTTAGTGTTCTGTAACATGCATAGACCACATTTTTCTTATCCTTTCTCCCAGAGAGGGGCATTTAACTACTTTCAGCTGTCTGTCTCCACAAACATTACTACACTGAAGATCCTCATGCGGCCACACTTGTAATCAGAGTTTCTCAGCAGTATAAATCATTTAGTAGGATTGCTAGGCTGTTTGATTATGGGAATAGTTATCTTAATTTTATTAAATACTGCCAGATTACTCTACAGAATGGCTACCAGCTGTGCACAAATGTTCTCAATTTACCCATATCTTTGTCAGTACTTGTTATTATTGGACTTTCTAATGATTTCCTGTCTGAGGGTAATAAAGTAGTAACTTTTTAACTCAATACTAAGGCAGCAAATCTGAGAATCTTTTAATAAAGTTTCCCCCTATGAATTTCTATGCAGAACTGTTCCCAGTGGATTTTCCTGTCCTGTTATTTTTAGAATTTTCTGGATACAAATACTTCATTGTTTACAAGTATCTTCTTAGCCATTATAATAGCTTCTGTTACCAAGCAACTTATCTTTGTAATTCTTCATTGAACAAAAATCTTTCATCTCGTCAAGTTCATTAGTTCCTCTTCCATTGCTTGCTCATTTGTGATCTTGCCCACAGTTTCCATGTATTCCTTGTCCCTACATCTCTCCCTCTACCAACATCCCACACTGAGGAGATGCGCTTATTACCCTGACACATCATTATCACCTGAAGCCCATAGTCTACACTGGACTTCAATCTTGGTGTGCATTCTATGGATCTTGATAAATGTATAATGGCAACTTATTTCCAATGTAGAATCATGCAGAATAATAGTTGCATTGCCCTAAAAATTTTGTTTAAGTCTCTCTATCCCCCTAGCCTTTCATAACCCTTCATCTTTTTATTATCTCTGTAGCTTTGGAATTTCCAGAAATCTATGTAGTTGGAGTCAACCAGGGTATAAAGTTGCCAAAAGACTGGCTTCTTTAATGTAGTAATACACATTTTTAAGTTTCCTCCATGTATTTTCATGATGTAATGGCTCATTTCCTTTTAGCACTGAACAATACTACTTTGTCTGGATGTACCACATATATCTTTTACAAATATTTCCTGCCAGTTTTCAGTTTATCCACAGTTTATCAGTACCACAGTTTATCCACCTACCTACTGAGGGACATATGATTGCTTTCAAATTTTGACAGGACCATAACCACAGGTTTTGTAAAGACATGAACTTTTAATTCAGTTGGGTAAGTACTAAGGAGCACAAGTCCTACACCATAGGTAAGAATATGCTTAAATTTGTAAGAAAGTGGCGGTGCCATCTTCCATTTCCACCAGCAGTGAATGAAGACTCCTCTGATTGGCTTCCTCATCAGCTTGCAGCAGTGGCAGCATCTTGGATTTGGGCCATTCTGCGCGTATGTGGCAGTATCCTAGGACTGCTTAGCTTCCAGTTCTCTAGTGACACGTGGTAATTGAATGTTTTTGCAGTTCATCTATATTCTTTGGTGAGGTGTCTGCTCAGGGATTTTGCCTTAGTTTTAAACTGCTTGTCATCATATTGTTGCATTTTAAGAGCTCTTTGTATATTCTGGATAACAGTCTATATCAGATATATCTTTTGCAAATATTTCCTGCCAGTTTTCAGTTTGTCTTTTCACTCTTTGCGTAGAGAAGTTTTAAAATTTTTAACTAAGTCAAAATTATCAATTTTTGTTTTTTGAAGGGTCTAGCTATGTAGTTTAGAATTTAAACTCACTATGTACGCAGGCTGGCTTCCTCCTGCCACAGCCTCCTGAGTTCTGGGATTTCAGGTGTGTACCATCTTGCTCAGCTTTTTTATTTCTCTTTATTTTCTTTATTACTCAATTATTTTTTTATCTAAAAAGTCATTACCCACTGTCATTTAGGTTTTCTTCTGTGTAATCTTCTAGGAATTGTATAGCTTGCACTTTACATTTAGGTCTGTGATCCATTTTGAGCTCATTTTGTGAAAGGTGTAAGGTCTGTGGCAAGATTTTTCTCCTGCAGGTGGACATATATGTGTTCCAGCATCATTAGCTTAAAAAAAACCTTCTTTGTACCATTACCCTGCTTCCTTTGTGATGAGCAATGGATTCTATCCCAACGGTTCTGTTTCAAGAATGCTTGTTCTAGTCCTTTCATTTAGTTAACTATTCTTTAACCAATACTGTGCTGAGCTAATTATTTCACTTTATAGGAGGTCTTAAAGTCTTCCAACTTTGTTCACCCCTTTGTCATGGTATAATTTTTTTAAACAATAGATTCATTTGCAATTTTGATAATTTTTATGTCTATGTTCATGAAAATTCTGGCCTATAGTTTTCTTGTAATACCTTCAGCTGATTTTGGTATTAGGGTAATGCTGGCCTCAGAACAAGTTAGGAAGTAGTCTTTCTGCTTTTTTTCTTCTGAAAAAGTTTGTAGAAAATTTATATAGTTTCTCTTAGAAATATTTGACTAAGTTCCCAGTGAATCCATGTAGGTCTGATATTTTCAGTTTGGGGTGGTGGTGGCAGAGATTTCTGTTGTTTTTTATATGTTGTGCTGGAGGCAAAACCCAGGGCCTTGTGCATATTAGACAAGTATTCTACTGCTGAGCTGAATTGCCAGCCCTTGTTTTGGGAGGTTATTTATTTGATTTTTTTAATAGATTCAGATCTGTGTAGATTGTCTATTTCTTCCTGTGTTGAGTTTGGGTAGATGGTCTTCTCAGGAATAGGTCCATTTCATCCAGGTGCCCAAATCTGTGGGATAAAGCTGTTCATCATATTTCTTTGTCATCCTTTCAATTCCCATAGGATCTACAGTGATGCCTTCTCATTAATTTCTGTTTTACTAATTTGTGTCTTTTCTTTCCCAGCCTAGTAAGAAGCCATTTAATTATAAATCTTTTCAAAGAACCAGCTTCTTCTTTTGATTTTTTTATCTTCTATTTTCAACTTTATTGATTTTTACTGTTTTTAATTATTTCTTCTCTTTTGTTGTGGATTTCATTTGCTTGTATTTTTTTCAGTTTCTCAAGGTGTAAGACTAGGTTATTTTACACATATTCAATGCTATAAATTTCCCTTCAAGCACTGCTTTTGCTGCATCCCATAAGTTTTGATAAGTTATCTTTTCGTGTTCATTTAGTTTAAGTAATTTTAATTTTCTCTTGTGCTTTCTTCCTTTACCCACATGTTCTTTAGGAGTGAGCCATTTAATTTCTAAGTACTTGGGGATTTTTCCAGCTAGCTTCTCTTATTGACTGGGGTTTAATTCCCAATGTGGTCTGAGAGCAGCCATCTTTTGATTTCTATCCTCTTAAACTTGTGAACATCTCTTTTAGAGCTCAGGATATGATCTGTGTTGGGGAATGGCCCACCAAAGCCTGGGAGAAACGCAGAATCTCCTAGTCCACAGATGTCAATCATATCTATCTGTTATGAAGTTCACCTCTGTCCTGTTTTTTGTCTGAATCTATTCGTCGGTAGGAGAGGAGCGTTGAAGTCTCTCAGAGGTTCATCTCCTACTCCTTGCACTTCTCAGTTTTTATATTGACATTATGTTAATATTCTTTTGTCAGGTATATACAAAATAAAGACTATTTTTCTTAGTCAAATTCATCTTTTTATCATTATGTAATTCCCCTGTCTACCCTATGACCTTCCTTGCTGTGAAGTTTGCTCCATCTAAATGTAAGATAGCTACTCTCTGCTTTCTTTTGGATGGAGTTACTGTGGTATATTTTTCTCCATCTACTCACTTTGAATCTGTATATCTTATGTTTAAAATGTTACCAATATCCCTACAAACAATATCTAGTTAGGTTTTATTTTTTGGTTCATTCTGATAATCTGTCTAATTGGTATATTTAATTCAAAACCCTTGACTTTTGTCTCTTATTAATCCAATAATTCAAAGTAATCATTGGACTAATATTGATCACAATCATTATTGTTTTCTATGTTTTGTGCTTATTCCTTTTTCTATTCTCTCTTTCACTATTTTTGCCTTTTCTGGTGTTAAGCACCTTAATATTGAACATTTTATATTATTTCATTTTCTTTCCTTTCTTAGCCAAGCAGTTTCAGTTCTTTTAAAAAAAATTAGTAGGCCTGATAAGAATTGCCATGTACACAAACAGTCAAAGTTCACTTTCAAATAATTCTACCCTGCTTCACAGGTGGTCAATTAAAGCATATTTACTATACTATACATTTTTCATAGTCTAATATAAAAATATTCCTAGTTCCTTCCTTTCCCTTATAGCATTGCTGTCATTCATCTCATATATATATCACATAAGTGCATATACACAAGTATGTGTTTGTATGCTATTATTTTGAGTAAGTTATAACCCTTGAGATTAATTAAGAATAATAATAGTTTTAATTTTACTTATTCCCTGGTACTCTTCTTAATGTTGACTGGAGCTTGTGATAGAGTTTTTCTTTTCTTTATATAACATGACTTTTTGCAGGTCTACTGGAAACAAATTCCATTGTTTTTTGTCTTACTGAGAAAGCCTTTATTTCTCCTTTAATTTTAAAGGATAATCTTTCAGGGCACAGAATTCTATATTGGTAGGTTTTTTCACTAATGTTAAATATTTCTATTTTGTTCTTTCTTGTATAATTTCTGAGAAGTCAGATGTAATTCTTATATTTGCTTCTCTATATGTAAAATGTTCTTTTCTTCTGTTTCAACAGCTTCTTATCTTTGACTTAATGAAATTTTAATCACTTAGCTACAGTGCATTTGTTTTTGTTTTTAAATGTATTCTGCTTGGTGTTTTCTGACTTTTTAATCCTGTATTTTGGTGTCTGACTTTAGAAAAATCAATATTGTTTCAAATAAAACTTCTGTTGTATCTCTCTTCTTCTACTGGTCTTTCTATTATGCATATTTATAGCTTTTGTAAAAAATGAAATTGAAATACATGGTAAATGTTTAAGTTTTTAAAAATTACTAAAGTAAAACACATTGCCACAGTTCTCACTCAAGATAATCCTACTTGCTTCGTACTTCAAATGCACACAGCCCATCATTCTTTCCATTTTTGGAGGCAGTTCTGAAGTCCTCTTTTGATGTTTGGACAAAACTATGGTGCTTCCTTGCTGCCAAATGCTACCGAAGGAAAGCCAGTCTTTTAAAAACATGACGGTGTGTCCTAGGTCACCTTATTCATCAGATCTGGCACCAGGAAACATCCAGCTCTTCCCTAAGGTCAAAACGATCTCAAATGGTGAGAATTTTGCATTTGATTCAGGACACTGCGGCAGCCATGACAGTACAACTGCAGACACTCGTGAAGGAGGACTTCCAGAACTGCTTCGAAGAGTGGCAAGAATGAGGGAATAAGCGTTTTTGAGGAAAATAGAAGTATTCCGAGGGGGATTCATGGTAATGTGTTTTACTCTAGTACATTTCAAATAATTTAAACATCAACCCTATTTTTCAGTCACACCACACACTCATCCCACCGTTCTTGTTCCTGCCATGCCCCACCCCCACTCCCTCACTCTCCACCCCCTCCCTGACTCCTCACACATATGCTCTTTCTCTCTGTCTTTCAGCTTGGGAAGTTCCCAGTGATGTATCCTTAAGCTCAGAGATGATTTCTTCCTCCATGTCTTCTTTATTAACAAGCCTATCAAAGTCATTCTTCATTTTGTTTTTGATTAGTAACATTTTTTATTCTCTCAGAATCAAATTTCCTTTGAATTTTCCATCTCTTTGTTTACATTATCCATTTGATTTGTCCTATTATATGTTTAGCATTTTATTTTAATGATTTAAAATTCCTAGTTTGATAATTCCAACATTTCTGTAATATCTGACTGTTTTGTTACTTGTTCAAATTATGTTTCTTGCCTTTTAATTTTTCACTGAAAGGAGCACATAAAATATTGGATAAAAGGGACAGAATTTCAGTACACACACACACACACACACACACACACATATGAATTCATTGTTTCCTCAGCACTTTGCATGTGCCAGCTACTAATAAGTGTGCGCTGAAGAACTAGGTGTACATTCATCCTCCAGTATTTGTGGGACATTGGTTCCAGGAATGCATAAAATAGCCTAACATTTGCATAAATCATCTCTATAGTGCTTACTATAGCTAATACAACATCAATGCTATATAAGTGGTTGCTATTGTTTGGGAAATCACAAGTAAAAAAATACTGAACATGTTCAATACAGATGAAATTATTTTCAAATATTCTTGATCCTTGGTTGGTTGAATCCACAGTTGTATAACTTGTGGAAATGAAGAGTCAACTGTATTTTCTCTCTTCCTTTGGTTGTGAGCTTTCTGGCTATATGACTTGGCTGTAATCTGTGGCTTAGGTCCTTCAGTTGCAACTCTTGGACTTCCTTTTGATTTTGGAATTTGTTTTCCTAGATGCTTACTATGGCCTTGATAATAATAATAGCTAGCATTTTTAAGCACTTTCTATTAGTGAAGAACATTTGCATATTTTATTCCCATTTCCCTGAAAACTAAGCATCACTAAGCTAAACATTCCACTCAACATAGATAGATACAAGTATTTGGTAAATATAATTACTACTTTTGTCTTGTTTTTTCCTTAAAGTGTAGATTTCTTTCTGTGTTTTTTTTTATATGAGGCTGGATTTCCAAATAATATGATTTTCCTAAGTTTGCAAATAAAACTTCTGTTGTATCTCTCTTCTTCTACTGGTCTTTCTATTATGCATTATCCAGTGAAGACCCCTTCGCTGGTAGTCACAGAGAACTTCTGCAGCTGTCTTTAACCCTACATCTTGTAAATGCTTAGGGGGATTCTAAGTGAGTATACTGGGAAATCCAATGAAAGTAATATTTTATTAACACCTACTGTGTATTAGGTATTTAACACAGACACATCACTGACTCCTGGATAGGACAGATGAAGAGAGGAAGGTCAGAGTGATCCGGTTTTGATCTTGATGCAACACTGTTGAAAGCCAAAGCCCACATTCATTCCAGTTGCACATTGCTGAAGACCCCAGTCAAGGCAAAGACTGAGACCCTTGTGCCAGAACACAAAGAAAGAAGCACATCTTCCAAGCTGTAGAAGCCACAGCAGGTAAGATGCGTCTGTATCCACACTCACAGAGGCCAGATGGTAATTAAGCACTGCACAGAAGGGATTGTGTTTCCTCAAATTCAGAGAATGCTCCCAACATTATTTGCTTCTCAGAAAATATGAGCTTCCTCCAAAAAGGTTTGAGTCTATCAGAACCCACCCTTATGCCTTAGCTTAAACAAGTATCTCCACATTTGTTATGTTCCCAAGTAGACCTTCAATTCCTACCATATGAGTCACAAACTAAATCATAGGTGCTTTATTTCAGTGCAGAGTTCTCTCCGTGCTCAGGACTAGAAAATTAAAATCCTTTACCAGTTGTGTCTGATGATAGTATAGTTAGATCTATATGGTTATCTTCTAAATTTTCTATTGCTTATAATGAAGTTTCTTTCAGGACTATTGCAACAGTCCAAGGTTTACGTTTGTACTGTGTATGTAAGTTAAAATAAGCCTTCTCAGATTAAGTTCAAGTTTAAAGTCATTTGGGGGAGTTTCCCTGGTAAGGCAACTGATCTGACTCCTTGCAGGAGGACAGATCTTAACCTGTGCCCAGTCCTCTTCCAGCCAGGTAGGATATCTGCCCAGGCTTACACAGGTGGACAAGCCTTGATTTCCAGAACACTTGTCAGTCTTGAGTGACAGCAAGTGCTTGGATTTCTGCTTAGGAATAGACCTTTTCAGATACCAGGGACAGTCCTCGCTATCTTGTCAGTATGGCTGTCAAGGTTTTCAAAGCCTTTGATCACAACCTTAGTCTTGACTCATGTGCTATACCCACTTTGAAATCTACATCATGACCTGCCTTTCCCCTTAGTAAGGTCACATTAGGTAACAGACACCTTAGGGTGTCTACTCTTTCTCATCCTAATTTTGACCTCACTTTTCAGACTCTGGTATGCAATACTCTTTCCTAAATTGACTATTGGCATCCCTCAACTCTACCTGAACCCTCTAACATTATCTCGTTTCCCCTGGTTCAACAGACATAGCCTCAAGACAGGGACCTGAACAGCACCAAGGTTCCAGATGGAGTTGCAAGTGTTCCAAGCTGTAACCACAGCAGTGGATGCCTATGTGATTTCTATTCAGAAGTCCATGGAGGTGACCACAGGGACACTTGGCTTCCTGAAGCAGAGCTCCAGACAGAGGTCACGGCTAGTGTCAGGGTTCCAGTTCCCGGATGAGAACTGAAGAGCAGTCAGATCATTAGAACAGGAGCATAGAACAGTAGCCAAAGCAGGAAACATAGTCCCACAAATATGGCCCAAAGCAGAGTTGACAGGAAAGGTTAGGTTTGGAAACCTGAACGTGGAGATTTAAAAATGGCTTCCATTCCAGGCGATGTGAGAAGTGATTAAAAGAACAACTCAGTTCCCAGGGTCCTTGTGGGGTAGCACAGCCACGGAGGTCTATCAGGGACAGTGACATCATGATCCCCCGTGGGAACAGGCTGCTCAACAGAATGTCCTCAGATGTTGCTGGATGAGCTGGGTCTGAAGGACAGGGAGTCAGTACATTCAAATGTGAACAACTGAGTCAGGGAACCCGGAAGGCATGGACAGGGCCTGCGGTAGGGAACGAAGAAAGATGTGCTATGGTGTCATCCCATCGATATCTCCTCTCTGGGATTTTGCGTAGAGGGGAAAGTACGTGGATGTTTGGTGCGAGTGGCTTTGGATTAAATCCAAGCTCTGTGGCTTTCTGTTTGAATGACTTGTCCAAACCACTAGAACTCTCTGAGTCTGGTTTCCCACGAAGAAGAGGATGCACATCTTTCTTGGTTGACAAAAGGAAAGATGAGATAGCATTTATGAAGCATCTAGTACATGTAACAGGTACCTGGTAGAGGGTAGATTCCCTTTTATGGTAAGCCACATCCCCAGGGGCCAGCATTCCCTCAACGCCTAAGGAGGCAGACGCCCCAAGAGGGAAAGCAGGACAGACAGAGCTCCTCACCACTACTACGCAAGAAGTATTTGTTCACTGTGGGAAATCAGGAAAGAAGTGCAAAATAGGAAGCAGACATTCATATTTTTACCCCACCACAGTAGTTATTAACATCTTTGTGTATATCTTTCAAGATTATATATACATATGTATGTGATTTTAGAAAACAGGATTATACTATACTTCCTGTCTTATAAGCTGCCCTTTCATCATACAACACATTATGACTTTTCATTTTCTGCTCAATATATAATCTCAATAAATTTTTATGGCCTCATAATAGCCCAGTTAATGGATAGTCCACATTTTATTTAATAAGTCTTTTGTTGTTTACAATTTGGAGTTATAATGATCATCCCTTACCACTAAACTTGATGCCTTTAATTTTTCTGGGGGTGAAATTAATATAGTTATTATTGCCGAGTCTGCTTAGGAAGGGATTACAAACTATTTCTGTAAAATCTAAGTGAGAACTCAAAGAAAATAATCTCAGCCGTTAAATCTCTTCTTTCTAATTTCCGAAAGGTATGTTTTCGGTCTGAAAGTCACGGAAGACAGCTGCTTCCATCTTTATGAAAGAGCCTTCAAAATAGATTTTTTAAAAATTAAAAACTGTGCCTTTGTTGTTTTAAAAAGTAACTTCACTAGAGAGAAGTTTACAAAAACAGAACAAAAGAAGGAAAGGGGGAAAAATCAATCACTGTTTTACCATTTTGCTTTGTCTCCTTGTAGGCTTTTATTTCTACTGTGAAGTTTGTAAGTATTGCAGTGGAGCTGTGCTCACCTCAGGCGCTTCAATGTTACCCCACAGCTTTCTAAACTCACCTGAAACATAATCTGAATCACTACATTCAGCACCACTTTAGACTGTGGTCTCTCTCTCTCTCTTTTTTTTTTTTTTTTGAGAGGTCTCGCTTTGCAGTTCAGACTGGCCTTGAACTCACTCACTATGTAGCCCAGGTGAGCCTCAAACTCACAGCAATCCTGCTGCCTCTGCTTCCTGAGTGCTGGGATTACATGCGTGAGCCACTCCCTCAACAGTGGTCTCTCATGTATGCTATAGCCAAGGTACAAGTCCTATCTTTCCCTCGGGACAAGGTGACTATCCTTTTTTGTATTAGGAGCTCTTCAAATAGATTCTTATCTTCATTTTCTTCATCTTTGTTTACTTTGGCTTAAATTTTCTTTCCCCGGAGTTTTAAGTCTTCTGCAGCTAGGGCCTGGGGAGGAAATGATGTGGCCAGGAGTCCGGGGACAGCTCCTCTCCTGGGCACGTGGCCTCAAATCTGTACAGGTTTAGCCCCCAGAGCCACTAGACTGAGATTTCCTTCAAGGCAGATAAACCTTGTGGTATGTGGGTGGTTTCACATGCCAGGAGCAAAGGCAGAAACCAGAAAGCAGAGCTGGCCCAGGAGGGTGGGGACAACTCTCAAAGTATTTGCCCGACCTTCAGTTGGAAGGGTACTGGGTGCTGCAGAGCGAAGGAGCCGGGAAGACCGCAGCTCAGTGCTCTTCTCTAGCACCCAGCAGCTCAGTGGCTGGCCCTGAACTCGACGCCTGAGGCAGCTTAGATTCCACTCTCCCCACTTCTGTGCCGGGAGTTTTACTCACTATCCAGTGCCCAACAGTTATTCACTAGAGTATCACTCCGGCAAGTGCCTGAACTTATCTGGACTGAATTTCCTTCTCTTTAAGATGGTAAATAGTAGTATCTACCTCAATGGGCTGGATGGGTTTAAATGAATATAAAGGTATTAGAGAAGTTCCTGACACAAAGTTATCATTGTGTATCTTATAATCCTATGTATACAAGTAATAATAAAAGTTATCATTTTCCGGTGATGTTTGCTCCAAACAGTTCTGCTTCATCGCCTTACATTTCCTGCAATGTCTTAGTGCCTCAACAGTGGCACTCGTATGCCAACAGTGCCTCAACAGTGGCAACAGTCTTTAAGACTCGTATCTGGGACACCAAGCCAGCTGGGCTGCACCTAAATCCAGGTTGGCTTGGGAGTTCTGAGTAACACTTCATGTTAATGTCACAGAATCATCTGTCATCAATAATCCTTTGACGTATGGTAGGAATGACTCTCACAATTGTATAGACACAGAAGAGAGACTAGCCCGCAGAGGATCTGAGCTACTATCTGACAGGCCCCGAAGTTCATCATTATTGGACCTACCTTACCAATTCTTTCATTTTTATTTGGGGAACTAGAAAATCATGCTGATAAATAGGCTTAAACAAATAGAACCATGTAATTGGGAAATTTTATACTAGGTGGTTTAACGTCTAGAAAATAAATCAGCCTCTTAAGTTTTATATCACCGTACAGTTGAAATGTTTAATAATTATTGTCAAAGAACAGTATAATACAGTACTAAAAATGAGTAATTGAAAAGCCCATCAAGGCAGATGAGGCGTCTTCTCCCTGAATTGCTCTTGAATATTTGACATAATTATTTCATTCAGATTTATGTTCCACTCAGAAAAATGTATGCCTCTCCATCCTGCGCTGCCTGAGTAGCTCGGGAGCCTTTGAATACCAAGCAAATAGCTCAGGAGTAAACAAGGGAATGTCTCCAACACATGACTGAGGCTTGAAGGGGTCAGAGTCCCTTTAGGATGGGAAAAAGGACTGAAAACCACCATAAATCCGGTGGCCCCTCCATGTTTTACTCACAGAGGGTTTATATGCATGAACTATATTAGGTCCTTTAACGTACATAACATTCCTGGAAGGGAACTACTGCAGGACTATGTTTCCATCTCACAGAAGAAACCAACACTCAGAGAAAGAGGGGAACTTGATCAGATTCTCAAAGCTTATCCCAAACTCACTCCAGACACTTTGATTCAAACTGGTGGCCTTTGCCCTGTATCCTCAGCCTCCAACAGGACCCTGTGCATGCAGAGAGGGCTTTGCACTTGGGAAAAGAGACATCTCAGGAGGGCAGATGCGGAAGGAAACTGATGGTAGCCAGACTTTATTAGCAGGTCTGGCTCTACAAACCCTCGAGGTGTTACTTCTGCGCCCACCCGGTTCCTGCATTTCTCACAATGTCAGCAAGTCCTAGTAAGGAGGAATCTAGACCTGTCTCCCCCAGAGATGCCGTTTCCCAGGGACGGGGCCTCCTCTCTGGGCCAATCAGATCAGCTGGATCAGCTGAGGCTGCAGGCTTTCGCAGAGCAGCAGCTCATCGCCTCACCTCCCCCAGAGCAAGAGTGGGAGTTCTTGGCAAATTCAGTTCACTGGCAAGTGTAGACAGAGCGCAGCCGCCTGGATCAGAGGAAAAACTTCGCTTCTGGTCTGGGAGAAAATGGGGAGGGGCCAGAGAATACGTGAAGCTGCCTCGTGGGCAGGGAAAAATAGTGTTTTTTTTAATATGATGCATTTCGAAGATTATGAACTCTCCTCCTCCTCCTCCACTTCTTCTCCCTAGCACGCAATAAGACAGTGAATTTTCCAGAAGACCAACTCATCTTTCCCCAGAACCTTGTCTCCTTCTCCCTGACCTTGACGCTTGGCTGCCCTCTGCTCAGTCAGCAGACACGGCTGCAGATTCACAAATGCTCACTCCCCCTGGTCCTCCCACCTTTCCCTGGAGAAAGAGCTAAGGTCTCACTTGGGGTTATCTCAGAAGAGGCTTACACAGGTCCTCAGATGTCTTCTTTCTGCAGGGCATAAAAGCATGTCATATTTCTCTCTCATCTTAGAAAGACAGTAGACATCGCACACAGATGCGCATCTTGCTGAATATGGTTCACATCTGTGAATTTCCCTCCCTGAGGCAATGCTGAACTTTGATCTAATTATACTTCAACAGTAGGAATCTCCCTGCAAGTGATGGGTTTACGGTAGCTCTCAGTGGCCGTTTATCAAACATGCTCCTCTGAGTACTGGTGAAACAGATGAAGTATGTGAGGAGAAGCATTTTGCCTCTTTGCTCCTGGTAGTGGAGGTGTGGAGTGGAGGGGGCTATTGATGAAATCTTGCAGAAAATGATGCATTTCCCTATGTGCATCTTCCCTGTATTGAAGCAAATGAACAGAGCTGCTGGCAGAGAGCTGGGAGCCGCCTGTGCCTTGCTGGGGAGCAGGGACATGTGATGGATGACAGGAGGAAGCTCTCTCAGATAATTACTGGAAACTGGAGAATCAGCTGTTGTCCTGTCAACACAGTGTACTGCAGGGAGGGGGTGGGGAGCACCAAGGGAGAGAGAAACATGCTAAGAACAACAGCTTCTGTGGTCTCTGGCCATACAAGTTGGGTGGGCAGGGTTTACATTTGTTCCCCCTCTAACCCTTAGGCTCTGAGAGCCTATGGTTCCCAGACACTGTCCCTCTTCTCATGGCCTCACCCCACCTGTCACCTTCCCAGTCCTGAGGCCTAGGTTGGCTATGATACACACCATGCCCACCCAGACACCACCCTCTCTCGCTGCCCTTGATCTTTGCCTCTCCAGGGCTTCTTAACCCCTAAGGTGAGAATCAGGGTGATGGCAACCCCACCTCCAGGCCAGCTGATTTCTTTTAAGTCACCAGCACCTAGCACAGTCTCCAGACACGGTCCAAGGAGGTTTCCCAAAGAGAAACAGGGAACTCAATTTCCCCCTCCCCCACAGAGTAGATTGTTGAAGTCTGGAGAGGGAGGGAGAAAGATATTCATGAGATCTTTTTTTTGTGTGTGGTCCTGGGGATCAAACTCACAACCCTGTGTTTGCAATTTAGGCACAGGGCCACTGAGCTAAATCCCTAGCCTGTGGAGGTATCATTTAAGATGGATTTTCTAAACTCTCTTGCCTAAAAACAGTCTATACTGCCCTTTCTTGAATCTGTTTCTTCATCTTAAGGCCAGATTACTGCCCTTTACTTTATCAACTAGGTTAACTTATGGCCTTATTATCTTTAAGGGACTTAGGTGTGATGAGCTTGGAAGAAAAATAAACAAACAGGCCTAGGGAGGAAAGATATGGGTGACTCTGGGTGACTCTGATCCTGCTGAGAACTTCGCTGGTTTCCTTTCTGCATTTTACCCACCTGGGTTCTGTCCATCCAACCTCAGCACCGTGCCTGACACATCAGCTGTACTTAACCAATACTTTTGGAATGCATAAAAGAAGGCATTAAAATCAGTGAAGTACAAGTACCCCCTTTTTAAAGTAGAGGAAGCTATGCCATGGAGATCAAGTGCCTGGCCTGAGGTAGAAAAACTGCTGTAAGAGGAGGAGGAAAGCATAACCGGTAGGGGCAGAGCTCACTGTTTCTAGTGCCTGGACTTGAGCTTAACAAGGAACAAGAGCTCAGCACATGCACTGAGTAAAAGCACAGCTCAGCCTCGCCGGCCTCGCCACCAGCACTGCTTCTGCCCTTGTCTGCACCTGCTTCCCGGTCACTTTTCTCTGTTCTGTTTCCTAAAGTACAAAGCGCGGCTTCTCGAAGATTCCCTTCACTCCTGTTGACAGTTCACTGCCCTGGCACTTGCTTTATGAGTTCAAAGCTATTATGCCAGGACACCCTCCCAGAGCAACATCCTCATCTCGGCTGGGAGGCCCTTTGGCAAGTTCTCCCTGAAGGCAGGCTGTGATCTGCAAGGGCTGGACCCTGTCTCCCAACCAGCCCTTCTCCAAAGAGCAAATCTCTAGCTGAGAACATGTGGTATGAACGGACTGTCCTCCTAAACTCAGTTCCCAGGGGGCCTGGCTTCACTGATGCGGCGCAGGAAAGAGTCCATGTGGTCAGATGCATATGGCACTTCCTCGCCAACATCACCGAAGCCTCATCTCCAAGTGCTCACCTGTTTCACCTTCACAGTAATTTTCTCTGGCACCTTCCAACACCAGAACACAATAAACTACTCCGGCAACCTTCTAACCTATCTCCCCACTTCTCCCCTTCACCCTTATAACTCAATCTTTCCACAGAAGCCAGATAGAGTACACAGTTAAGATACATCAAGTCATGTGACTCCTCCTGCTTAAGACTTCCAGGTTTTCCATAGGATTTACCATCTGAACTTTACGAGTCAGCCTGTGACACCCTGCCTGATCTGGTCCCTGCCTAAACTTTGGAACCATCTCCTGCTGGTGTCTGATCCCCCAGGCTTTAGTCCGTCAGAACCACAGGGATCCCTCTCTGCACGCGCTTCCTTACTGGTTAACTTTGGTTGTCTCCACCCTACACGATCCTGTCCACAGATTCTAAGGAAGCAGGAAGAAGAGCAAGAGCGAGGAGCAAATTCCCACATGCTGGAGATTCTGCAGCAGCTGCTTTCCCAGTAGAAGAACATGACTCTGCTCTTCAGCTTTGTCCTTCACCTTTGGTTTCTTATGGTGCAGGCAGATGAAGGAACTCCAGGCATTTTTTGTTTGCTTTGGTTTTATAAAGTCAAATTTATGTGCATAATGTGGGTAAAGAACCGAATACATTGCCTTCTCTCTATTGAAAGATAGCAGTCACTCATGACCTGAATTTTTAGACAGTCAGTACACAGATGGGGCAGGAACTAGAATTTACCAAGCTACGTGCCAGCTTTTACACACGGCTTTGTTTGAATCAGCAGGACAGTCCTCTGAAACAGGTATCGTGATCCCTGTTTGCGCAGGAGAAAGCCGAGGTACAAGAGAGGTGAGTGCCATCCTGAGCGGCCACAGCTTTGGTAATGGACAGAGCTGATATTCTGCCCGGGGGTGTCTGATTCAGGACCTCAAGCTTTTCATTCTGCCCCAGAACCCACCTTTCCTAAGCACTTGCTTTCTCCTCAGCGCAATCTCAAAACCAACAAGGTATGAAGGAGTAAAACTTAAGGCATAAAAGTCAGCAAAGGCTGTTTTTTAAAAGCACTTCAGAATCATCCGTTTATCTGTGTTAATTGTAATATTTCAGACATGAGTTTTTCTTAAACATTCATTAAATCAGATCCCCTAAGGCCCTGTACTTGGGAGCTCAGTTGCTAAGTATTCTGAATACTTATACTTATTTGAAAACAATAAAAGCTCTTTTCTCCCAAAGCATTCTATCCTATAGATTAGTAATCAATTCAGAATGACCCTCTGCTCCATTAGTGGTTTTCTGCCTTTTCCTTTTATTCTTCCAATTCATAAGGTCAAACTTCACCAGTGTGACCTACTGAGTCCCCTGCTGGGTTTGCGCTCTATAGCTCGGTGTTGCCAAGAGAACAATCCTGCTTTCAACAATAGAAACAACAATCATGTCGCTGCAAAAGAATTAAGGACAATAGGAGATGTGGGTGAGTTAATTACACTCCCGGCTCCTTTGTTCTTTACAAAGAAAAGGCTGCAAGTGGACAGTGAACCTTAGAACCAAAGGCTGTTGAATTGTCCTCCAGAGATGGGAGCTGATGAATGTTCTCTCAAAACAGTCTCTTTTATGTCAGAAATATCTAGTGTTCATCCTTGGGGGAGAAGCCAGCATTAGAGTGGGAACTGGGAGACACAACTATGGGGGAGGGGTGCGGGCTAAGCCCTGTGGCAACTTGGGGAAGTGACCTGGCCTTTCCAGGCCTTGATTTTCTAAAAGTAGAGGTGACTTTGGAGGTGGCAGTATACAGCTGGGATTCAAGCACTCTAGGAGACTAGCAATTTAGCAATGGCTGGATATGGGGGTTGTAGCTGATTTTGAAGTTCCTGGATTCAGTCCTCAGTACTAAGGAAAAAAAGAGGGAAAAAGAAAAAAAGACAGTGATGACAACAATGGTGACTCAATGGCACCAACCTTCTGGGTTTGGAAAGCGCTGAACACTCCAGGGATTGGATTCCAGGGCTTTGGGTCCTTCTTTCTTTTCCTCTCAAGCTGTTCACACCTGGGGAGGTCGCAGCATGTACCTGATGACCTGTACCCACCCCCAGCTCTGACCTCTGTGATACTTTTGCCCTCTTATCTCCAAGGCTACCCTAGACCTTGTCCAGAACAGAACTGCTCTGAAATCTTGGGGGGCAGGAAGCAGATAATGAACTCTTCTCCTATAATATGTCCTTCTAGATACAATTCCTGCTTTTGATTCACTCAATCAACAAGTGTTTATTGATTGCTTGTAGCATGCCAGGTATGATGGCATATATAGAGGCCAGTGAAATGAAAATGGAACCTATTCTTAGAGTTGGCCAATGGAATCTGATATGAAATAATGAAAGGCAGATAATTAGACACTAGGAGACCTGAGGAATGAAGGGTGGGGAGTTCCCAAAATAGCACAGATTGCCAGTTCATTAAAGACTTCGGTTTTCAATATATTTATGGTCGTTTATTAGGTCCCGGACCTAATATGATCTCACAGAGCACAGTGACATCTTAAGGCTGCTGATTGATGCTACCTGGCCATCTAACTCCAGAACAAGGCATACAGTATTTCTAGCTGCTGTAGCCGACAGACTAGCAATACCAAGACGGGAAATGTTCTTTAAGGATCCTCTTGCCTGGAACAGGGAGCAGGAGGAACCTGTCTTTTGTAAGTTTCTCACATGATTAAACCCTCTGAGGAAACACTGGGACAGCAGACATTTTGCTATTTCAAAGTTAACTTCTAAGTAAAATCTTGATGTTTATCATAATTAGCCTAGATCTCCAACAGATAACTTGTGTGTGTTTTAAAATTGTATCCAAACTCCCACTTAGTGCAGATGCCTTTGGGGCTCTGCCCACCTTCTCTCTTGAAGGCGCATCTCTCGCTATATCAACTTTACAGTCAACTCTACCCATATTTCTGCATGACCTATATGTTTTGATTGAATTCTTTGTGAGGAGCACAAAGAACAGAAGACCAAGGAAGTGCAGGGCTGGTTCCTTACTGCAACAGAATTGCTTCCCAGTAACAATAACCATTGTTGCAAAGATAAAATATATACACATGTATAATGGATAAAATGAGCTGTGGCTGGGCATAGTGATACATGTCTATCACCCCAGCACTCTGGGAGGCTGAGGCAGGAGAATCATAATTTTACACACTCAAACCCAGCTTGAGCAACTTAGCAAACTAGGGAAACCCTGTCTTAAAATAAAAAATTAAAAAGGACGATGGATGTAGCTCAGAGTGAAGCTCTAAATTCAGTCCCTAGCCAGCTATCAAGCAAGCAAGCAAACAAGCAAGCAAGCAAGCAAAGGGTGCCCATGATTCTGCCTTCCAAATAAAACTGCTGTTTAGTGATTGGCTTTTATTATCTTGCTAGGTGTAACTTCATTCATTCCTATCAGGAACTGCAGATGACTTACTATTTACTTACTTGAACTTGTGGATGTCTACCCTGCATTTTGGGATCAAACACTGGGATTATTGCAGACATCGCCCCACCCTTCAGGATTTTAAACTATAAGGATTATTGCACTAGGATTATTGGCCTTAAGATTTCCTGGGCTTTAAGGATATCATCTCTGTCCTATAAAATCTTCAACTACAGGGATTATTGTGGGGAAGCCCTGTTTTATACAGAGTAGGATTATGGGTGTGAAGGCTTGGTATCAAATAAAGGTGCAGAGAGCTCAGGTTATGGGCTCTTCTGCTCCCTCTTCTGCTGCTGCAGTATTTGGCCTTTGGGTGCTGCTGCTCAGAGTAGCAAGAGTCAAACCCGGGCTCAGCATTTTGCTCAAGCTTCCAACTTTGTTGTTTATTGTTTTTTTAATCCTTTTGCTGTGGGACTCATGGGGGATTGGAGTTCACCATGAAGGTTCTGGCTGCATTCTCTTCCCTGGCCTCCCATACATTCCTTTTACTATCTAATAAACAGTGATTTCCATACATATAGATATATTGAATCTTATAAAATGATTGCCTAACAATGTGTCCCAGATACTTTCAGTGTATTTCATTCATATGAAGTCCCTTAATTCTTACCACAGCACCATGAGTTAGCATCACAATCACCCCACTTTATAGGTGAGGAATTGAATTCCAGGAAGTTTGAGTTTCAGGAAGTTTCTCAGAGAGTTGATAGAACAGCTGGTTAATGGCCGAGACAGAGTCCAAAGCCTCACTGTAGAACTGCAGAATTTTATCTCCCTCCACTGTGCCTGCTCCTCCATTGCCAAAATGGACTCTCATTTGTTTTCATTAACCCTGAGTGATGGACACTTAGATGAATCACCCCTCTCTTTTTGCCATAGTGAACAAGGCTGCAATCAACATCCTTGTCCTTATCACAGCCTTTGCTTGTCTGAATCTGGAAATTGGATTAATTCCTAGAAGTGGAATTCTAGAATTACAGGCCATGAGTATGTGAAATTTTGATACCAGTGCCAAACTGCCAGAAATGTTGGATTAATTCACACTTCTACCAAGTGCATAGGACAGAGATCACCATTCTCTTCTCTACCTTTGGCATTGCTGAAATCTGCTCTGGCATTGATCACTATGATCTCCCCACTGCCAAATCTGATAGCTCCTCCTGTAGTCAGGCTTCCCCAGAGCCTCTCCCTGGGCTTCCCTCTGGGCTCTTTCACCTCCTTCCTGTTTCCTTGGCACCTGAAATCTCGTGGCTGGCATGCTTCTCTTTATGATCTATGAATGTGATAATGTCCTGGATGCTTTCCATGTCCTGTTCTTGTTCTAAATGCCTTCCTTCCCTACTACAGGAAACTTTAACTGCTGGCCTAGCAGATATTCCCTTCTTCTTTACTAAGAAGACCTCAGTTCTGTTTTGGCCTGAAAGTAGCCAACACCAGAGATAATTGAGTTATAAATGGTCTACCAATCAGGACCATCCTGTTCCCTTTCTGGAACTATAGGTGTGACCCAGCTCTAGCCAAAGAGATGTCCAGGGGTTGGTGGAATTTTCCTCTCTCCCTCATACTAACTAGTGTTGTCCTCTGTCTTTGGAGCAGAGTAAGCCATGTTTTGAGCAGAACTATCAGGCACAGCCATGGTATGGGGTGGGAGAGATAGGACCAATCAATCTGTCATCACTCCAGGAACCAGACATCACATGGATTGCAGAAAGAGTACCAGGTTGCCATATTTCTAGACTTCTAAGTAATAGGAACTTGTGAGAAAGACCCGGACTGGATTTTATTTGCTAATGCTAAATGCCTCATAACAGATACTTAACAGTAATCTTATCCTAATATTATACCTTCATGCTATCACCCCACATCCCTTTCTGGAACATCAAAAGATAACAACAAATAGGTTATCACTACAGTCCTGTGAAGAACGAGCTGTCCTTACCTTCCTTCACAATAGCAAACATCCCTACTCCTCTGAGAGGGGTACTGTGAATTGAACCCATCGCCTTTGCACTAAGCAACCCTCCTAGACTTTTCTTAAAATACATATTTGGGATATAATGTATACACATTCAGTTTGAGGGTTTGATACATATGCCTACTACATCTTGGTAATAGTATCCCTCCTCACCTTCCCCTCTCCTCCTGCAGATACGTCCCTTTTCTATCTACCAGACCTTTTTTTGGACACAAGCTCCCTCAGTTGCCAAGTTGGTGGGATGGGCTAAGAGTTGCTGGAAATAAAGGTGTACACCACCCCCCACGTTGGTAAGTATTAGACTCATTTTATTAATGAGGGAACTGAGGCACAGAGCAATTAAGTTACTCTCCATGGTCACAGATCTTCGAAGTGGCTGAACAAGCATTCAGACCATGGTAAGCTGGTTCCAGAGTCCACAGGCCCAAATAGGATGCAGCTGTTAGCTACCCGGATAACGAAGGGATGCTGGACTTTCCACATCCCACTGTAGCTTGACCGCCTCCCCCAGAATGGGTCCCTCCTGTCACACACTCCCACCTCTGTCCAGGCAGAAACCTGGGGTCTCCTTAGGCCTGTGCTTCTCTTTTCTACACCGCCATGCTGACGATGCTAAGTCTGACCATACTCAAATCCTCCTGCTGAGCCTGGCTTACAGTAAATGGTTACACCACTGGCTGCTGTTAGCAGGGTCCTCAGGATGGAGCCCTGTCTGGGTCGGCTTATCTTTTACTTTTTTGAACCCTCTAGCCCACTGAGCTTGGTTGCTCTGCTGACTGGTCCTGGGCCTTGGGGAGCCTTTGGATTTATTATCCTCTCAGCATTGGAGGCTGTAAACCATGTACTCCCTAATTAATTATTGTATAACTTTGTCCAGGAGTCATGGAGTCACGTCCACCCAGAGGTTCTTGGTGGTTTTTGTTTTGTTTTGTTTTTTGAGACATGGTCTTGCTTTGTAGTTCAGGCTGGTCCTGACCTCAGTCTCGAACTCAGCAATCCTGTCTCTGCCTCCCAAGTACTGGGATTTCAGGTGTGAGCCACCATGCCTGGCACTGTGGTATGTGGTACTGATTGCTAGTGGGCGTGAGCCTCCACGTCCAACATTGCTGTATGTGGTTACCGGGGATCAAACCTGGGACCTTGTGCATGCAGGGCAGGTGCTGGAACCACTGAGCTAAATCTCTGGCCCCACCCAGATGTTTTCTCTGATGCTCCTGCTTGTACAAACTGTTCCCTGACATGTTCCATGGCTGTCTACTGGACCCCACATCATTATCAATTTAATCATTTACCTGTTTCTCTTGCCCATTGGCCCACAATCCCAAACCAGGTCTGAGCTCCTCAGGGGAAGGACACACTATCTCAGACTGTCCTTTCTCATCCCTAGTCCCTGTCCTTCCTGTGTCTGCCATCTCACTGACTGTTGTCGTGAAACTAGAAATTCACATGTCATCTCTAAACCCCACAAGACAACTTCTCCCTCTCAAATGTTTCAGTCAATCCTCTCCTATTTCCAAGTGACAACATGGATGCTTTAAAATTCTGGGCTTGATGGTTATTGCATTTGGAACCTAGTGAGGGATTTCTGCAGAGCTCAAGGGTGGAACTGCTTGTCTGAAAGTTCTGCCAATGAAATAGAGGCTCTATGGTCATCTGTAAATTGAATATATAAGCTATGCGTGCATTGTAACACATCTGACTTTTTAAAAACTCACAAATTACCAGTAATCCCCCTGTGCTATACTCTAAACAGTATCTTGACCTCGCGTGATTTCCTAAGGGGAAAAAATTAGAGAACTGTTCAGTGGACTGCAGAAACCTTCTTAAAAGGAAGCCGAGACTAAGTGATCAATTAGGCAAGTGATCAATATAGCATGGCAGTCAACAAAAGTGAGCTGCTGTTATAAATAGTCTATGACTCATAAATATGATCATTATAAAAGGTAACAAGTTTAAAAACACAAGGAGCCTAAAGTACTTAGTTGATATATTGCATCCATTATCAGGAAGCACACATATTCCAAGATGCTTGACTAGTCCCAGTGAACCTAACAACTCTTGCAAATGCTAAATACCAGAGTTCAGGTGAAGGTCTTCCACGTTAGTCTCCACCTTTGCAAAGACAACAGTTGGGAAAGCAGAGTGTCCTCATGAAATGTGCCTGAACTAGGGGTGAAGCCCTGATTCTTCATCTGTAAAATCTGAGGGAGAAGCCAGGCCTGTCTCCTTCACAGGGCTGAGGAGGTGGACACAAGCACAACCTAAGCATCAGTAAGGTCTCTTAAAAATAGAAGGCACACTTCACAAAAGGTCAATCCACCTTTAAGACAAGCAAGAAATGCCAGTTGTATTCAGCTTACAAAGCAAAAATAATGATAGTTAAGCTAGTCTTAACATACTGTAGTCAAATGTTTGGTCTATTAACAGTACTCTTAATTAAAAAGATAAAATACTTTTGACATCGACTTTTAAAATCAATGTGACTATTGTGTTATTGGATTCTCCCTATTAACTCAGGCACTGATGTTTTTTAAAAAATAAGTTTAACTTTTTGCAATCTCCATGGCTTTTGACTCAGTGAAAATGACTACATAACAATGGTGTTATTTGGGGACCACCACCATTTTCACCTGGCATATAGTGTTTCAGCAATTACTCTGTAGAATAAAATTATGTTTCTCATCTGAACGTAAGAAAATGCAACAAGTTATTGCCTATCTCAGTGTTGCTGACAATATCCTCTAACTCACATTTCCCTGTTATTTCAGCAATTCCTTTGGATCTGTGAAGAGGATCAAAATCCTGCCTTGAAAAGTTGCCATGCCCAGACAAAGCAATGCCATGTCTGTCTCGGAAGCAGGAGTCCTGCTCGGCTGTCAGCTGCTGCATTTACATGTGGGTCCCACTGGCCAAATGGTGTTAGAGAAGTGCTTCCTGAATTTAAATGAAAAAAAGGCCACTTTATCTTCTGTATGTAAAAGCAATTGAATGAGTTAACACCAATCTTCCTGGTTTTCCGTGCGTTCATCCCCAAAGCCCTACTAAAACAGTCATTTAAAAATTCGATTTTGAAAGTATTAATTTTAGATTAAAGCAGATAGGAGCTATCTTTTTGATCAGGAAGAAAAAAGAAACCTACTCTGAGATTTGCTTTAAAGCACTCATTAGCAATAAATGAATAGTATGTTCAGTTGGCTGCCAATCAAATGTAGAGAAAATATCGCTAATGGCATAGTTACACTGGCCCGTTTCCAAATAAATGAGCAAGTTGTGTATTATTCTGATGAAAACGTCCATCTTGATGTATACACTTTTGCATTGTCACTGACCTACAGCTCACACAAAGGTTTCTATCTGACATATCAATGTTTCACCAGCTTAATTCTCTCATAGATTCATGGCCATTAAAGTGCACAGACCATAGAATCCCCTTCATGTTCCGTAAGCTACTTCATCTCTTGGTGGTTTGGTTGAAGGAGGTTGAAAGGAGGTCATATGGGAAAAATGCTTAGAATTTAGTGTTCTCGTGAACAGTAGACACTGCCGTTATACCCACCAGGACAAGGAAATTCCTGAGGTATCAGCAGCTGGAGATGTAGAAACAGGAAGTTGCTGTCAGAGCCCACCATGCCTTGCCCCTCCTCTGCCTTTCCCTTCTCTGAAGGAATGCAAAAAACCAGTCCCAAGAATGATTGCCTTGGCCCTAGGGAGTCAACAACACAGCCTTGTGTGGCCATCTGCCCTTGAACCATGAGAAGGAAAGGGAGAGCCTGTTACTTTCAGGATCCTTCGTGGAGTCCTGCAGCGTGGACCTATCCTTAGCACGATGCATATGAGTCAGCTGGGCAGATAAGCCAAAGGTAATTACTCAGAGCCTGAGTAATGTCTCTGAGTGTTCCTATGACCTCAAACGCCTGGCACGCTGCACGGGGGCAGCATAACTTGATCCTAACAAGATGATTTTGGAACAGTCAACATGGGTGTGCAAGGAGTTACCTCCAATAGCCTCTTGCTCTTTGACCGATTTTATTACTTAGGCTTTATTACTGAGCTTAAATTTATCCATAGTTACAAGTGTCAGTCAACCAAGTCTGTGGGTATCAATTAACAAATTACCAAAAATTTCAAACATGCTTTTATCCCTCAATATACTAGCTCCAATTCTGGATCCCCATCTTAATGAATACATTTAAAACATAAGAGAAAGGCTTTTAAGGCTTCTATGTTTGAATGTACAGCGCTTCAGAATTCATGCCAATGTGATAATATTAAGAATCAAAACCCACAGGAGGTGATTAAGTCAGGAAAGAAATAAACCTCATGAATGGGGTTAGTGACTTCATACAAGTGCTTGAGAGGGTGAATTTGTCCCTGTGACCTTTGAGCCACATGGGACACAGTATTCATCATCTCAGAAGGGCACAGGACAAAGTGTCATCTTGGAGGCAGAGAGCAGCCATTAACAGACATGGAAACTACTGGTACCTAGATCTGATACTTCTATCCCACCAGAAAGTTGGAGATGGACTTCTATTGTTTATAAATTACCCATTGTATACTACTGTCATACAGTACATCATGCACTTTCAGCCATGTACACTATGGCAGGCCCAGAGGAGTTTATCACTTAGGGACCCAGTAGCTCATTCAGTGACAGGCAGGAAGTGGTGAAATCACTTGGAGGCACAATTCTCAGCAACCAACCCCATCATCAAATGATGCATAATTAGGTTCTGTCAAACCAGAAAACCAATGCAAATACTGGCCCAAGATGTTTCTTCAAGTATTTACACTAATGAAAAACAAGAAACTGTGCCAGGGATTTATCTCAGTGGTTCTGGCAACTGCCTTGCAAGCACAAGATCCCGAGTCCTATCCCTGGTAACCACATGCAACAATGTTGGACGTGGTGACTCATGCCCACCAGCACTCAGAACCACATACCACAATGCTGGCTGTGGTGGCTCATGCCTGTAATCTCAGCACTTGGGAGGCAGAGTCAGGAGGATTGTTGAGTTTGAAGCTGAGGTCAGGACCAGCCTGAACTACAAAGTGAGACCCTATTTCAAAAAAAAAAAAAAAATGACAAAAGAAAAAAAAGAAGAAATCATCTTTGGATGACATCTGAAAGAGAGGTGTTGAACTCTTATGTACCCTTTAAAAATGATATCTGCCCTGAATTCTGCTTTCAAGATTTACTTTATAAATATAAAAATGTGTGTGTGTGGACACATACACAGATACAACATACATGCTTGCAATAAGGAAGAAAGGTAATGACAGTCTGTGTGACCATTAACAGTATCCATGCAATGAGATTTTGAATTCCATAGACGTCTTTAACTTTGTGACACAGTTCTGTGAGCAGTACTTTTAAAAACATTTTATTAGTGTATGTTTGCTATACAAAGATTATACTCATTGTGGGAGTTGGTGCGTGTCCGTAATGCTTCTTCATTCTTTTATTTTCCTACTTTTTGTCTTTCAATCCCCAAAAGATTTATCTCCCTGATTCTTACTATCCATTTTTCTTTCATGCTTTAAATTATTTAGATTTTTGTTTTGTCATGTAATAGAAATCATGTTATATTTAAGCTTACACTTATTATCACATAACATTGTTTCAAGGCACAACCATTTTCCTATAAATGACTCACTTATCTTTCCTTATGGCAGAGTAGTAACAGCCTTTTGTGTATAAATAACACATTTTCTTTATTCAGTCATGTATTGATAGACATAAAGTCTTCTTCCAAGGTATAGCTATTATGAATTGTGCTGCTGTAAACACAGATATGAATGTATCACTATAATATTATTCAACTGTTTTGGAAAGATACCTACAAGGGAAATAGCTAGGTCAAGTGCAATTTGTATATTTAAAGAATATGGGCATAACTTTTTTGTACCAGGGATCAAACTCGAGACCTTGTGCTTCTCAGACAGGCACAGAACCCTCAAGCTACATCCCTGACCCAAGCATGTATTATTTTAATAATTAAACTAATACTTTAAAAAACTATAGAGAAAAGTTACAAGTTTATATGAGAAAAAGCAGGACTCTGACCTGTCCCCGGGAAATGCTCCCTTCAGGGGCATCCCTTGGGTTATGGTTGTAGACACAGCCAACGTCCCTCTGAATACTCCCAAACACACATGTTGGCTCCAAGTCTGAAGCCTGGACTCTACACCATCTCCCATGCACCCCTGAGCTCATCCTTCTTCTCCCAGGTCACAGATGTACCTCAGATCCTCTCTCCATGTTCCAGATGTCTCCACAGACCAATCAGAACTGACACCTAAGACAAAACCTATCACAATTCCTTAAATCCAAGATATCACCAAATGTAGGAGGCATAAGTGATGCAATAACAGCTTCTCTAGGGGGGAAGGTTGCCTGTATTTCATGTGCATAGCCAGGGTAAGATGCATTGTGACTTGAGAAATGCTACAGTGTTAAACATAGGCATCTTGGAAGCTTTGGTGTACTGCCATGGTCCTCCCTCACTGTGGTCATCCCTTCTCTCTTTTTCTGCTGCTAGCCTTCCATGCTCGCTGCCAGTCAACTTCCTGTTAAAAAGCTACAGCAAAGCATGCCTGCCTCAAAGGAAACCACTAACAGAGCAAAAAGGCAACCAACAACGTGGGAAACTAGCTGTTCCTCAGACAAAGGGCTACTATCTAGAATCAATAAGTAATTTAAAAAATCATCCCATCCCAATTGAAAGACCCAGTTCAAAAATGGACCTTTGAAATGAACAGACACTTTTCAGGGAAAGAAGTAAGAACCGCTAAGAAGTATATGAAGAAATTCTCAACATCACTGGTCATTTGAGGATGCAGATGAAAACAACACTGTGATTTCATCTCACTCCACAAAGAATGGCTGCTATCTCAGAATTAGCCAGCAACAAATGTTGGCAAGGCTGTGGAGAAAAAGGAACCTTTCTTGATTATTGATGGGACTGTAGATTCATACAACTTCTGTGGAAATCAGTGTGAAGATTCCTCAAAAAGCCAGGATTGAAGGTCCCATTTGAGCTGGCCATTCATCTGCTAGATATATACACAAAAGAATTAAAAGATTCATATCACAGCAACATATATGCACCCATGTTTATAGTAGCTCAGTTTGTGATAGTTAAATCTTGGAAACAACCAAAATGTCCATCATCTTCAGACTGGATAAAGATCTTGTTCTTTTATAGAATGGAGTATTATTTTACCATCAAAAATAATAAGATTGAGTCATTCATACTCAAGTGGATGTATCTTGAGGCCATCCTTATAAGTGAAATAAATAGATCACAGATGTTTAAATATTATATCTTTTCTCTGGTATGAGTAAATGAAGATGTAAATGAATTCTAGTGTATATAGTAAATATGGTGAAATAGAAAATATTTAAAAGGAAATAGGGTGTAGGGAAATAGGGTCTTGGAGAATGCGATAATAATAAAAAAGGAAACAAAGCTAATGTATATAGGCAGTGGGGAGTTGTAGGGTGGGTGGGGTAATGGGAAAAAATGAGAATCAAGTCATATACTGGTACAAACTCTCAATGTTGAATGCAATGATGATGTGTATATATATAATGTACCAATAAAGATTTGAATTTAAAAAAAAGCTACAGCACACACATAAGTCAGTGGGCTTGGCTTGCTTCATGTACCTGGCTGGAAAGTAAGGAAGAGCCAGGATTCAGAAGTATTGGTACAACACTGAAAAATCAATAGCATTCTTGTATAGCAATGATGAAATCACCAAGAGGGAAATTAGGGAAACCACATCTTTCACAATAGTACTGAGAAAAGTGAAGTACTTAGGAACTATCTTAACCAAGGAAGTAAAAAAATTCTACAATGAAAACTGTAGTACTCTCAAAAGAGATCAAAGAGCATATCAGAAAATGGAAAAGTGTCCTCTGTTACTGGACTGGGAGAATGAATATAGTGAAAATGGCTGTACTTTCAAAACTGTTATGTAAATTTAATGCAATCCAAATCAAAATTCCAATAGCATTTTGTTTTCCTCACAGAATTAGAAAAAACAATCCCAAAATTCATATGGTATCGGAAGAGATCTCAAGCAGAGGCAATGCCAGGCAACAAGAGCAAAGCAAGAGCATCACAATCCTGGACTTTAAGTTATAATACAAAGCAATAGTGATTAAAAACAGCATGATGTCGAGGAGGAAAGACTATGGGTTAAGAAAATAGAAGTTGCAAAACAACTCCAATGACACTCAACTACCTTATCTTTAATAAAGGAGCCAAATATCATTAATGCAGGGAAGATAGTCTCTTCAATAAATAGGGCTAGAAAACTAGCCATCCATATGTCCAAGATTGAATCTGGACCAATATCACTCACTATGCATTAAACAAAAATCAAAATGGGTCAAAAGCACAAACAATCTGCTGGAAGATAGAATAGGTAAAACTCTTAAAGACATAGGCATAGGAAAGACTTCATGAACAAAATCCCAGTTGCACAGGAAATATTACAAAGAATCAGCAACTGAGATCTTCAAATTAAAAGGCTTCAGCACAATAAATGAAAACCACTAACAGAGTTAAGAGACAACCTATAGAATGGGAAAAATGTTTTGCCAGCTACTCCAATGACAAAGGGCTAACATCTAGATTATATAAAGAACAAACAAATAAACAAACAAAAAAACCCCCACAACAGATTCCCCAAATATAAAGACCAAATCAAAAAATGGGCATCTAAAATGTATACTTAAAGACTTCTCAGATGAAGAAACACAAATGGCAAATATATATACATATTTATGAAAAATGCTCATAAAAATCTTCAACATCACTTGCCTTTGGAGAAACAGAATTTAAAACAACACTGAGATTTCATTTCACTCTTGGCTATCATCCAGAAATCAACCAATAATAAATTCTGGTGCAGCTATGGAGAAAAAGGAACCCTTCTCTATTGTTGGTGGGAGTGTAAATTGCTACAATCACTTTGGAAATCAATACAGAGATTCCTCAAAAAACTAAAACTAGAGGTTCCATTTGACCTAGCTGTTCCCTTTCTAGGTATCTTCCCAAAAGAGTTAAAGTCATCACATTATTGTGTTACATGTATATTCATCTTTATAGTAGTACATGTTTATAGTAGCACAGTTCATAATAGCTGAATCTTGGAAGCAGTCCAATGCCCATCAATAGATGAATGGATAAAGAAAATGTGATACTTATATACAATGGAGTACTACTGTACCATAAGGGGTAGAGTTGAGACACTTTTAGGTAAATGAATGCACCTGGATATTCTTAAGTGACTTAAATATGCATTGTTTCTCTTGTTTGAGAAACACAATAACAATAAATAAGGAGCAAAATGGAAGATAGATATAGCAAGTAGGAAGAACTTATCCAAATGAGAAAGAGAGAAAGATGGTAGAGGCAGAGGGAAGGAAGGAAAAAGAAACTAAAAAGATAATTTAAAAAACGGAAATAAAGCTTTTGTTAATGATGAGGGGAAGGATTAAGAGAGAAGGAACAAAAATAAACAGATGTGTTATATGCACACACACATTTCTCATGATAAATATGATCATTAGTACTTCCTGATTTTTCACTTTTCAGAGGAAGAAGTAAAAGCAGCCAAGAAGCATATGAAGAAATGTTCCACATCACTGTTATTTGAGAGATGTAGAAGAAAATGACACTGAGACTTCATCTCACTCCACAAAGAATGGTTGCTATTGCAAAATAAACCAGTAATAAATGCTGGCGAGGTGGAGGGGAGGAAGGAACCATTTTTACTGTTGATGGGAATGTAGACTGGTACAACCATTGTGGAGATCAGCACGGAGATTCCTCAGAATTTAGGATTAGAGGTCTTATTTGATATTACCATTCCTCTGCTTGGAATATACATGAAAGAATTAAAAGAATCATATCACAGCAACGTATGTGCACCTATGTTCATAACAGCTCAGTTTGTGATAGCTACAACTTGGAAACAACCCAAATGCTCATCAACTGGAGACTGGATAAAGAAGATGTGGGGTTTTTTTTTAATACAATGGAGTATTACTCTGCCATAAAGGATGATAAGTTTGAGTCATTTACACTCAAATGGACATACTGTGAGGACACACTCATAGGGAAACAAATAGATCACAGATATGTAAATACCTATCTTTTCTCTGGTATGAGAATCTGAACATGTAGATGACTTACAGAATGTATAATAGATTTTGTGTAATAGAGAATATTCAAAGGGGTAAGGGAAAGTAATGAAGGGAAAGCAATAATATAATGTTATAAAAAATTAAAAAAGAAAGCATATGTATATAGGGAGTGAGGATGGTAGGGTGGGTAGGGAAAAGGGTAAAAATAAGAATTAACTCATGTCATATACTGGTACCAAATTCCCAATGTTGAGTGTGATTATGATGTGTATAGAAAATGTACCAATAAAGAATTCAATAAAAAAGTAGTAATTTTTAAAAACTCATAGTCCCAGGCAGAAAACATAGGTCAGCAGCACAGGAGGATATGTCTCCCACTGAGAACTTTCCTCTAACACTTACTTCTGGTTTAATTATCATCAGAAGCTTCCAAAGAAACAGTCTTTGCTGGTTACTATGCTTAACACTCTGCCTTCTCTTAAATGCGTTGCAACTGGAAGCAGAACACTCCGCTGTCCACAAGTGAACAGTGTGAACACTGTCCACAAGTATGGGAATTACTGTTCATGGGCTTGAGAAGTAAACACCCTGCGAATGTTCTGTCATCTCTAACATATTCATGACACCTTTTCCTAGACTGTGCGGATTAGGACTGAAGAAGACAGAAGAGTACCTGTGTTGAACCTCATATACCCTGAGTATTCTGTAAATGCTGCAGAATGTGGGTGCAGGATAAAACTATGAAACTATTAATATACCCTTAAAGGTATGCGCTGGGTGGGCTTCAATGTGGTCTATATTTGAGTACATAATTTTCAAAATGGACTTGTTCTGGCATTTCAGAATTGCCTACAACTTGTCTTTCCTGAGAATAAGTATGCTGAAATTCTGTTTAAAATGAGATATAGTGAACTAGATTTTCCCTAGCTGGGTCAATGAGTTGCTTAGGTAGCAGTTTTGTTAAAATAATGGGAAGATTGCCTGAACAGAATTCCAGCAGATTCCAAAATGAAATCTGAGCCGAATACACCACAGGAAGGTCCAGCTCAATATCCAGGTCACACAGCAAATGGAACTGTTGGCAACAGCAGCTGCAAACCCATCAGTGAGTCAGAGAATAGAGGGAAACAATTGTCAAAAAGCCCTTCCTCCTCTCACTTTTCTTCTTCAAAAATAGTCAAATTGGATTAATTTCCTGTCTTACTCAGAGAATGGCTCTAAAATGACTAATTGTCACTCCTTTAGTAAGAGAATCAGTTTTTCTATTCCAGAACCCAAAGCCAGGGTAAAACCTGGTGAAATGGAAGGGAATTAGTATGGCTTAGCTCCCAGCCTGTGTTCCGTGTTCACCCTTCACACGACACCCAAGATGGAGCAGGGCTGGAAGGATGTTGTCCTGGTGGAAATCAAAGGCCTCTATTCAGTCAGCTGTGAAACCAGCCTCAGCATCTGAGGAGCTGTTAGCATCCAGGGGGCTTCCGGCACTGACCAGCATCTTTTCTAGGGGAGGAGCAAGAACATGGGTGCAGGTGGAGCAGGTGCATTAGCAACTAGTGGAGTTATCTGTGGAAGTTGGGGTTGCAGTGGAAATACTTCCCCAGGGAGGAGACAGAAGACTTGTCAGAGCACAATCATAGGGCACCATCTTGTGCAGAGACAAGTATCACCTCATCTTAAAGGCTGGATATGTAAGTGGACAGATTTAATATTTTATCACTAAGGAAAAGAGCACGAAATGCAGTCCTTCCTTTTGCTCAGATAAACATTAACTCCCAAGGACCAACCTTTGTGTTGGGCCCTGGAGAGACACAAACAGGAGAAACACTCTGCCCTCTAGGGCCTTGTCCTCAAAGGAGGAGGCTGGAAGAACAAAGAAAAGGGAAAATTTCCCCAAGGGAAGACAGAGGAAGTCTAGGGAGCTGGGGTGAGGAGGAGGGACAGGAAGAGCTTCACTGAGAACCTGGCTGTCAGCACAGCTTATACTGGGTTTGTCAGGCCAAGAGATAATCTGGCTAATCATTGCTCTGACTTGGAGAACTGCAGTTTGGGAAAGAGGCATTAATAGGGAAAGGCCTCCTTCCATAGCACACAGGATGAATGTAGTTTTGCACATCTCCACAGGGAGAAAATGCTTAGCACAACTAACTTACTCCAGGAGAGATTAGGCAGTAGTCTGACCATGCTCAAAAGCCAATCCCCATGTCCGAGGCACAGGAAGCCCCACCATGTCAACCAGTCCATCTTGGACCTGAATGTCTGAATGGGTGTTGGGACAGGAAGTACTGCTCATTAGGGATCAGTCCTCTTGGGTGGTCACCATCAGATCTCAAACTCACAGTCCTCCTGCCTCAGCCTCCTAAGTAGCTTTCCTTTGTTCTTATGGTGCCCTCTCACCTCTAGGCCTCTACACGCAACTCTTTCTTCTTCATCCTCATCTTTCCCTAACTGTCATTTGTCCATCAGATCCTCACTTAGGCTCTTCTCAAGGTCTTCCCTTACTCCTCACCTTGACGGTGAGGACACCCTTTGTTCCTCTATCGTGCTGTGACGGTTGACCAGTTGCTTTAGGAGGCCTCAAGCTTGAGCAGAGTGGGGGGGGAAGCTCACAACTCTTCACTGTTTCACCCACCTTGCACCACCCAGTGGGAGACTGCTGGGCTGGGCGCTTGGTGATCACCAGTCCTGGATTCCTGGTTGAAAAGGAATCACACTACTGGGCCTGATTTAGGACAAAGTTAGCAGACAGGAGTGTCCCATTCGGTGAGGAGGGCGGGTCACCAGAAGGCAGATCGGGGTAATGTCTAACTTGAAGCAAAAGGGCCATTTATGATGCCGGGTCAGAGAAGGATTCCATGAGACAGCTGGGCACCTGGCAGAGTACAGAGTTCATCCCCCAAGAGAGAGCTGGAGACACCCCGGGTCAGGTTATCAGTGCTTGTATTCTTCTTAGCTTCCATCAACAGAGAGAGAAATGCAGCGCAGACTTGTCTTCTCAGAGCCAGGCTGGACCTCAGGGACAAGGGGACCCAGGGAGGGGTGGGGGCTGGACCCTTGAGCAGCTGGCAGTGGAGCTGCCAACCCTCCCTTTAGATGTCAAAGGGCTTCCACATGGAGGATGGCACATTTACTCTGAGAAACTCGCAGTGATGAGTGGAAGCCATGTGCCAAGAGGATTTTGAAATGCAAGGAAATGTTCTAACTCCACAACTGCATACAAGGGGGAGTAAGATGAGGTAGGTGCTGTGAAATCCTGCTGTACGTGGGTTTTTACTCAGGATTTCTGCCTTATCGCTCCCGCAGCCCATATTACTTCTTCAGCAGCCAGAACAATGTTAAGGAGCTTTAGGCCTCAAAAAAACAGCTCAACAAGCAAGATCACTCCCTCTTTTCCCTTTTTTCACCTGCTCCTTTTTCTCCCAAGGCAGGCCATAAAACTAAGACTTCTCTTCCCAATGGAAAGTTTAGAAACTAAAAATAAAATCTTCCCCTGCGTTTCTTCTTTGGAGCTGGCTGAGAAGAAATCCTCAGACCCACCTGTCCTGGGGCAGATCCCAAGGCCCCCATCTCAGAGCGACTCCGCTCCCACTGGAAGGAAGGAACACTGCTGCGGAGAGGCCCAGAGGCCCTGGTTTTCCAGAGCTTTCCCCACACCGTCTGTTAGGTCTGGACTGTACCCTCCCGCCAAGCTTACGCAGGAAGTGTCCAGGGCTAGGACAGCTGGACACACAGGGGCTGCAGGGAGGTAAGAGCTCATCCACGTGCCAGGAGGGGACACCCCAACTCCTCTGGGTTGGAAGATCCTGGACTCAGAGCCCTTCCAGACCTCAGCCTACATATATCTCCTTCTGCATGTTTATTTGTATGCTTTGAATGTGATTTCTAATAAACCAGTGAACATGTTTCCCTGAATTCCATTAACAGCTCAAGTAAATAACTGAGTGGCGGTCATGGGAATCCTAACTTCCAGCCACTAAGACTGTAGTCCTAGAGCCTCAGACTTGTGACTGGTGATCAAGGTGGGCACAGTCTTGGGGGCTGAGTCCGGTACCCATGGGCCCTGACACCATCTCCAGATAGCCAGTGCCAGGTTTTAATCAGATCAGGGGACACCTGGCTGTGGCACACACAGAAGTGCCTGCTGGCTGGTGGGAAGAAGCCACACCTGTTTTGAGATCACAGAAGTGACCTGTGCTGTGAGCACAGAGCAACAGAAAATGAGCTCGCGATGGCTTCTCCCTCCATATTCCCAGAGTACCAGATCACAAAGATCCTTGAAAAGAGATCCACATAAAGGAATTGGAGTGACGTGAGAACATCAGGATGCTGGGATTTTTTTTTTTTTTAACTAGAAGGATGGAAAATCAGAGCAATAAGAGGAGAGACCTGCAGGGAAACAATGATAGAAATCCATGAGAGGAATAAAAGTCCCTTAAAATAGAGGAAGAAACAGCCAGGAACAGGCCTTCAAACCTGGAAAACCTGAAATACCAAGCTTTGGGTGCAAGTGTATTTTTCTGATGAGATGGTGCATAGGCTTTCTTAGAGTCTGAGAAGAAAAACCACAGTACCTTGTCATACCATTATCATAAATATCACCCATCATCTGAGGTGGGTCATACAGAAGTCACAATGACCAAAATTTGCTAATATTTGAACAAAGAATGAAAATTCAGGCCCAAATCTGGTTTTTGTTCAAGTCTGAAGTTCTTTCCTTTGAGCTTTTTAAACTGAGCTCAAATTCATATGAAGAAGGCTGACATCTGCTCGGGCTGTACATGCAGCCCAGCCAGCAGCTCGGTCAGCTGCCCCGGGCTGGGTCACACCCTGTGCACAGTGCCACTAGTTAGGAGAATAGAATTGATTCTTAGGGGCTTCCCAATAAAGAACCAAGTTGGGAGGGAATGAGTTAGAGAAATCATTTCTTAAACTGAGGATCCTACCAAAACTCCATTTACAAGAGACACTGTATCTTCCTGGCTGGCTCAGCCTCATCTGAAGGAGACACAAATGCTGAAGGATGACAGTAATGTGCATGCAAGCCCCAGACAGTGAAGCTGGAGCAGAATGAGGGAGTTGGTGTGGAGGAAGAGCAAGAGGGCAGGGTGGGACTCCAGCTTTCTGTTGCACAGAGAAAAGAATAGTCAGTACACCTTTCTGACCTGCCTCACTGTTTGGGTGGCCAGCAGTGCGAGGCAGTCTATGGAGAAGTGGATTCACACCAACAAGGGTGGCCTTCCCCCATGCACGTATGTATGTGAGCACCTGCAGGTACACAGACCTAGATACACTTTGATGTGTGGGGAATGTGTTTGGCCTCCAACAGCAGGAGCTTCCTCCTTCCAGAAAGTATAAATCTCCCCATTCTGCCCGGGTCTTTAATCGCCAGCCTTCCCTTTGCCTTCTGGTAGCCTTCAAGTTCAGTCCTCTCCTTCCAACCCACACTTCTCTGTCCATGTTTGTCTGTCGTGTCTGTGTGTTTTCTTTGCTAACAAGTCCCATCCTCCTCTCCTCTCTCAACAGGAACCTTCAACTTTTCTCAACCATCTACCATGGTTCCACCACGCTAAGTTTAAACAGCTGCTTCAACTGTGTTCTAGGCTGCCACCCCAGAGCCCAACTGTGAGTGAAGCTCTCCAGTGAAGTCAGATTGGAGGAGATTGCAACGTGGGTGGCTGGGGAGGAAATGGGGCAGTTCAAGAGGAGATGGAGCTCTGAGACTTTTTCTAATGGCTGGTGACTATCGGAGGTCTTGCTTTCCCAGCCAACACTGCCTCAACTGTGGCCCGGCCCTCTGTCCTCTTGGCTGATGCCTGTGCCTTTCTGTCTTCCTCTGTACTCCCAGATTTGTGAGCTGTACCGATCTGTTTTCCAGGGTGAAGTTTCCAGCCTAGGAATGTGTGTTCTCCACACTGGGCCTCTGCTGTTAGGCGGTCCTTCCATCTACCTCCCACAGAGACCTCCTGCCCTGCTCCTCAGCCCTCCCCTCCCCTCTTCTATCTGCAGGTTGGGTTGTCTCTGCCTAGATGAAAACTATATGTTGAGGGGCTGGGAATATAACTCAGTGGTTCCGGTGCCTGTCTTGCAAGCACAAGGACCCGGGTTCGATCCCCGGTAACCACATACAATGCTGGGTGTGGAGACTCACCCCAGCAGCAACCAGTACCACATACCACAGTGCCAGGTGTGGTGGCTCACGCCTGTAATCCCAGCACTTGGGAGGCAGAGGCAGGAGGATTGCTGTGAGGTGAGTTTGAGGCTGAGCTCAGGGCCAGCCTGAACTACAAAGCGAGACCCTGTCTCAAAAACAAAAACAAAACAAAACAAAAAATTATATGTTGAGCATGTTCCAGACCAGACTGATCAACATGTGGAGATATTTCTTAAAGGTTGGCCCATGAGGCCCTTCTCTCAGGTCCACATGGGTCCTTGTCCCCAGTGCCTTACCCCATCAGGTGCTCTGAAACAAATTCTCTAGACTGAGTCCCAGAGAGTTGTGTTCTGAGCACTGAAGAGATTCTGGTGTTCACTATAGTTTGAAAACTGCTGTTATACTTTAATCGTCTCAATAATCCTCAGAGGGAAATATCACTGTAAGTCAGAATTACGTGGAGGACATCTGTGAACTTCCCTACCTTTGAAGGAACCAAACTAAGTCCACTTTGTAGAAACTATGCTAGGAGAAAAGATAAAAAGCAAAGCTCAGGGTTAATTCTCGAAAGGCATGTTGATTTACTGTGTTTAGTCTGTTCTGAGAGAGAAGGTCTGAGAAAGAAGGTCTGAGAGAGAAGGTCATGCTAACCTTGTAGTTTTTTGTAAAACCAAGTGACCTGATGTAACCTTAACTTGTTTGTGAACCGCTATAAAAAAGACACAATCTCTGCCATCGGGGTCTCTGACTTTGCTCAGCAGACTCACAGCATGCTGTGTTAATAAAGCACCTTTGTGATTACACATGAGTTGAGTTCTGTTTCGTGGCAAAAAGATTTCAGGACCTAACACCTTCTTATTTGTCAAATTGTGTATTTTCATCAGTCTTGTCTCCTCCTCCTCAAGAAAGAAGTCTCCCTCTGGATCTAATGAAGATTAAGTCTTCTTTAAAGGATTATCTTTGATTAAATGTTTCTTTTCTCTTACATGATCAATTAGTCATAAGATAGTAATATCATTTATTGATCATTTAGGATAAACCAATTATTGTGATAGCCTTTTAAATTTATTATTTCATCTGATCTTCAAATATTCTATGCTTTTCTGTCTGGTGTTCTCATTAGCATGTATCTTTTTAAAAATCTTGATTGGTATATTATGAATATACATTATCATCACATTCAACATTGAGAGTTTGTACCAGAATATGACATGACTTCTCATTTTTTCCCTTTCCCCCACCCTGCAACCCACCCACTATACACATAATCTTTGTTTTTTTTTCTTTATTACTATCACATTTTTCCCCCTATTTACCCCTACACCCTCTTTCCTTTTAAATATTTTCTATTTCACAATATCAACTATAAATACAACTCATTTTACAACTTCATTTTCTCATACCAGAAAAAAAGATATGATATTTACACATCTGTGACCTATTTAGCTCACTTATGAGGATGTTAAGGTATATCCATTTGAGTGTGAATGACTCAATCTTATCATTTTTAATGGCAGCGTAAAACTCCATTCTATAAAAGAACCACATCTTTTTTATCCAGTCTCCAGTTGATGGACATTATTTCCCAGATTTAGCAGTCATAAACTGAGTGCTATAAACATGGGTGCACATATGTTGCTGTGATACGAATCTTTTAATTCTTCTGTATATATACCTAGCAGAGCGATGGCCAAGTCAAATGGGACCTCCAATCCTAGCTTTTTGAGGAATCTCCACACTGATTTCCACAGAGGTTGTATGAGTCTACAGTTCCACCAACAGTGGAGAAGGGTTTCTTTTTCTCTGCAGCCTCACCAACATTTGTTGCTGGTTAATTCTGAGATAGCAGCCATTCTTTGTGGAGTGAGATGAAATCTCAGTGTTGTTTTCATCTGCATCTCTCGAATGGCCAATGATGTTGAACATTTCTTCATATACTTCTTAGCAGCTCTTATGTCTTCCTCTGAAAAGTGTCTGTTCATTTCAGATGCCCATTTTTAAATTGGGTCTTTAAATTTGGGTGAGCTGATTTTATTAATCTCTTTATGTATTCTAAATAGTAGTCTATTGTCTGAGAAACAGCTGATAAAGATTCTTTCCCATATTGTTGGTCACCTTTTCGCTCTGTTGGTGGCTTCCTTTGCTGTGCAGAAGCTTTTAATAGAATGAGATCCCATTTGCTGATTTCTTCTGTCAGTTCTCATGCTATTGAGGTTTTGTTCATGAACTCTTGCCCTAAACCAATGTCTTCAAGAGTTTTACTTAACCTGTTTTGCAGCAGGTTTAGAGTGGTTTTTTTTTTTTTTTTAAGGTTTTTTTTGAGACAGGGTCTCGCTTTTGTGGTTCAGGCTGGCCCTGAGCTCAGCCTCAAACTCACATCACAGCAATCCTTCCTCTGCCTCCTGAGTGCTGGGATTACAGGCATGAGCCACCACGCCCGGCACTGTGGTATGTGGTACTGATTGCTGCTGGGGTGAGTCTTCATACCCAGTATTGTTATGTGGTTACTGGGGATCGTATCCGAGTCCTTGTGCTTGTAAGACAGGCGTCGGAACCACTGAGCTAAATCCCCAGCACCTAGAGTGTTTCTTTTAATATTTAGGTCTCTTACCCACTTTGATTTTAGCTTAGTACATGGTGAAAGAGCTAGGTCTAACTTTAGTCTATGGCAAGTTAAAGCCCAGTTTTTCCAGCACCATTTGTTAAAGAGTATATCTATCCTCTATTGAGGATTTTTTGGCCCTTTTGTCAAAGATGAGGTGGCTCAGTGTATCTGGAGTAGTTTCTGGATGTTCTAATCTACTCCATTGATGCTCAGGTCTGTTACTTTTCCAATACCATGCAGTTTTTATCATGGTGGATTTATAATATAGTTTCAGTTTCTGGATTGTAATACCCCCCACCATGTCCCTGTTGCTTAGACCTGCTTTTGCTATTCTAGGTCTTTTGTGGTTCCAGATGAATGCTTGGATATTTTGCTCTAGATCTGTGAAATATGCTGTTGGGATTTCAATTGGGATTGCATTGAATCTATATGTGGTTTTGGGAGTATAGCCATTTTGATGATATTGGTTCTTCCTACTCAGGAGCAAGGTATGTCTTTTCATTTTTTGATATCTTCTATCACCTTTTTTCAGAATGCTGTAGTTTTCAGCATAGAGGTCTTTTAACTCCTTTGTTAGATTTATTCCTACATATTTTTGGGGGGATGCTATTGTGAAAAAGACTGACTTCCCAATTTCTATCTCAGTGAGTCTGTTTGTGTATACAAAGGCTATTGATTTTTGAGCACTGATCTTGTATCCAGCTATGTGACTAAATTTGGTGACTAGGTATAGCAGTTTTTAAATTGTGTTTTTAGGATCCTCTAGATAGAGTATCATGTCGTCAGTAAATAATTACAATTTAACTTCTTCTTTTCCTATCTTTATTCTTTTTATTTCTTTCTCTTGCCCAGTTGCTGTGGCTAATATTTCCAGAATTATATTGAACAGAAGTGGTGAGAGAGGACATCCTTGTCTTGTTCCTGATCTTAGTGGGAAAGGTTTCGATTTTTTACCATTTAGTATGATGCTGGCTGATGGCTTCTCATAGATAGCTTTTATTAGTTTGAGATACAGACCATCTATTCCAATCTTCTGTAGGGTTTTGAACATAAATGGGTGTTGTGTTTTGTCAAACACTTTTTCTGCATCAATTGAGATGACCATATGGTTTTTGTCCTTGAGTCTGTTAATATAGTGTATAACATTTATTGATTTATGTATGTTGAACCATCCTTGCATACCTGAGATAAATCCAACTTGGTCAGGGTGTAGAATCTATTTGATGACTCTGTGTATTCTGTTTACCAATATCTTACTGAGGATTTTTGCATCGATGTTCATTAGGGATATTGGCCTGTAGTGCTCTTTTTTGGCTGCATCTTTCTCTGCTTTTGGAATCAAGGTAATGGTTGCTTCCAGGAATGAGTTTGGGAGTACTGCTTCCCTTTCAATTTCATTAAAGAGTTTCAGAAGTAGAGGCATCAACTCTTCTTCAAAAGCTTTTGTAGAATTCAGCAGTAAAGTCATCAGGACTGGGGCTTTTCTTTGTTGGCAGGTTTCTTTTTTTTTATTACATTTTCAATTTCACAGATTGATATTGGGATGTTTACCATTTCTGTATCTTCTTTATTCAGCTGTGTAAGTTCATACGTGTCTAGAAATCTATCCATTTCTTCTACATTTTCCATTTCATTAAAGTACAGTTTTTCAAAGTAGGTGTTTATTATCCTCTGGACTTCCTCTGGGTTAGTAGTAATTTATCCATTCTAATTCCTAATAGCATAGATATGAGCCTTTTCCTTCCTTTGCTTAAAAAGGCTGGCTAAGAATCTATCAATTTTATACTTTCAAAGAACCAATTCTTCAATTCATTGATTTTTTTATATCATTCCCTTAGTTTCTATTACATTAATTTCTGTCCTGATCCTTATAATTTCTTGCCTAGTGAGAGCTTTGAGTTTGTCTTGCTCCTCTCTTTCTAGTCGCTTGAGGTTCAGCATTAAATTGCTTATTTGAGTTTGCTCTGTTTTCTGGATGTAGGCCTTCACTGCTATGAATTTTCCTCATAGAACTGCTTTCATCGTGTTCCATAAATTTCTATATGTTGTATTGGGGTTATCATTTTGTTGTAAGAAATGTTCAATTTCTTTATTTTCTTCTGTGACCCATTGGTTGGTCATCAGATGTTGTTCCGTTTCCATGTGTTTGTGAAGATCCTGGACTTTCTTTTGAATTCAGCTCCAATTTCAAGACACTGTGGTCTGACAGTATACAAGGGATAACTTTAATCCCTTTCCATTTACTTAAACCTATTCTATGAACCAGCACATGGTCTACTTTGGAGAATGACCCATGAGCAGCTGAGAAGAATGTAAATTCTGACTTTGTGAGGTGAAATACTCTGTAGGCATCTATTAAGCCCATTTGTGAAGAGTCTGGTTTAGCTCAAGTATTTCCTTATTGACTTTTTGTCCAGTCGATCTGTCTCTTTGTGACAGTGGGGTATTTGAGGTCCCTTACTATTATTATATTGGTGTTTATCTGGTTTTTCATGTCTATTAATGTTTGTTTTATATAGTTGGGTGCATTAAAACTTGGTGCATAGATATTTAAGGTTGTTATTTCTTTCTCTTGGATTTTTGCCTGTACTAAAGATAGTGTCCTTCTTTATCTCTCTTTATCAGTTTTGGCATATAGGCAAATTTAGTGCTGTCATGCTTTCCTGTTCTTGGCTCTGTTATACTTCTTTTGCCTTTTTCCCAACAGTTTTTTGTTTGGCCCACTGGGTTGACTCTGTCAGGTCTCATGGATTTATAACTTTCCTTATTTTTCTCCAAGATATTCTTTAGAATATTTTGGAGTGCAGGTTTTTTATTTCTGAAGCTTTTCAGGTGTTCTTTGTCATGGAAGTATCTTATTTTCCCATAAATTTTGAAGGATAGTTTTGCAGGATACATCAGTCTGGGTTGGAAGTTGTTTTCCTTCAGGGCTTGAAACACTTCACTCCAGGCTCTTCTTGCATTGAGTGTTTGGGTTGAAAAGCCTGCTGTGATCCTGATAGGCTTCCCTTGGTATGTAATTGTTTTCTTTTCTCTGGCTGCTTTCAGTATTTTATTTATTTATTTATTTACTTATTTAATCTGAAACTTTTATAATTATATGCCTAGGTATAGATTTTTTCATGTCATGGGCATGTGGAGTGTGTAGGCTTCATATATTTGTATGTCCAATTCTTTTCCTTTTCCTGTGAAGTTTTCTGCCATTATCTCTGTGAATAGGTTTTTTTTAATGTCTTTTGTATTGTCTCCTGTTCCTCAGTGACTCCAGTCGATCTTGTTATTCTTCTTTGAATCATCTAGGAGTAGTTGGGTTGATTTATCATTATCCATTGCCATTTTTCATAAATTATGCCTTTCCTGTTCATTGGCTGAGATCCTACCTTTTAGGTGTGAAATTCAGTCTTCTGCCATATTCATTCTATTGTATAAACTTTTTCTTTCTTTCTTGATTTTTTAGACCTCTACTTGTAGGTGTTTAAAAGGTTCCATTGCTTTTGCTATCTCTGATTCTATCAACTCCCTGATTTCCTCTTTAGCTTTATTAATCATAGGGTTGACTGTGTCCAATATCTCTGCTTTCATCTCAGAGATCAGTTCTGATTTCCATTTTACTAGATCTGCTTTGGTTACCATTTCCAAGAACCCTGGAGACTGAGCTTTAGACTTCTCTATTTCCCTTCCCCCATGTTCCCTTGGGGTGAGGATCTTTGCATCTGAGACTTTGAATGTTTCTTCATCTCTGAGTTTTTGTCATTGCTGCTGTTTTTGGCTTTATATCTGCCCTGTTGTCTGGTGATGTTTGTTGCAAGTCTCTTTCTTTCTAGTATTTAGGACCCTTAAATTATCAGTGTTTCCTAGGTTGTTCTTCTAGGCTCTGTATTGGGATCCAAACACCTTAGTTCTGGCACACCATGTAAGGCACTCAAACAGCACAGTCAAACCACCTTGACTGAAAAGCACTGAGTAGTGGGGGCCCATCTGCCCCAGCCGCAGGCACTGGTGCTTATTTTGTGTCACCTGAGGTTCCCGTGGACTAAGTGGTGCGGTGTCACTGGTTGTGTTCAGTGAGGTGGGCATGGAGGCAGGCAGGCCTCCGGGGTTCTGCCACCAGGCCTCTGAGTCGAAAGGTGCTGTGTGAGGTTTAAGAAGACTCCTCTGCATACTCTTTATTTGGAATGTCCCTGGGAATGCTCAGTATAGTGGGAGCGGAGGCAGGAAGGCCCCAATTCTGTGTATATGCATCTACTGGCCCCACCTGAGATTCCAGCAGACTCCCCTGCACATCTTTTACATAAAGTGTCCCTGGGTACACTCAGTGTGGATGGTGTGGGAGCAAATAGGCCCCAGCCCTGTATATTTGCCTCTACTGTGCTGCAAGAGGTTCTGGGGGCCTCCGCTGAGTACCTTTTACCTAAAATGTCCCTGGGTGCACTCAGAGCAGTCAGCTTGAAGACAGCCAGGCCCCAGTCTTGTGTGAAGTATCCAATGGCACCGCCCAAAGTTTTGGAGGGCTTGGCTGCACACCTAAACAGTGTCCCTGGGCACACTTCTGCAGTCTGCATGAAGGCAGGCAGGCCTCAGCCCTGTGGGCAGCATCTAATGGAGCCCCTGGAGGTTCCAGTGGTCTCTGCTGCACATGTATACTCTGTCCCTGCATGAGCTTCTACAGTCTCTGTGGAGAGAGGCAGGCTCTGGCCCATGCACTGCTGTAATAGTGCTGCCTGAGGAATGGTGGGCTCAGTGCACACCTATATAGAGTTCCTGGGCTCACTTCTGCAGTCTGCGTGGAGGCAAGCGGGCTCTGGCCCCTGTGCACCTGCAATGACGCTGAGATTTTTTTGGGGGGAAGGGTGATTCCGCACGCTCCTATACAGAGTCCCTGGGCACGCTTCTGTAGTGGGCCTGGAGGCTGGCAGGCTCCAGCCCCTGTGGGTCTGCAATGGTGCTGCCTCTCATTAGCATGTATCTTACATGTTTTGTAACTTCCCAGTTTGAGATGTTCTGTAGGTTTTGTTTCCCCACTGTTTCTGTTGATTTGGAAAGTTCTGACATATCTTTGACCTCATTGACTCTTTCTTAAGTCATGAACAGTCAGCTGGTGAGATCTTCCAAGGGTTTGTGTCTGTCCATGTTTTCTACTTCAAATATTTCCTTTTGATTCTTTCTAGGGTTCCACACTCTATATTACCCTCTGTTCTTACACACTATCCCCTTTTACTATTAGATTCTTACCATATAAATCATAGCTATTGTAAGTTCCTGGTCTAATAACTTCCAAATCTCTGCCATATCTAATATGGTTCTTTGTCACTTCAGGCTATATGGGGTTTTCTGTGTGTTAGCACACCTTACAACTAATGAAAGCCAGATATTTATATAATATATACCTTATAATACATTATATATTATATATTTTACTTTATAGTAAAGTAGATGTTTGGTGTGAGGTTTTGGTTTTCCCTGGCTAGAAGTTTGGCTGTTTCAAGTTTGCTGTATTTGCAGAGGTCAGAGTCTTTTCTTCTAGAATCTTCTTTTCAGCTGGTATCTGATTTTCTCTAGAAACTCAAGAGTTTGTGCCACGTAGCTCTCAGCTGTAATCTATAGTTCTTATACTAGAGTCCTGTTGATATAGCAGTAAGGTGTTGGGAAGGAGCAACATTCTACTGTCTTAAGATTATTCTAATTCTTTCCTGGGCCAGAGTTTCTCAGCCTTTGATTTTTTTCCTCTTTCCCTTTCTATGAGGCAGGCAGGGTACATGGGGCTACAGTAGATTTGCCCTCCCCCACTCCCGCCCCAGTCAGATAAAGTTCTGGTAGTTTCTCTTGTGGGCAGAACTTTGTTGTCAAAAACCACCTGGGCAGATTTCAAATTTTTTTTGTCCTTCTCATGCCTGAAGCAGAGGGACATTTTTCTCTTTCATTGAGATTTTTCTCTTTCACTTTAGGGGGTTTCTGGAAGTAAAATTCACTAAAGTGTGGGTCTCCTCTAAGCCTGGGCTGCCAGGAGTTTCTCTCTCAGAGTAGTCCATGCTCTGCCTCTAGCTATTCATTGTCACTTCTGGATTCTCACCAGTCACTGTTTCCAGCAGGTTGTACTCCTGATAAACAGCTTCCTGCAGTTCACCGGTCTCTCTGCGTTTTGTTCTGTTTTCTCTGTGCTATGAGTCAGATGTGGTATGAGCATGTCCCTGAGGGTCCCTGTGTCAGAAGCTTGGCCTCAGGGTGGTGGAAACTTCAAAAGAGAAGAGCCTCATGGGCGTTGTTTGGGTCCCTGTGGGTGCTGCCCCAGGAGGAGATGAAGGTAGTTCTTGGGGATACCGAGTTAGTCTCCTGAAAGTGAGGCTTCTCCTTGCTCTGACTTCCTGCTTTGCCCTGTGATATGTCTGTCCTTCTGTCTGTCCATCTGTCTCTCTCAGCCTTCCTCCCTTTGTGATGCCACCTTCCACGAGGCCTCATCAAGGCTGAACTGAGGCTGGCACCACACCCTTGGACTTTCAGAACTGTGAGATAAATAAAACATCTTTCCTTAAAAAACTACCTAGCTTTCAGTATTTCATTATTGTGTCTTTAAACAAGCAAATACACCCCAGGACCTCAATTCTATGATGGACCTAATTAGAGGTGTTGATACTTGGTTTTCAACTTTCCTTTAAGGATCTCTAAATTCTTGCTATATCATGGAGGAGCTAAAAGTCACTGTCAAATCTTTACAACTCTATTCTAAATAGATCAGAAAATGGAGGCCCGGTAATTTAAATTAAGTGTCATAATCTTTTGCAGTTAGTGGGATGTGGAGGCTATGCCCTCACTAAAATAAGATTAAATTGGGACTCGAGTGAAGAGCTTTACTAAGATCCAGCAAGAGTTACACAATGACAGTTTGCTTTGGAAAGAGGTCAGCAGATAGGTTTGTGTGTGTATGTGTGTGTGTGTTTGTGCGTGTGCACATGTGTGTGAGTGCACGTGTGCACACGCATGCCTTCGTATCCGTGCATGTAAAGACGCCTAGGAGGTGTCAGCTGACTTTAGAGAGGGTAGACAATGAAAAAAATCCTTGTTTTTCTTTTCCATAAAGTCAGTCTTTTCATTGTCAACAACCAACCTGTTTAAGTCCGATGATGAAAATAAAACCAGAAAAAAAAATAGGATGAAGAATCCCGGGGATATTGTTTAATAAAATATGATTAGAAACAGACTCTGAGGATCATGACTTAACATTACTTACATGTCGCAGGCTTGCTTGCCCGGTGACTATTCCCTTCCCCGGGGGTGTGAGTCCACAGAAGGGCATAGGGTGCTTTTGCTTCTGTGCAGCACTATCACAGTGCCTGGCACACACCAGGCGCTTAATAAAAAGCTGCCAATCTAGTAGGTGTGCCTTTTTGAAATCAGCCTAAGAAACAGGTTGGCTCATAAGGACAAGGATTTTTTTTTGGTTATAATTATATTGTTTTACATAAAAATGTGTACTGCTAAGTTAATTATACTACTAAAAGTTGGTTAAATATTTTACAATAAGTTGTTGTTTCTGTAGATAATGGTCAAACCACTATTTGAATTTAACTCTGTTTTAAAAAGTAAACATGCTGCCTTCAGGATGATGAACCCAGAATTCAGTCCTGTGCCCTCGGAGCAGAATGCTTCTCTTTCATATTAAAGACACAGGGTTCACATGGCCACACAGTGACCACTGGCATTTTTAAAAACAACTTAATACATATACAATAAAAGTTCTGTTGGCAGTAAAAAGTTATACATTACTGCTAAACAATTCTACCACATATTTGAAAATGATTTCCAGACCTTTTGAAAACAGACGTAGAAACAATCCGAGTTCTCATGCAGGGAAGTATGAGACTAGCTAATGCCAGCAACCAAGCGGTAGGGCCAGAAATTCCAGCAGCAGTCACCCATCACTTATCCCCAGGCCTGGGTGCCAGGCCTTGATGAGGCCATGGGAATCAGAGGAGGCCACAGCACAGTTTTTGGCCTCTCTGAAGTCTTGTAGGGGCAGGGAGTTTAACACAGTAAAGCCCACAGTCAAAGAGAGAAGGCGTGTGTTGGAGAGTTCAGAGATGGGCTGCAGGCACAGTCTAGGTGGGATTCACAAAAGAGACAGATGTCAGCAAAAACAGATGGCATTAAGGGGTGAGACACGGAGGATGATGAATCTGATGTGAAAAACCTGGTGTGGTCCTTGGAAGAAACCAGAAAGGATTTTAGGGGAACAAGAGGTTGACTTCTGTCTTTTTCTTTCCCACAATCTGCCCCTGCGATCATAAAATACAGAATGGAGATGACACAGACCTCGTATGATTTATCCACACTCACTGCCACTTACCACCCTGTGCCTTCCCCCAGATCTCTGATTCTCTGTCTCACTTTGCCAGTAAATGGGAATAACGGCGCCTACCTCATGGAAGGAGTCGGATGGCAGATGGAGATATACCCGGATGTTAATAGCGTTCTTCTGTGAGGTTATAAAAGGATACATTTTCCTTTCTTCTCAACCTCTTCTGCATTTTCCATTGCAAAACACAGGTGTGTTTTGTGGCAGGAGTGTTCCTGAAGTCTTGTTGGTGGTGTGTTCTCAGCCTCAGAGTTTGCTTGGGAAGAATGCTGCCCTTCATCTAGTCACTCACACTGAGAGGAAGTCCTCTACCACCAAGCGAACGCCCTAGCCCTGCTAATTCTTCTTACTACTGACTTGCTCCAGGCACCTTTCAGGGGAAAAACTCATTATCAAACAAGAGGTACTGATGCCGCTTTTAAGTTATATCCTTTTAATGGTTCCTCCTGTCGCTTGGCTCCACAGAGACATTTTTTATGATGTGAACTCCTGAAGAGAGGGGCCGGGTCAACCATGTCATTTATCCTCGGATTCATTTATTTTTTTCCTGGAAACATGTACTGTACCCTCGTGAGCCTCTATGCACTCAGAGAAGACACAGTGAGACATTAAAGTGTGGCGTATCTTAAAGCACAGCCGTGAGCACAGTGGTCTTTGCATTTAACCTTCCCTTTCACCCCTATCCAGTTGCAGACTTCACCCTAAGAAGCAGCTCAGACATTGCCATCTCTACTAGGAATGATCAATAAGTAAAGGTAAAGTGACAAGACAGAGAATTGTCTAGACATCTTCTGTCCTCCCAAACCACCACCTACTCCCCATTTTCTGTCAATATTTGTTTTCTTCTTTGCACACATAGCCATTATTACCAGTATGGTCGCTGGTATTTCCTGCAGTAAATAAGTGAGGCCACTCCTCTCCAAGGAAATAAGTAGCTAGGATCTTCTACAACCCATTAGCGGTTTTCCAGTGTACACAGCATACTAGGGTGGGAAGGTAATGCCGACCTTGACCTTCCAGTAATAATGACTGAATCTAATTTATTCATCTCTCTATACTCAGAACCTAGTGTTAGATGCTGTTTTCCACATACCTGGTAATCAATGCATTAATTTATTTTGACAAATATTTACTGAAAGTCCACCGTAAACAACCCACAGGGCTAGTTATAAATCCAGTGGGGAGCAAAATATTAAATAATCCTATAAAAAATCACTAAAAAGTGTAGTGACTACTCCAAGAGAAAAAATATATTAATTAACAAGTGAAAACATACATTTTATGCTTAGTAGTCATCACTAGAAATGTATACTCTATAAAATAATGAAAGTACTATGAGCTTTCTCGGAATGGATTAAATATCCTTAAATCAGGTGTGGTGGAGCACACCTGTAATCCCTGCACTCTGGGAGGCTGAGGCAAGAAGTTCACAAGTTGAAGGAAATTTTAAAAAACAAAAAGATCCTGTCTCATAAGAAATGTAGTTCAGTGTGAAGGCCCTGGGTTCAATCCCCAATACTGACAAGAAAACAAAGAAAGAATCTCAAAACAAAATCTCACCCCAGCCTTTCCAGATGCCTGCTCCAAGATGCAACCTGAGATCTCCCCATCAATTTCCTATCTCGAAGACAATTCATTCTGAACTCATAAGCAGCTAAAGGTTCTAGGGAATTTTTTTTTGCTATTGCTCATTATACACGCTGCTCTAAATCTGTGTCTCTTGGTTGTGTGGATGTCAGTAAGTGACCTACTCTGTCCCCCATTAACCTTCTTCATGTTGCTATCTTTAGTCCATCAGGTTAGTCTGTGATGCCCCGTCCTGATCTCAAAGCAGTTTTCCTCAATGAGCAGATGCTGTTACTGTCATGCAATGTACAGAGTCAGGTGGAGGAAAAGAGTAGTGAAAACAATTTGTAGGAGGAAAGAGATGACCTTAGCAATACCCATCAAAACCACAGATAGGTTCACATACTCTTTGTATTTGTAAGCACACGTCCAGAATTCTACCCTAGCAAATGAATTCCGGATAGGAAAAGTTTGATTCAGGAAGCACTTTTTGTTCCACTCTATATAAGAATGATTACCTGATGACAAATCCTATTCACTTTTAAGGGGTATGATTAAGATAAACTCAGAATTCCTGAGGGAAAAAAGCTTGCAATCACATTTTTATTATTAGGTAAGTGTGTGAAAAAACCCCTTTAAATTCTAATGCACCTCAAATCCCATTTGATGCTAATAAACATTTATTGGTAATGAAAGAAATTACAAAAATAGTTTTTAAATAGGTGGTTAAGAACACAGGAACATTAGTTATAAGAGACTTGTTTATATGGTATTGATGGGAACTTCTGAAGCGAGCATCGCTTTTTTAATGAGCCTTCCTCTCGATGACAGTCCAAACTAGTTGATGCTTACAGCTCTTAAATTACAAATAAAATAAAGCGACAATATTATAAATAAGCAGCTTGAATTTCAGCACAAATACTGAATTTAAAATTCTATCAATAACAGGGCTAGGAGGTTGCTTGCTGGAAAGTGCAAGATCCTGAGTTTGCTCCTCCATACTGAAAAAAAATCAATAACAACAACAAAAAAAAAAGATGAGAGACTAATATTAGACAAAGAGAAAGGAAGGAGGGAAATGAGAAGTGGGTGGGTCATAGGAAGCATGAATATGATCAGACATTTTACACATCGAAATGCCTCGTGAAACGAGGGAGGCGGTGGGGATGGTTAAAGCACGGGATGTGCATGCACAAATCCGCCACGTGGAACCCACTGATGTGTACTCTGACGTGCCCGACTCACATGTGAGCAAATCCTGTCAGTACTCAAGTGCCTGCCTATTCTGCGCTGGGCATATTTGCCGCCGGCCGTGGGGAGAGAGAGAAGATGCAAATCCCCATCTCACAGAGCTCATGGTTCAGTGGAGGGACAGATATTGCCCAAGTCAGCATGAAAAAGAGTGAGCGTGTCAGGAGGTCATAAGTGCAGTGGGAAGACACTTGTGAGTGAGCAGACTAAGGAGCCCAGAGCAGGGAGAAGGGGCAGTGAAGGCTGAGCGGGCAGAGGAGTCCCTCAGAAAACTTCTCCACAGTCCTGAAGGACGTGAGGAGGGCAGTTCACTGTTGCCAGGTCACTGCAGTCTAGGGAGCAGTTCGTTTTACGTAAGCTGAATTGGAAGGACTGGCCAGTTACTTTGGTGTAGACAGTACAGTCTCTGAATTCCTGTCACTTTCAATTAACCACGAGTACAGGCAGCTAGCTCTTAAAAGAGAGATTCCGTGTCTCTTCCCTCTTGGCAGCCAACTGCACCAGGGCTGCTCAGCAGACCCTGAGGCCGGGGCCAGAGGCGGCCCTGGCTTCACCCCACGAGCACCTGTGGGGTGGTGAGTTGTAACCCTTGCTCTCCCAGTCCCAGAAGCCCACTGTCCCTGTCCCCTTTAAAGCTAATGAGAGGCAGAGACAGTGTCAGAGTTTGCTTTTGTTGCATTTGTATTTGCTGAGTGGATAAAAGCAAAATAACTCAATGCTGAGCCCTTTGCAGAGCAGAGATTAGACTTTACCTAGTGTTAGAATTCTGCTCTGTAAGTACCCAGAGCTGTCATATTTGGAATGAGGGTGTCAACCAAAAAGGTATTTTTGTTAATCACTGTTTTTTTTTTTATTACAATGGCATTTGCACTTTGATTACCTGTTTGAATAGGAGACTTGCTCATTTTCTAACCAGAGATAAACCCTAACTTAAGGGATAACCACAAGAAGGACCCACAGCTCACTGAGAAGACAGCTTCGTTTCTCTCATCACTGCACCCCCAGCCCCCCACCGCAGAGACCCTCAGTTCGTGCTGCTGAATGAACCAATGGCTTCAGAGCTCTGGTGTGGGGCAGACGGGGAGGGACAGGGACAGCTGGGCTGTCTTGGTGAACTTCATGTCTTGAAAACTGAGTTTCATCATCTGAAAACGTGGGGTGAGGCAGCACCGCCTTCATACCACTGACCCGGCCATGAGGAGGACCGAGCAGGTAACACAGTGGGCACAGGGACTGCTCAGTGGACCCTCAGTTTTTCACTGGGGCAGCAGAGTGGACACTCACAGGGTAGGTAGATGGCAGTTCTAAGCAGAGATCCAGCACTGGACCGCTGGGATCCCAGTTTCATGACTTAGAACTCGGAGGTTTTAGGAAAGTTACTTACAAAATGTATCATTAAATGTGGTCCCATGGCACTACACACTCATGCTGCTATGCAGCTACCGCTCCCATTCATCTCCAGAGTTTCTCGTCTTCTCAGACCTCGTGCTCACTAAACAAGAACTCCTTGTTTCCGCTTTGCCTTGGCCACTGCTCCTCCATTTTCCATGCCTGTCAATGTTTGACTCTGCTGGGCACCTCACATGAGTGAAGTCCTGCAGTCCTCACATGAGTGAAGTCTTGCAATATGTGTCATTTTGCAGTGGCTTATTTTGCTTGGCAGGATGCCTTAGAGGTTCCTCAATGTTGCAGCAAGCATGAGTTCTCTCCCTTTTAAAGCTGAATAAATACCCTCTTGGCATATAAACATTTCATTTATCAGTGACCTTTGGGTTGTTTCCATCTTTTGTGGACAATGACGCTACGCAGACTAGTGTCTGTTCACCTCTCCGCTTGCAGCTCTTCGGGGGTAGGTACCGCTCAGCATCACGACAAAGCCAATCACTTCTACTTTGGTGACATGAAGATCACAGCCCCTGCCTTCCATGCATGTTTCCTATGTGACCTCCACCTCTCCTGCCACTGAAGTCTAGTCTTTTGAGAGCCACCACAGTGTGACAAATTCCCTGAACCTCCAGACACACCATCACCACAAGCTGGAGGGGCTCTATCTGAGTGCCTTCTCGGCCAGGGAGCATGCATGTGTCTCCTTTTGGCTACAACGACAACCTTGGCAACCTCACTGTTGGCTGCCCAAAGGCACCAGCACCAGGAGGGCATCCAGTATTGTGGGGGAGTGAGCAGTCCTGGGCTCAGATGTCTTTACAGAGGAAGCTGGCTGGACAATTTACAGTCTGCGTGGGCCAGGGATTTAATCTGTCCAGTTCCAACTTGCTGGTCCGGAAGTGGGGATAACAGTTCCTATGTACTAGAGCTGTTGTTTTGAGAATAGCCATGAGCTAAGCTGAGGTCAGATAAACTAAGATAAAGTAAAGCACTTAGCATACTGGCTTGCATGAAGCAAGGACTGGACTGATATGAGCTGTTAGGATTATCGGTCACTTCTAACACATGCTGAGGACTTTGCTGCCATAGAAGGACGTTATTACAAAGTCTCTCACTAAGCTGCAAGCCTAGAATCCCGGACATGAACAGGCAAAATATTTTAAATTCATAAAACAATTACAACGTAGCTCCCAGGGACTAAAAGATGCCTTCAGAGAGGGAAAGCATTTGGGAAGCATCCTTTGAGGAATCCACACACTGTCCCGGAGTATCCAGCAGCCAGCTAGGCATTGTATGCACTCGGCCTGAACTTTTCTAAAGTCAGTTTGCAAATGCCAGACAAAAATGAATTCCAGAACAATGGAAACTGGAAATGAGAAGTGATTATGACAGATAGGGCCAGGCCTCTCCCTAGATCTCCCCAGTCCTTCCGGGATATGTTCTGACAACTTGGCGGGCCCTTTCTAAACCTTTGTGTGGGGACGATGTTCCCGCCACTTTCCTTGGAAGAATATTCCGCAGTGAAATATGACTCACTGTCAGGCCCTCGCCTCTCGAAGTCCCTTTCTTCTCCTGACCCACTTTCTTCTTGCTGTGCCCTTTTGTACAAAGTCAAAGGAAGCCTGCCCTGGAGAAGCTTGTCCTGCAAGCATGGACATTCAAAGACCATTACCACCTCTTAAACTCGGCCCTGTTCATTTAGCCAAGGAAAACATGTGTAATTCTTTTAATCTTCCCTCATAAATCAGTCCCTGCATTCCCTTAATAGTCCTTCCCCAAGAGCTTTGAACTCCCTCCCGTCTGGGCGTCCTGAGCTCTTGCTCCATTTACACCAGAGAATTACCAGTCAATCATGCAGCGCCCGTGCGGGGACTCACGGGGCCTTGCCAGGTTCCGGCTCTCTCCACACTGCACTGCCTGCTGCCAAGGGGGCCGGGGGCCAGGGAAAAGCAGCATGACCGGCCAGGACAGGGCAGGCCCTGCCCAGTGGCCAGCCCAACTCAGACGGGCTCCCAGCGTCTGTGCCTACTCCATTATGGGCCTCTGAGAGGAGAGGCAGGAGTCAGGCAGCTGCAGATAGGGTGCCTAAGTAGGGCACTGCAGCTTTTCCTGTTGAACTCATCTACCTCCCACACGGCTACAACCCACAGTGCAAGGAGGGCAATGCCGGAAGCCCCGGGGAGTCTTACCTGGAAGGTACCAGCATGGTCCTCTTCCTTGTCACCCTCTCTGTTCTCCTTGAGGGCAATCAATGTGAAGCCTCTGAAGTAGGCAGGCGGGGCTGCGGAAAGCGTCACTGTAGAGAGAAGAGAGCATAGGAATCAGCTGTGCCTGTCAAGTGGGATGGACCTGAGGTCTCCGTCAACATCCCACACCTTTGGGGCAGGGCGCAGAGGATGCTGGGAAAGCCTCACCTGTACCACAGATGGTCATCACCAGCTTCACGCCACTCCCTCTTAAATCTCAGAATACACAAAATGCCTGATCTGCTTTCTTCTCACTTAGAAGCTCAACTACCAACCACAGCTGCAGCAAGCTTTTGGCTAGGAATCCCAGTGTGACGTCGTCCCTGGTCAGAAAGTCCAGTCCTGGGCCAGGAATTTAGCTCAGTGGTTCCGGCGTGTGTCTTGCAAGTGCAAGGGCCCGGGGTTGATCCCCAGTAACCATATACCATACTGGGTGTGGAGACTCACGCCCACCAGCAATCCGTACCACATACCACAGTGCTGGGCGTGGTGGCTCAGGCCTGTAATCCCAGCACTCAGGAGGCAGAGGCAGGAGGATTGCTGTGATGTGAGTTTGAGGCTGGTCTCAGGGCCAGCCGGAACTACAAAGAGGAATATTTTGGGAAGATAGTAGAGAAGACCCTGTCTCAAAAAAAAAGTCCAGTCCTGACAATTCTCATGTCAGACACAGCTCCATGAGGCTGGCCAGAAAGCTACCGAGCGTCTCCTGGCATAGGCTTCTCTACAATGCCTTGTATTATATAGCTGCTGTATATTCTCCAAAGCACATTTCATTTTCCTTGTGGTAACTCAGCTAGACCACATTTTCCAGCCTGCATTGCAGTTAGGTCTGCTTGTGCCCAAGTTCTTCCAGTGACACATACAGGCAGACATGGGATCTGGCCTCTCCCAACTCCCCTCCCCCCGACTCTCCTATTATTGTCATTTCTATCTGCTGCATCAGGGACCAAGCAGAGGACTCTGATGCCCTAGGAAAAGGACAGTGGAACCACAGATGGAAAGACACTGGGCCTCTGAATAAGTATATGAAGACTCATACACTGACCAGGGACATCCATGTTATATTTTGCATGAACTCACATTGTGAGGGGTTGTTTGTTATAGCAGCTGGCATCATGACTGTAGACTATGATTTTGCACTGAAATCTGATTCAAGGCCTTCTCAGCAATGCAGGGATGGCCACCTCGCTCCCCAGGGTTCCGAGACAGAAATCTTTCATTGTAATTGTTTATACTGAATTGAAATTCTCTCTTGATCTCCCTTCACATTGGACTGTGCATTAATGCAGGAGAGGGCTGGGTTTCGATTCCCTCTATATTTGACCACCAAGCAAATCATAGATGTTCAGATTTCTTAAAATGATGTAAATTGGAATTTAAGCTACTCTTTATTGTCTAAATTAAAGTGCTATGATTCTAGGCTTTAGATATAAATTGATATTAGATCTTTAAGGGATTCCCAGTATCCTCTAATCCAGCCTTCCAATTTTATGGATAAGAAACCAAGATACAGAGAGGTCAACAAATACTCCAAAGGTTACCGAACCATTCAGAGGCCAATTTAGGACCCAAATTGGAAGTTCTCTCTCCTCCTAATACTGTATACATGGTTTCACATACTAAATATGTCCCTCATGATATGGACCTTCTGAAGGAATGGACTGATTATTAATTTTTAAATCTTACAAGTCAATTCATTTAACCTGTTATTTAATTGTGATGTGCAGCCTACACTTGGGGAGAAGCATTTAGTCCTCTAAGTAGTTTCAATCATGAAAGTGAAGCACTTTAAACTCCAAAAATAAACTGTTCTCTTGGATACTGTCGTACAGCCACTAACACAATGATCTCACAGAAAAGAACTTTAAGACACACAGATTTGCAAATATGCTATGATTGGTCAGTTCTTCTCACAAAACAAAGGAGCATTCTGATTGGATACTGATGTCTAAACAATGAATGAGAAAGGGAAAAAAGCACAAGAAGAACTGTAAGAAGTGTGAGGGTCAGCTATGTCAAGCAGAAAATAGTGCTTGTGATGTCAGGAGACAACTGGAATCTCTGAGGGCCAAAGCTCCGAAGCACTCTACACAGCTTAGTGATGGCGAACCTTTCAGAGCTTTTCAATGATAACAAGCAGCCAGCTGGGGCACGCGTGTCATAGGTTTACCTGCACAGTTCCCACCTGTCTACAGTGGGTGCGGGGTGACCCTTAAGGCCACTTCACACAATTCTGGAGCAAGAGGGGCAGAGCTTCTCTACTACTGCTACTGCTTCACCTTGAGGTCCTCAAATCCCTCATATCATCTTAACGTGACCTTCTGCTGTGTCTTTGCTTTCAGTACCCAGAGCTGCAGCTCTTTTCTGGCAGGGTAGGTCACTGGAGCCTACCTTCCCTTACATGAAAGTCCGAGATCCTTCACTGCAGGCAAGAACCATGCTCAGGGGTCTTTTACATTCCAAAATGGACCCACAGAATTGAACTGCAACTACCCTGTGGGACCCTGCCTAGGGTCACAGCCTTGTCCCTGTTCCGCCTCTCATACTTCCTTTCCAGTTTCCTGGGGACCGCTTCCTTAATAAATCACACACATCTAAATCCTCATCCAATGCTTTGCATTGTGGGTTAAATTTTGTTCTCCTAAAAGTTACAGTGTGTTATAATTCCAACTTCCAGCACAGGCGGAAGCAATTTCATTTAGAGTTGGCTTCTGCGAAGACGTAGTCAGTTAAGAACAGGTCCTGCTAGGTTAGCGCACCCTTAATTTCAATCTGATTGGTCTTCCTAGAGACACAGAGGGACAGAGCAGGAAGCTTTGCTGTTTTAAACCGCAGGCTCGTGGTAACATGGCGGCCCAACCGATGACCCAGGAGGCATCTCGCTTTCCATGCACTGCCTTCAGATTAAAGCCTGGACTCCCAGGCCGAGGAAACGCCGCGGGACCCCACCTCTCCAGCTCCAGCAGCCACACCCTCTCTTCCCACACACGGCATTCCTCCCGAGCTCCCCCGGGGCAGCGTCTGGCCCCATGTTCAGCTTCCTCGGTTCCTGGCAAATTTCTTCAGAATGAGCTCCATTTTCGCCTTGGGTGTGATGTGTTTCTGACTTCCCTAAAGACTTGGTGCTCTTTTTCTCAGATCCTAATAACATTCAAAACACCTCCCTAGGCCTCCCTAGGTGGGTGCTGCAACTCACGTGGGCTGCAGCAGCTCCTGGCAAGACCCGCACCTGGGTCTTAGTTTCCTGGCAGCCCCAAGGTGCCCAAGAAAGATGGTGTGACAGACAAGGGCGCCAGCCAGAACTGGAAGTAGAAACCACGTTCTCTCTCCTAGTCTGAGGGCAGCTGGGTCTAAAGGTGTCACCACAGCCAAGCACAAAACCCCGCTCGACACAAAACACAGAAGCAGACCTGACAGCTGAAGCCATAAGGTAGCTAAGGCCCATGGGGGCCTTTTGTGCGGGCTTAGAGTCCCGGGAGAGGGGCAGTGCGGTTTGGGAAGAACTAAATCTGGTGCAAGATTCGGAGAAGGTGGTGAAGAAGCTTTTGGTCTTTGCAGCTCCAGACGAGTGCATGGAGGAATTTAAAAACGGCACCCAAAGCAATAACAAGAAGGGAAAATTAAAAGTACGCCTTGAGGTTCTTGTTTTTGAGACAAAGTCCCTCTGTGTAGACCAGGCTGGCTTCAAACTGATTCTCTTGCCTCTGCCTCCTCAGTGCTGGGCATGCACCACCATACTTTCGATGAGCTTTTTGACTGCTAATGATGAAGAGGTTGCTGAGTAGGAAAATATACTTAAATACTGTACACAGAAGAACATAGGTGCATATATTAGGGGTGTGTGTCTGTGCACAATTTTTAATAAGGCTACAAAGTGAAAAAAATAAAGAAAGATCGAAAGTACTACACATTGAATCCAGGTTCTAAAAGCCCTGACCCCAAACAGCCCAAAACTTGTCACTCTGATTTCCTGGCTGTATAACAAAACAGCTGCAAAGGATATTGAGGCTGACCTGATTTAACCCCTCGTACTCTGCGATACCGCTTATGTCCGGAAGGTGAGAAACTCGGGATCACCCCAAGCAGGATGACAAGTAGAAGCCAGGCACCCTGGCTTCCAGCTGCAGACATTTATTCTAATTATAAATTAAATGAATAACTACACATGTTTCTGCAATTCTGGGATTGCTTCTCATCCAGATGAAAACCTGTCACACTGTTTTGCAGACTTCACTCATATTTTATGAGCCCATGTAAATGTAAAACTGGGTTTAAATCCTATGGTGAGTACTATATTGAGCATTTTGTGAAAGAGTAAGTAAAAATAATCAAGACATAACTTATTTTTGAAAAGTTGCTGAATTTTCTTCTGCCTCACCAATAACTTGTAGTCATCAAATTCCAGTAGTTCTTATGATTCTCCAGAGATCCTTAAAAGAAACAGGGTCTGAAAGCTATTTTCTGCATCTAAAAAACCCTACTGTAGCTAGTTTAAACCCAAAAAAGTTAATAAATATATTTTTACATAAAAACCTATGTAATTCACTTAACCATAGAGTGTTGGTGTGAAGTATAAGTGAATGAACCTTAAAATCATGTGTTTGCATTTCATAGGCACTAGATACATATTAGTATTTATTAGCATCAGTGATTCCACATGTTCTTTTTGTTTACAAATTTGTGAAGTCCTTTGAGGGCAAGAGCCACATCTGATCAGTACAGAGTGGATGTAAAATTGATCTTACTCAGTAGTGTTCATGGACGGAAGAGTCAGTGTTGTTAAAAATGTCAGTGCTCCTCAAATTGATCTATAGATTAGTGCAATCTAAATGAAAGTCTGAGAGTGTGTGTGTGTTTGTGGGTGTGTGTGTGTGTGTGTGTGTGTGTGTGTGTGTGTGTGTGTGATGTTGACAAAGTGGTTCTAAAATTTCTATGGAAATGTAAAGGACCAAAAATATCTTGGGAAAGATGTAACAAATCGGAGGCCTTGTTTTATCAGATATCGAGACTTTTGTAGCTATAGAAATGAAGCCAGAGCACTACAGTACAGCAAAGAAGTGGACCAACTGAAAAATGCAGTAGGAGTTTTTTGTTGTTGTTATTGTAACTTGTTTCTGAGACAGGGTCTCACCGTGTGGCTTAGGCTGGCTCTGTAGCCCCATCTGGCCTCAGATACCTGGTGATCTTCCTGCCTTAGGTTCCTGAGTGCTGGATTACAGATGTGCACCACCAGGCCCAGCTGGAGATTTGCGTTCTGATAATGGATGTACCAGACAGCAGAAGAGGGAAATATTTCAAGAAGTGGAGCTGGGACAACTGAGTAGCCATATAGAAAAAGATATTTCCTCACAGCCTGTACAAAATAAGGTTGTAGAGCTACATGTGAAAGTAAAACAGTTTTTAAGAGGTAGTGTATAAAGGGTGGATAACCTTGGACCAGGAAAGAAACTTTAAACGGATATAAAAAAGGGCTGATGATAAAGTACAAGATAGATAAAGGAGGTGATATGAAACTTTTGCTCAGCAAGATATGATTAAGAGTGAAAATCAAGTCATGGTCTGAAAAAGATAATCACAATCATATAAGCACCAATTGACTCTTATTCAAAACATATAAAGAACTTTAGATCAATAAGAAAGAAACACTTCAATAGAAAAAAACAAGATGATCAACTAATACTTCGCAGAAGAAGGTATGGAGAGCTGACAAATATTTAGAGGCTCTCAACCTCATTAGTGAACAAAAATGAAAATTAAATCCACAATAAAATATGACAGCATATCCCCCAGACTGACTAAATTCAAAAGAATTAACAATATCAAATGTATTAACTGGAACTTTCACACACAGTTGACAGAAGTGAAAATTAGCAAATTTTGCTAGAAAATTCAATGGCAGTATTTACTGACATTGAACATACATACTCTATGAGGCAGCAACCTCACTGCTAACTCAACAGAAATGCATACATATGTGCATCCCAAGGCATGTGTAAGAATGTTCATAGTGACACTATTGGTGGTAGCACCTGACTGGAAATACATGCCATTAGCAGTCCAATGGATGTATTGACTGTGGCATTGCATACCTGCTGGTATATGCACATACACTAGAAAGGTACTGCTATACACAACAAGGATGAGTCTCACAAAGAGAAACCCAGTGGAGAAAAGAAAGACAAAAAATGTAAATAGTGTGGTCACACTTCGATATATTTATATAACATTCAAAAACAGGTATTGTCCTCTATATGATGGGGTTGAACAAGTGGGAAAGAGAGGCAGTGGATTTGGAGGAGAGGAGGATGCCCCTGGAGCCGTGGTCACTTTCTATTATTACTGTTACTGTTGTTACACCATGGAGATTGAAGCTGGGCCTTTTGCACTGAGCTACATCTCCGGATTAAAAAAAAATAAAAAAGACATAATTACTTAGGGAGACCAAAATCACTAAATTGCCCAGCTGTCCTGGAACTTTCAGACATCCTGTGTCAGCTTCCCAGAATGCTGGGATTACAGGTATGCACCCCCGCTCCTGGCTACATTCTATTTCTTGCCTTGAGTCTTGTTGCTGTGGGTATATTAAATATGTGATCAGTAAGCTGTGTGACTTATGAACTCGTATGTCAATGAGATGTTGATAAACATTATTAAAATATTTCTGAATGATAAATTGCCATCTTCTTGTAAGTTTATACAAGGCTCTTCACGGGCTGATCAAACACTCTGCTTTCAAGAATGGTTCTGGAGAAGGAAGGTGATACTTTAACTTATTAAATACAACACCCAAGATGGAGTCTCCAGAAGATGAGCTCAGTGTCGGTTTTCTGTTCATTAGTATCACTCATGTTGAGGTCACAGCACAGCACAAATTGGAGATCCTTTCCCTCCAGAGAACTCCACTATATGACTCCCTCCAGAAAGGCACAAATATTCAGTGCATTCCCAGTGACAACTGAAGATGATTGCCTGGGAATAAATAATAGAATTTTCTCTCTAATGACTCCTCCCAAGTGCCTCCCAAGAGAGGCCATTAAGAGATTAAAAAAAAATTCAAGGAAAATGCTTACAAGGGATTTTTAAAAAGAAAAGAAAGTAAGTAAGGCTATTTGGAGTCATCCTGTGAACACACACAGGGAAGTGGTTAGGAGCAAAGATTTAAGATTAAAATCCCAGCATTTCCACTTATTAGTTATGTGACTTCTAGCAAGTTACTGAACCTTCCTGTTTTTTTTCATTTTTAAAAAGAAGACAGTGGGGCTGGGGATTTGGCTCAGTGGTTTTAGCATCTGCCTTGTAAGCACAAGGTCCTAAGTTCAATCCCCGGTGACCACATACCATAATGAGAAGCATTCTACTCATGTCCATTAGAAATCAGTACCATACACCATCCTGCTGGGTATGGTGACTCACGCCTATAATCCCCGCACTCAGGAGGCAGAGGCAAGAGAATCGCTGTGAGTTCAAGGCTTGCCTAGACTACATAGTGAACTCAGGGCCACTGAACTACAAAGTGAGACCCTGTCTCAAAAAAAAAAAAATATTGCCTTTCTATGTAATAATGTTTAATGCATAAAATACATATTGACCACAATGCCTGAAATTCATAAGGAGTATAAGAATTGATAAAGGAAGAAGGAGATGGTGGTGGTGATGGTAAAGTTGGGGGTAAAGCTGATGAGCATGATGAGTCTGATGGTAAAGATCTGGCGATGGAGACCAGAGGGCTGGCCCTCATGGAAACTGGCTGAGTCTCCAGAACTCAGAACTGAAGGAAGGACCACGGGAAGGATTGTGACCGAGATAACTGTTCATGTGATGATCATCACAGGGCCAGGTTGGGGGGAAAGTTGACTAACTTCTTCCAATAAATGAGTTTTTTTTTCAGTACTGGAGGATGAATCTGGGGAGTGCTGAGTGGTAGCCACAGTCCTTTTCATTTCTTTATTTTGAGACAGGGTCCTGATAAGTTGCCCACACAGAACTCCAAATAGCTTGGGTTACAGACATGCACTATGTACCCCGCATAAATAGTCTCTTCTTGTAGTCCTTTATATCCAAGATAGAGTCAGTGTGAGGAACTTCCAGTCCTCCTACCCACACAATATACCTTTTTAATAATTCTTTACTCTTTTTTTTGCTTCTCATTCAGTTTTAATTAAATACATGTTTCTGACACATTATTTGTGACATAGCTGTATTTTCTAATAACATGCAAAGTTCATTCATAAGAGCAGAGACTAAGTCTATATTGAGCTTCTTCTTACCATGTAGCACATTTCTTTCTTTCTTTTCTTTCTTTTTTTTTTTTCATTTTTTGAGTTAGGACCTCACTACGTAGTTCAGGCTGGCCATGAACTATGTAGCTCAGGATGGACTTGAACTCGAAGCAATCCTCTTGTATCAGTTTCTCATGTGCTATATTATAGGTGTGTGCATCAGACCTGATTTAGCATACTTCTTTTTAAAAACATAGTAAGTGCTCAACACACACTTGTTGATGGATGGATGTTCATTTGTCTTCAGTACAGCTTGGTCATTTCTGCTCTGGCCCCTCCTCTGAAGTCCCCATGGGTGGTTACTACGTATAATATGCTAACTCTTCAACCCTTTTTTTTTCCCATAATGCTGGGGATTGAACTCAGGGCCTGGGTAAGCACTCAGTCACTGAGCTACAACCACCAGTAGCCCTGTCCTTTTGTTTACAGAGCATCTGCTCTGTGCCATCCCAGTACCACACTCCTGGAAACAAAAGACACAGCTTTCAGTCCCTAGGAACATATGGTCTACTCTGAGAGAGCTGGGAGGCAGAAAATCAACAGATAACATGTAGAATATATGATGGCTGTTACAGGTGTCTGAACAATGAGCTCTGAGGCCCAGAAGAGTGATATCTGAGTTTACCTGAGAGAGGTACAGGAGGCTTTAAGGAGCCAGTAGCATTTGAGCTACAAGATGAGTGAGCAACAGGTATTTGTCTGGGTGACAGAAGGAGCCACAGCCTACCAGGTAAAGAGAAAGGCATGCTGGGCTACTTGATCCTAGAAACCAGGCTGAGTCTCCCTTTTGCAAGCTGGATGCTGGACTGAAAGTGTCTTAAGAGGCTAGATGAGGAAGACATACAAGCGGTGGATGGTTAAAGTCCTTCGATCCTCTGCTTAGAAGAGTAGATACTACCCTGAGGGTGATGAGGAGACCCTGAAAGGTCTGAGCTAGAAGCTGTCCTATTCAGACTCAATCAGATATTCTTAGGTTTTAAGTCGAAGGTTGTGTAATTATTGAACTATGAACCTTCTCTCAAAGGCATCTTTGGCAAGACCTTCCTGCCCTCTTTGTTTAAATGAAGACTAATATTTCACACTGGCCTTAGCCTCCAATTCTCATCCAAGGTAGAGTTCTCCCCACCCTTGGGTACATTTACCATATGAAGACCCCAGCCCCACCTAATTCTCAAAAGCTTCTCAGGCCCTTCACATGTTAGTATATTAACAATCTAGCAAAAGCCTGAATGAACTGTTACTCAGTTCGGCCTCTGTGCCATGACCCTCAGTACATCTTGTCTAGTTCCAGTATCCTCCCCTTTCAGAATCAGAATCCCAACCTCAAATCAAATGTCATATGTCCCACCTCCACTCCAAGGCAGGCCCTGCCACCCACCCACGGTGTGTAATGGTCCAGTCTTCCTGCTACGACCTTAACCATAATAAACGTCAACATCTGTCTCAACCTGTCATGTGAGGTTATAAAGACTAGTGAGGCATTCAATAAGGCTCAGGGCTCTCTTTCTCCAATCTACACAAAGGAAGAGTTCAGGGGAATTGTAACTCACTAAGAAATGGGTACAAGGATTAAGCCCACCTGGCCAGGATCAGCCAGAAGACTTATAGGTGATTGGCTGGTAGCCTGGAAGGCAGGACTAATCAACCCAGAGTGAGCAAGTGTGTAATGGAAGGAGGTTGTATCATGCTGTTTCCCTGAATGTCCTTCTCAGCATTGCCACCCGCAGATGAAATTTCTCCCATTCCAAATTAAAGAGCATGTGTATGTAAAATTGAAAGGGCCACTTTTTCTACAACACAAGACCTGGGTTCATATTTCCCTCTGTTTATTATACATAACGTTGGGCAAGGTAGTTAACCTCCTTTGTTTCAGCTTCCTTCCCTATAAATCAGCAGTAATATAATTTACCTCCTGTTGTCATGATGATAACTAATGAATGTATAATAGTGAGCATATTAAAATGTATGCTAAATCAATAAAATATATTAAAAAGCAAACCAGTCTCATCTATGAAATAAGGATCCTAATTATCATCTCATGGGTTTGTCACGAGGATTAAACGGGATAATGAATATGAAGCACATTGCAGCAGCTCAATAAAAGTTTTCCTCATGTGTTTCCTCATCACAGCGTCACTTAGATGGAAGAGTCCTGAGCCACAACACCACGTGGACAGGAAGAGGAAGAAGGATTCTAGGGTTGCCTGCCAACCATCCTCCTTGACAGAGGCTTGGACCCAGCCTGTGGCCCTACCGGAAGATGGTGGAAGCTTTAGAGGGAACCTAGTGGAAGGGAAGTGGTGCACTGGAGGTGTGTCCTTGAAGGAGATTTGGGGGCTCTGGGCCTATCATCTCTCTTTGCTTCCCTGCCACCAGGAGGTAAACAGGTCTCCTTGGCCATGTGCCCTTCTCATGATAAACCGTGCTGTCCCGGGTCTGAAGCAACAGGCCCAAGATACCTCTGAAACCCTGAAACAGTGAGCCAAAATAAACCTTTCCTGCTCTTGAACTGTCAGTCTCAGGTGTTTAGTCACAGTCATGGAAAACTAACACAAGTAACGGTATTCCCAGGGAAGTTACAATATGCCAGCCAATATGGATGAGGGTAGGACACTCAAAGAGACCCTGGCAGCTCCCCTATTCTGACTACTTGATAGTTGGGAATTGCCAATCACAGTAGCCCTTCTAAAATATCAAGTCACAAAAGTGACTGTATCCTGACCTAGTCTATCTCCAGACTCTGTTCCCCTGGGAATGTGATTTAATTTGGACTACTCAGAACCCTTTGGTAGGATACTTTAGTTAGGAGCCAGAAAGAAAAGAGTTTTTCTTTTAGTCACAGAACTAGCCAGGAGGCTTTTCATTGAAGGTTTGGCAGCCACCCTCCCTGTCATTTAGAGAAAGTTTATCTGTAGTACAAAAAAAAATAAGGGAAACACATAGAATTAGCTAAGAAATAAAGTATGGACAGAGCAGGACACAGGAAGTGGAAGGGAGGAGTAGAAAGAGAATAGAGGGAAAAACACAGGAGGTGTGGGAGGGAGTGAGACCTCATGACCCTTTGTGTTCCCATTTTATCCAAACCTAAAGCCAGACCCACCTCTGGATTTTCCAAATACGGGAGTGAATATATTCCCTAATTAGCTTTCCTTGGTTTGACTGTTTCTGTCACTTGCCTTGAAAAGAGTCCTGATTATTTTGAAACAAAGAAACAAACAATTCTGCCTGGACTGTAAGAATCAACAGCCAGCAAAAGAAATACATTTATGACCACACTGAGGTGGCTGGCCAGGGGACAGTAGGAGAACAGCAGGTTGTTCGCCAACTTCAAAACAACGTCACTAGATGTCAACTCCAGGGAAAGGATCTAAAGGGTGCTTGGAGAGCTCTGTCCTAAGCTCTGACCTGCTCAACATTCTGATTAATGTCCTTAATAAAGACCTATTGGTACTGCTTATAAAATTGTGGATGATCCCAAATTAGATTGTGTGTAGATGTCACCCAGTGGTACCAGTGACAGAACACAGATCTTGTGAATGGAAGGTAGCTGCTGAAATGGAGCAAGTCATGCTGGAATAAATTCAATGGGGAATTATGTCACACCTTATGATCAAGTGATATCAGTATAGATCAATGTATTGGTAATTAACTTATAAAGAGCTCTGAAGATTTGGTCTAAAATTACACTGCCCCATAGTTTGGGGATACTTGCAAGAGAAGCACATCACATAGAGCTAGCCACTTAATCTGTAGAGCTAGGAAGCAGAGGGCAACTGAGAAACAAGGATCTCATCATCCCCCTCAAGAGCATGCCCCCCAATAATCTATAAAGTCCCACCTCCAAACAGCACCACCCCTTAAGCCGTATCCTAGAGGGAATGACTGAAGAAATGGGCATTTTACAAAGCAATTATAAGCAACAGGGACATGGTGAGGGGTATCACAACTCCGAACCTGAAACTATACTATAAAGCCACC
>PVIR01000423.1:96978-181558 GCA_004026965.1 Petromus typicus
GTACTGGCAAAGTAACAGACCCGAGGATCAATGGAGTAGACTAGAAGATCCAGAAACTACTCCAGATACACTGAGCCACCTCATCTTTGACAAAGGAGCCAAAAATCCTCAATGGAGGAAAGATAGCCTCTTTAACAAATGGTGCTGGAAAAACTGGGTTTTAACTTGCCAAAGGCTAAAACTAGATCTAACTCTTTCAGTGTGTACCAAGCTAAAATCAAAATGGATAAGAGACCTAAATATTAAAACAACACTCTAAACCTACTGCAAAACAGGTTAGGTAAAACTCTTGAAGACATTGGCTTAGGGAAAGACTTCATGAACAAAACTTTTATAGCACAGGAAATGGCTGAGGAAATCAACAAATGGGACCTCATTCTTTTAAAAAGCTTCTGCACAGCAAAGGAAACCACCAACAGTGCAAACAAGCAACCAACAATGTGGGAAAAAATCTTTACCAGCTGTTCCTCAGATAAAGGGCTACTATCTAGAGTATATAAAGAGCTCAAAAAAATCAGCCCACCCAAATTTAATGACCCAATTCAAAAATGGGCATCTGAAATGAACAAATATTTTTCAGAGGAAGAAGTAAGAGCAGCTAAGAAGCATATGAAGAAATGCTCAACATCATTAGTCATTTGAGAGATGCAGATGAAAACAACATTGAGATTTCATCTCACTCCACATAGAATGGCTGCCATTTCAGAATCAGCCAATGGCAAATGTTGGCGAGGCTGCAGAGAAGGAACCCTTCTGCACTATTGGTGGGACTGTAGACTTGTACAACCCCTGTGGAGATCAGTTTGGAGAATCCTCAAAAAGCTAGGATTGATGGTCCCATTTGACCCGGCCATTGCCCTGCTAGGTATATACACACAAGAATTAAAAGACTCATATCACAGTGACATATGTGCACCCATGTTTATAGCAGCCCAATTTGTGATTGCTACATCTTGGAAACAACCGAAATGTCCATCAACTGGAGACTGGATTAAAAAGCTGTGGTTCTTCTACAGAATGGAGTATTACTCTGCCATAAAAATGATAAGTTTGAATCATTTCTACTTAAATGGACATACTTTGAGGATATCCTCATAAGTGAAATAAATAGGGCACAGATAGGTACATATCGCATCTTTTCTCTAGTATGAGAAAATAAAGATGTAATGAGTCCTAGCATTGTATGTTATATATTGTGAAATAGAAAATGCTCAATGTAAAATAAGGTGAAAGGGGAAAATGTTGAGATTGTAACAAAAAAGTAAGGAAACAAATTTTGTGTATATGGGGGGGTGGTAGGGTGGGTAGGGCTATGGGAAAAAATGAGAATTAAGTCGTGTCTTATACTGGTACAAATCCCCATTATGGAGTGCAATCATGATGTATATATTTAATGTACCAATAAAGATAAAAAAAAAAAGAAATGGGCATTTTAGGCAGAAGAGAAGCCATGATATTTGTTTATCCACAAATATCATAAGACCCATTGGGCCAATGGGGGACCTTATCTTGTTTGAGCCCAAAGGTAGGAACTTGGACAGATGTGTGGACGTTCCATGGGACAGACTTTGGCAGCAGGAAAGCACAGCAAGGTTAGACCTGGTCCTGGGGTCACTGGTCTGTGACTGTCACCAAAAGGGGGCTCTTGATTACTCCCTGCCCCAAACCCGCTGCCAAAGCAACAGAACACGGCAGTCCTTCCAGCAGGGGTCTCCACTGGCCCCCACGCTGTGTCCCCCAGGAACAGGACAAGACAGTGGTGTGATCGAGTGCTGAGGATGTGTGGAAGAGTGACCCCTGGCTTGGGCCAGGCAGTGACTGGGCCGGAAACAACTTGTAGCCATCTTCTTTTTGTATCACCATGCTGCCTTAAGAGAAAGAATATAGATTTCTGGAATCCAGCTCTTTGTTGCAACCCATGGAACCTTTTGTTTGCTGGTTTAAAGTTTCCCAAGTCATTCTAACACATAACCAGGTTTGGCAGCTATTGCAAATGGTTGGGGAAATTCACTTTAAGAATTTGTGTCTTGGCTTGATGGATCAGCAGTCCCTCTGCCCTGCTGTGCATGTCTCAGAGCCAGCACTGGGGGTGAACAGTCACTGCCCTCTGCCCTTTCTCTGACTATTGTCCGGTTGGTCACCCCTGCACATCAATGTTGGGGTGTCTCACAAGGTACACCTGCTCTCAGCTCCTAGTGCCCTTCACCCTAGCCCCGTCTCCCACTACTGTCCCCAGGACACCTGTCATCTTTTCTCTCTGCTGACACCACCTGGGGCTCCTTGCTGGGTGCTCACCTTTCTAGGGGAGAGAAATACTTTCCCTGTCTTTCATCCAGCATTCAGGGGGACAGAGAGACAGAGAACAGAGAAGAGGAGAGGGAGACAGAGAGATAGAAAGACAGGGAAAGAGAGAGAGAGAGAGAGAGAGAGAGAGAGAGAGAGAGAGAGAGAGATGACATTAGGACTTTAGGGGTTTTAAATGACATATTTTTTTCAACCAATACTGATTTAGTGCCTGCTTTCTCCAGGCAATATTTTGAGTGCTGGAGATAAAATGGCAAATAAGAAGACAAAAATCCTTGTTCTCATAAAGCTTGTGCTCGAGCTGGAGATGGCAGATGATAAACAAGATAATTCCGAGAGTGCTGAAGGGGTGACGGGAAACTTAGAGCAGGCGCTTTCCAGAGGGGACTTAGCATTGAAGGACTGAAAAGACAAAGAGTCAGCCACACAAAGGGCTGGGGACAAGCACTGTGGGCTGGAAGAAGAGCAAGTATGCAGGGCCTGGCGTGGGAAAGAGCTTGCTGTGCTTGGAAAACGCAGAGGTCAGTGTGCTGCTTCCAGGCGGAAGACGAGTGAGAGGACGTGGAGGGAGATGAGGAGAGGAGGCGCAAACAACCCAAGAACTTCCGGTCATGCCCGCGCTCACCACCCAGCTTCCGGGACTGCCCCACGCTCGGACCCTGTGCCTGGCAATTGATTCTTGGATCTTCTGCTTTTTGCCTCGTCTCTAGTGCATGAGACATACTGGCAAGTTTCACACCCACGGCTGTAGATTTAGACGCATGGGTCTCCCAGGCCCCAGGCAAATCTGTAGATGTGGATCAGGATCCTGTTCAAGTGTCTCTAAATGTTTATGCTGGTTTGGAATATTCTGTGAAAGCTGGAAGCCTTGCCTACAGACACTTGCAAAGGACTTCCAGTGTGGTGGCCGACTGTGCCTGTCTGTTAAAATGGGACATTTTACATCAGCAAAAGGTGCAGAGCCTCATAAAGACAACTGTTCCCTGCTGGGGAGGGTGCACCTTAAGTAGCCCGAGGAACTTGCGGGTCTGCTCCACTCACATACCCAGCTCAGTGAGTATGAGGTGCCAACCTCAGGTCCCTCGCCCGTCTTGTAAGAGGACCGCAAACTCGAATGTCAGTGTTTAAGGAGTAAGGACCAGTGGTTTTGTCTGTCACTCAATTGAAGAAACATGGAACTGTTCCAGTGCTGGAAGGAAAATAGGAGCGCCCGACTTACTGAGAATTGCCAATTTGTTTCTATTCCCCATAACAGAAATACCTGGAGGGCGCATAAATCAGGCCAGCTTGGAGCTGGTGTCTGTGATATTCGATGTATAATTTCAAAGGATCTTTAAGGAATAGTTTCAACTTATGTGATTTTTTACCCTCCGTAATGGTTTTTAAATCCAACCTTTTACTTTACCATACTCAAATTATTCCCATTTTTATTCTGAATGTCGACCCTTGTGGCTTTTTCTTTTCCCCTTCCCACACTACCCACTTGTTTTCTTCACTTCTTCATTCCTTTCCTTCTGTGTCTTTTATCGAAGGAGGAGGTGGGACAGAACAGGACACCTTCAGACACTGACATGCTCATCCCAACCCTTCTTCCTTCACAAGTTCATTTAAGCAGAAATATCGGTTCACACATTCTGGAGCAGACACATTGAGTAAACCTTTGAGTGATGGACTATGAAATATTATGCTTTTTATGTGACTGGCATTAAACATGTGCCAGAGACATCTAATCATCTCCCTAAATCCACTTTTTCCTTCATCTTTTAAAAAATCAACTCTTCGAGTTTTAGGGGGTATGTGGTTGGTTGTCCTGCTTGAAGCTTACTTCCCAGCCTCCCTTGCAGCTGGGGATAACCACTATACTTTTACCAAGGAAGTAGGTCTCGGAGGAGGGGGGGCAAGCTGGGAACGCATGGGTGCACACCTGTGATCCTAGCACATTGCGAAGGAAGATCAAGAGTTCGAGCCCAGTTTTATCTTCTGTGGTGTTAACCAGTCCAAGGTGGTGCTGTCTAAGGGAAAGAAGCATAAGCCAGGTTAACTATTAACAGGTGTTTCTCCAGCTGGGGTCTAGATGTCCCCCCAAGCGTCACACGGTGGCTGAGTGTGTGACGCAGGTGCTGAGGGCATGTGATTACTGAACCAGTAAGTACATTGATTGGTTTGGTACTGCTCTAATCCCACAATCTGGACAAGATAAAAAGGGCAGAAAGACTCTGTGCAGGAAGGAGTCTTGTTGTTTTTGCTGCCTTCCGTCACCATGAACTGTTGCCCCTCTGCCGTGCTATCCTGCCTTGGAACCAGCCAGCTATGGGGTGAAGCCTGTACAAACTGAGCTAAATAGTCTTTCCTCCTTTAACTTTGAGTGTTGGCTATTTTGTCTCAGCAATGAGAGAAAAGTAATTAAGTCAGGTATTTAGCAGAAATAAATAGGAAAAATATTTTTTTCAGGGCTAGGGATTGAACCCAGTCTTCATACTTCCTATGTGCAATGATCATTTCAAAGTGGAATCAACACAAAATGATTAATGAAAGGCTCATTCTTTTTTCACACTACTTATCCAAAATCATTTCCAGCACACCTCAGTTCGGCTAGCCACGTTTCAAGTGTACAGTTGTCACACCTGACTGTTGGCAAGTGGCCAAATCCTGGACAGCAGGAAGTGAAAAGCTGAAAAAGCCATGAGCGGAAGGCCCAGGTTCCTGCGTGGCCTTACGGAGTGAAGTTCCACCCTGTCGTGTTTGGCTTTGCTTCCTCTTCCAGTTTAAACCTCTGTACCTGGGGACCTCTCTGTCACATGAGTTTATCCTGTGTCATGACTAATGACTAATGTAACTCAGTACATTTTTTTTTTCTTCCAGAAATGGATTTGAACCTACATTTGCCATTTCATGCAGCAACCGAATGGAGAGATTGGAGAAAGCTCTTGAGATGGGCCCATTTATGAACAGACCAGTGATTATAGCCAATTGAAAGAGTAAAGGAAAAACTTATGGGGCAATGGGGAGGCACTAAAGTGTACCTGTGTGTGTGTGTGTGTGTGTGTGCACGCGTGCGCACATGCTGAAATTCATTCTTCCTGCTTCAGCTTCCTAGAGTGCTGGGATTATAGGAATGTATAGCGCTCAAGTTTTAAACCTTGGAAAACTGTAATTAAATATGCTTTCACTTTCATATATATTTGGATTTTTTTCATTTCCTGAAAATCAAAGCAATAAATAATCTCCACAACCACGAAGCATTAAATATATAGCACCTTTTGATTTTTATCATCAATTTGAACAATTCAAAGGGACAAAGATTCTAAAACTTCAACTACATAACGAAAAAGAAGAGAATGCTATGAGAAGGGACGCTGGAAATTCATCATCACGTCACTGGCAGCACTTATTTAAAAACAAACCACAGTGTAAGAAACAGCTTGTTGAAAAGACCTCCCCAGGCCCCAGTTCCTCAGATCCTACATATTTTCTGCTCAAGCATCTAGTTTTACATACATGGCCATATACCATCTGCATGTAAAGATAAAACAATAATCAAAGCAGGTTGGGTTTTTTCCCCCTCTCCAATTTGTTTCTCCACAAACAAAAGGGATTGGCTAAAGACTGACAAGGTTCTTCATGATTCTAAATAAAGCTACTGCTTTCTGGGGAAAGGCAATACTGAAACCTATAAAAAGCGCAAAGTGAATGGAAATAAGGATCTAACCCTTGATTACTGTGTCCTGTCACCTGTCCATTGTTATCTTGATTTGTTGACTCTGTTTTCCCTCCAGGAAGACACACCACTTGGAAGACTGTGAGTAGCGGAGCAAATTCATTCCACTCCCAACTCCCTTTGCTAAGGCAGCAGAGAAGGCAGGTTAAGAACACACATTTAGCCAGGCCTGGAGGCTGAGGCAGGAGGACTGCCACGAGCTCATGACCAGCCTGAACTTCATTGTGTGTTCTAGAGTTGAAGGCCAGCCTGAGCTATATAGCAAACCTGTCTCAAAAAATAAAACCAAAACCCCAGACTCCAAAAAAAAAGGCACACGTTCAGCAGCAACAGAGACCGGAGAGCATATCCTGACCCCATTGATTAGTAGCTGTGTGAACATAGTTTTGAGACTTTAGTATTCTCATCTGTAAACTAGGAATATAAATAGCCTCGAAATACTACAAAGAAAAAAGGGGGATAAGCAGGAAGTTTATGACAGTTCTCATGCAGTGTTTTGCTGCTATGTATTTTTTCTATTTCCAAAATAATGATTTTACATATGGAGAAAATGTGGGTCCGAGAGGTGAGGCGGCTTGTCTGAGGTCACACAGGGGAAACTGAGTCATCCAAGCTTTTTTTTGCACGAGGCTGAGGTGCCTTCCACCTACAGGAAGTGGGTGCCCCACAGTGGGACAAAGGAGAGAAAGCAAAGCAGCTCTGGAGGTCCCCAACCTCCCAGTTTAGAATAAATCCCCACCCAATTATGCTGAAAGTTGGGCCAACTTTTGAAGTCCCAACTGCACATTTTTTTCTCGTCAAGTTCCTTGAAATTTCTCTTTCAAGAGCATCTAGGAAAAGCCACTCTCATTAGCCCAGGGTCTGACTTTATTTTCCTAATAAACAGAGCTCTGGGCAGACAAAAGAGCCCGTTATTTTTAATCAATTCCTCAATATTTCAGCTGATTTTCTTCTATTTGGCTTGAAACTGTGATCTGGAAAAGGCCGGTGCTGCAAATTGTCCTGCTATAAGGGGAGCCCCTGGAGGATCCTCAACTTGTTATTTTTAATCACTGTAATCTCCTTTCAAAGGAGGCCCTGGTCAGAAACAGTGCAGGCCTTTCACGGCTTTCTAAAGCACAATTATTGCAGGGGTGGGGGGGGTGGGGCGCAGAGGGAGGGCAGAGAGGTGGAGGGAGAGAAAAGGAAGTGGATAGCGCACCAACAGCTTAGGAACGGGTGAAAGAGAGTCTCCACTGGACCAGGCTGCGGGGGAAGGAACCCATGATTTAATTTTTAAATCTAGGGACCATTTTATTCTAATTGAGAAATCTAAAAGGCAACGAACGGACTGGATGGGAAGGACAAAGATTTGAGGCAAGAAAAGAAGTCATTGATTCCAAGGATTGTGGGGGATCTCAATTCAAGAAAAAAACAGAAAGCACGCAGCACATGGGGAATGTTAAGTGCCACAAGCCCAAGTCTGCACCGAGCCGAATGCATTAGATTTACTTTTAATGTAATTATTCTAAGAGAGCCTAAGCCAACAGAAAGTCAGAACCTAGCCCAGCCCCCTTTCTTCCTAACTTTGAGAGTTGGAGCCAGATTTGTTAATCACAGAACATTTCTTCAGGAGACCTTAGTATGGCTCCTGTAAGGTCTTTTCCTTCATGATCTCTTAGCCAAGAGAGGAGAAAGGATGGTTGCCCCACCTACAGCCCAGCCCTGATTGGTGGTGAGTGGTGTCAAAGTCCTGAAAGCCTACAGGTTTAGGCTTCAAAGTCCGGGTCCTCCCTTGCAGGCCCAGCTCTGCCCGGAGGTCAGTACTGGAATTCTTCTTGCGACATGATGATGGGATGTGTCCCCCACCCCCACCCAGCCGGCTGCCCCCCAGGCAAACCCAGAGAACCCAGAGGAGCCAAGTCATAGGAAATCATGCAGCGTGTCAGTTACGAGCAGTGTCAGGCACGGCTTCTAAAATAGAGATATCAATTTATCATTCATTCATTCATTCAATTCATAATTCCCAGATAATGGCCATTCACTGGTAAATTAGACTACAGTGTTAAAGAAATCCACTGTTAGTAGCGCGTGCACACACACACACAGACACACACACACCACGGAAATCTAACTAGGCCTCCTTTACTAAACCCACACGGCTCATATCCAACTCTAAGGTGTCCCTGGACCTGCTGTCACTCAGGCACAGCCTTGTGAACTCATTTACTCCTGGTCCCATCCCGAGAGGTTCAGTAAACAGCTAGTTTTACAGCTGAAAAAAATAATTTCAGAGAAATGAAATGGCTGGCACAAGGCCACACAGCGACAACTCCCTTTCAGTCCGGGGCCAGTTTCCCCACGGCCCGCAGGGCCGTGAGGCGACTCTGGCTTCCCGTGTCCACGTGGAGGGCTGGCCGCTGGGTCCGGGCGCTGGCCTGATGTATGGGCCGCGCTTCCCTCCCCAGCACCTCCTCGGAGGGCCAAGGATCATGCCCAAAAGACTCTCCTGCGGACAAGCTCCTGCCGCATAAGTCCACGCACCACCCCAGGGGGCAGCGAGCCGGTGTCCTGAGCTGGGCGCCGCACTTGTGGGCAGAGCTGGCCTGGGCGCCCGAGGACACCGCTCCGAACTTTCTCCCGCGCGGCTCCCTCCGCAACTCCTGCGACTCTGGGGAACCATGAGGTGGGGAGGGAAGGACGGCTGCTGGGTCACTGGTCCAGTCCTCCCTGTCCCGCACCGAGCTAAGAAGGGCGGGGACAGGCCGCGACCGCAGGACCGCACGTGAGGTCTGGTGAGCTTCCTTCCCGGCCAGGTGTCCTGTGTCCCGCGCGGATGGCGGCGCCTTCCCCGTGGAAAAGTGGAGGGAGACAGAGGGGAAGCAAGACAGGATGGGGAGCAGGGTCCTCAGCTCGGGCCGGGGGAGCCGCCTGGCCCGCCCAGGAGGCGCCTCAACTCCCGCGCGCCCGTGCTCTGCTCTCTATTAACCGCGTGAGCTCCAGGTGCCGGGACGCGGAGCCTCGGGGCTGCGCCAGCCGAGGTCCCACCGGCCCCAAGGGGCAGGCCGGGCTCGGGCTCCCCGCCGGCCTTCACTGGACTTCCTCTCGCATCAGGAGCCTACCCAGGGCTCTGTGGGGGCCGCTCCTGGAAATCCAAGGTCCTCTCATTGGCCTGAGATCGAAAAAGCATAATTTGGAGATTTTTTTTTTTTCCCCCTTCAGGCTCTTCTCTTTACTCCCCGCTCCTTGGGACCGGCTGGGGAGAAGCCAAGGTGACCGTACTGCTTGGGGCCGTTTGAGGGGCTGGGCCCGCTCCTTCGGGGATCCAAGCGGGAAACGCTGCCTTGCCTGCACCTTGCTGGGGAGAGCCCGGCCCCTCCTCTCCCAAGACGGGTCTGGAGGAAGGCGGGTCTACTCCCCGGCCGGAGGGGCACGGGCACGGGCACGGTGGAGGCCGGCTGCTGCCCAGCTGGCGGGCGTGACGCGTGGCCGCCCCGGAACCTCCGCCCCAGCCGCTCGTCGGAGGTCGCAGCTGCCTCGCCTGGTTGCGAACCCCGCGACGGCTCGGGACAGTGGTTGGCGACGCGAGCGGTGCCAGCCGCTAAAAGAGCCGAGGGTGGCGGGGTCGGGAGGACTCCGGGGGGCTGCGCCAGCACCGCGCGCCCAGGGACCGTGCGCCCTCCTCGGGCAGCGCGCGGCCGTCGCCCTCGGCGTCAGTCCCGCGCGCCCCACGCCGCCCGGGGCCACTTACCGCGGTAGCTGCTCCCCGGCTTGTAGAACTCGGGGTCGCCCTCCACGCGCAGGCTGAACTCGGTGTAGCCCTCGCGCCGCGTGCCCTGTGCGCGCAGGATGCGGCTGCAGTAGCCTTCCGACTTGGCCACTTTGTCCAAGGTCTCGTCGGAGAAGGCCAGCGCCACAGCGAGGGGCAGCGCCAGGGCCAGCAGCGCCGGACTCCGGGGCGCCGGGGACAGCCTCATTCTCGCGGGGCCCCCAACTTTGAGGTGCTGTCGCCGGCCCTCGCCCAGCGACTGCTCCCGAAGTGGTCCGGGCAGAGGCGAGAGCTAGAGGAGCCCGAGCCGGGAGAGGGAGCTCGGAGCCAGGGCCGCCTCGCTTTGGCGGCTGCCGAACTGCGCCGCGCGGAGCCGAGGCGAGCGGCGCGGAGGGGAGGGAGGCGGCGAAGGCGCGGGAGGAGGGAGGGCTGGCTCTGCACAGATCCCGAGCGAGCGAGCGAGCGGGCGCAGCGCCGTTTTGTTTCCGAGCTGGCCATTAGCAGCGCGGTGGTGTTTATTTTGCAACGCTGGATTCCCAGGGTCTGGATGAGGGACACTGCGGGCTCTGTCCCACCCCGCGGAGGCTGCTGTCCCAACCCCCGCCTGAGCCCGGACGACGCCCGGGCCACAGTGCTGGAAGAAAGCCGCGAACTAACTTCGCTGCACACCTACTCTGTGCGCACGCAGCGTGCTCCCGTGTCTGAGCGCTGACCACACGAGAAGCGGGTCCAGCTCATTTTGCAGACGGCCAGACAGAGGCAGGCAGGGTTGGGAGCTCGGACTCGCTGTTGCCCTGGCCGGGCTGGGACAGGTTCCAGGAGCCAAAGAAGTGACCCTCAGGATCCAGCAGGCACTGTACCTGAGGCAGCAGTCCTTCTGGAGATCTATGAAAATGTTTTATTAAATCATAAGGAAGGGTGTGTGTGTGTGTACGTAGTGGGTGAACAAAATGTTTTGAAACACAATCTATTGGCCCTTAACACTCATATAGTCACAAGACATGGTGTCTTTGTTTTGTGAAGGAAAAAGCCCTGAATACAGACGCGCCAGGGCCCAGGAAAACCCTCACACAGCCCTGGGAAGGAGCTGTGAAAGGGTCAAAGAATAGCACGTTTTCTTAGCTCAGACTTCAGTTCAGGATCTCGGTGTCTGGGGACAGCGCTGAGCTTGGGGCTCGCTGGGCAGAGCCTCAGGCACAAAGTTGACTTCGGGAAGGGAGGAGACCTCAGGAAGGAATCTCTCCGGAGGGTGTTTTTCTGGGGCTAGAACCAGGTCCCTAACCTGGTCTCCGTGCTGCCATTCGCCCATTGTGAGGCTGGGCACCCACTGCGGTTTCCCTGGGAGAAGCAGGGGTGGCAGTGGGTGCCGATACACCCTTCCTGAGGGTGGAAGGCCTCACAGAAAACCCTCGGAGGGGGGCTCCTTTCCTCAGCCATTCAGCCCGCCTCCCGTCGCATCCAACGCCAGGTCCCTGGCTGCTCCAGCCATCCTTGCTCTCGGTCCTCCTGGCCCAGGCCTGCACACACCTGGAGCGCAGTCTCTAAGCGAGCAGTCCCCTTGGTTCTCCACTCAGCTCCTTCTCCTTCAGGTCAGCAGTCCCGTACTTGGGGGATCTCTATCCCTTCCTGAATACCACTCTCTCCTCAGTCTTTGTGCTGTGCCTCTACTGTTGACCGGGGACCTTCTTCCAGGGGTCACCTGCGAGCACCCCTTGCCAAAAACAGTCACGCTCTTTGCTTAGCCCCAAGAGAAAGCCTGCACGTTCATTCAGCAGCACACACACACCCCCCTACCCCGCCTGCCCCACAAGTGCCCTTCACCAAAGGGACAGCATCGCCCGGGTGCATCCTGAGGGCGGGGCCCCCGGCGCAGCCTGCTGGGCACCCCAGTGCACAGTCAGTCCATTCATGCAGAGAGTTTCTGCTGCATGAGGTTTGGAGCTAGGCTCTGTACTGAGTAGTGGGCACAAGAGGAAACACAGATTCATTCCTTCATCTGTCCATCCATTCATTCATTCATGTTGAAAGTTCTTCGTGTACTACATGCTGAGATATGACAGTCATATTACTCGCCTACAGCCAGTGGCAGAGGTAATTATTAAATACGTAAGTACATGAGCACTTTTCAAATTATCAGCATGGTATATGCTACAAATGAAAGCAAGTGTTCGAGAAAGTTTGCCTGACCTTATCTCCAAGAGGAGGATGAAGAAAGTGTAGCTCTTGTCTTCATGGAGCTTCTTGTATGTATGACAGCCACAAAATGTGCTTTCGGACATCTTTGTTTATACCAACATGTTCACATTTACACTGGAGGTGGGCGGGCACTGAACGTGCAAGAATGTAGTGATATTTATCTCTGTAGTTGGTGATGATATAACACCAGGGCCTGAGCCCAGGGCCTCCCCCTGAGCCACATCACCAGCCCTTTTTTAATTTTTGAGAGAGTTTCACTAAGATACTCAGTGGCCTAGGCTGATCCTCCTGCCTCAGCCTCTTGGGTTGCTGGCATTCCAGGTGAGCACTACCAGGCCTGGCGATATTTCATCTTTTGTCTGGTATTGCTGAGAAAACCACATGAGGCCTGTCACCACCCTTTCCCTAGTGTCTTTCGGGGCCGTCAGAATAAAGACAAGAGTCTTGACAGTGGCCTCCAAGACCCTTCTTACCATCAGACAGCGCTTTTTCTCGTGGATTCTAGCTACCCACCACTGCTCTTCACCTTGGGATATTTTTTTTTCTTTTTCCTTTATCAAAAAGAATCTTGCTATGCAATCCAAGCTGGCCTTGAATTCACTATGAAGTCCAGGCTGCCCTCAGATTTGTGGTAATCCTCCTGCCTCAGCCTCCTGAGTGCCACACCTGGCCAGTTTAGAGAACTGCAGCCTGTGTCCTCTACTGCGTGGGATCCTGCACTGCTCTGTGGTCCCCTGTGACCCTGCTGACTTCTGCACATCCGTCAGATTTCAGTGCACAGCTGTCTCCCCAGAGAAGCCTTCTGATTTCCTAAAACAAACCCTGCCCCTTAAACTATCTAAGAGCTCAGTGTCTTCTAAAATAGTCCCAAATTTATCCTTACACATGTATTTGGAAACCACAGTACCTGGCCCAGAACTGAGAATCTACACATATTTGTTCTCTGAATACAGGATCTCTAACAGTTCTGCCCCATGCTACTGGCTCAGCCCAGGTTTTCAAGTTGGACTTTCAAGGTCCTTGCATGATTTGGTCTCTGTGTCCATCTGGTGGTCAGCGATCCCAACGGTGCTCCCAGCACTGCCGGTGGACTTCCTGTGTCCTCTGTGGTGGGTGCAATATCAGCACTTTTCCGGTTACCTGGTTACCTGTGTCGTGATACCTTCCCCCTGTTTAACTCCCCCTCCCTGGACTTCAGCAGAGTTCATGAACTCAGAAGGAGAAAAAGTTTCTTATTTTGACGATTGTGTTCCACTGGACTGTTGTGAACCCTTTCATGCATCTATGTCTCATCTCCTAGCAATGAATCTAGTTTATTTTCTGTTTAATTTCCTGTTCAGATGTTTTGTTCTGTTGTAAAATACACGGACTTCAAGAAATCTCTTTCCAGTTTTTAGCCTAAGGCAGCGTTGATGTTAGTTGCTAGGGTGTTGCTAGGGAAAGTCATTTAGCCAGGGCAGATAATTAACTTTATCAGTGTGGGTGGCTAGGTCACTGGAGAGAAGAGCTGGGGGCTCCAGTCTCCCCCAAATCTTTTGATTAGTAGAAGGTAAGATTAGCCATTTGTTTTTGTTTTTCCTTTAGGAGAGAAGGAAAAAAGCATTTTCTTGTGTTTGTTTGAGCATCAGATATTGCTTCATATGCAGGTTCCAAACCTTACACCATACCTGCCAGATACATCAGCACTTTGAATAAACCCATGTAAAGTTGCAGGAGCCACCATCCCATGGCTGGAGATTGACACGTGCAGTGACAGCCCTGGCCTGGCTCTCGAGCTTCAGGCTGTGGAGACCTGGGAGGTCCTGGGAAATCACAGGATTTGTCCTAACTGCTTGTGTGCAAGACTGGGAAAACTCATCCCCATTTTGTGGACCTCTTGGGATTTTAAGAAAGGAATAGTTGAGATTGTTAATATACACTTCCCATAGAAGCTCAATTGTTGTTATTACTATTATTTATTTAGGACAATAATCCAACAATAGTATGTCTTTGTTTCTTTAGCTTAGAAAATTAAATTGAACATTTTCTGCTCAGAGATTTCTAGGGGGACAAAAGGAGGTGGACAATGAAGGATGTTGAATTGCACTGAGGAGCCTATTGACAGTGTGTCATGAAGACAGCCCTGAAGCTCTCTGCAAACAAACTAGCATGTTCTGAGACTAAGCTATGGAAAAGGGAGAAGGAGAAAGAGGAGGAGAGGAAGAGGAAGAGGGGAAGGAGGAGGAAGAGGAAGAAGAAAAAGAAGAGATCCTCTAAAAGCAAAAGACAGTAATTATTGAAACAGTTATTTCTTCGGTACCTGCTGTGCTCTGGGTACTGGATGGAGCAAGTGGAACTGCATCACTTTTGGGGGTCTGATGGTGATCGGGTCCTCTTACAATTCTAACTGATGTACGAGCTCCCCAGCCACCTGGTCCTCTGATTCAGCGGTGGTGAACCTGTGGCGCTCACGCCTCAGTGGGCTGCTTGTTGTCACAGAGAGCTTTGAAAGGTGTGCCATCGCTGCAGTCTGTTAATCACCATTCACTTTTTCCTTTCCCTCAGCTCTCAAGCATGTTGTTCATTGCCAGATCCAGGACCACATTCTGGAATATCATTCAAGAGTCCCTCTGAATCTAAACTCTCAACATCTGATTGGAACTCCTTGCTTTGGAAATTTTGCGTCTCTCCTTCTATTTCCTGCTCTCCTATTTCCTCATAGCCTCACACTGATTTCTTTGTCTCAATCGATTTCCACCACAGCTTAATCATTTGTGATAATCCCAGTCACCTCATCAATTCCGTCCCCACCCAGTCCGGACATCAGGCTTAACTTTGTTAATTGTATCTTCCACACTATTCCTTGTCTCTTCTTTTATTCTTGTGCTTCCAAGGGAACCTCCAACTCTAGATCGATCAAGCAAAAACTACAGAACCATTTCAGACTCCTGAGTTATGCTGCAAAAATCCTGGTAACCCCACCAACTGCTCTACCACTAAGTACCAAGTAAGTACTGTCTTTAACTCTAGTTCCTAACATTACTCGTAATGAGTTTCCTTTCTCATCCCTGTAAGGTAGTATCTCCTTCTTGTTGACCTCTATTCAAACCTACTGTGTCATGCTTCTGATTCCCACTCTCGGGATGTAAATTGCTATCCTATTTTATCCACAAGTGGAGGACAATTGCAGTAATTCCTTCCAATGTCTGGATCTCCTCTCTTCTAAGGCTTGAGCTCCTATGCTCATTCCTCTTGCCTTCTGCCAAATGCTGATCCAGCTGTCAGGACCGTCCCCCTCACATCTGTTCCTCTTCTCACCTGTGCCCTTGGCCTGCCAACACCGGTAAGTCTCCCCCCATCCTCAGAGGGAGTGGAGTGGAGGCTTGAGCTGATGCTCAGTATGAGACTACGCCCGTCTCCAACTTTACCCCCCTCTCCGTAACCTCCCTTGCTCTTCCTGCCCTCCCAGCTTCCACTCGTGTTTTTTTCCAAGCAGTGTAATTTGGAATCAGCTCATATCATTTTATTAAAATTGCGCAGACAGATGTCACCTAAGACTTCCTAATTGCCCTACTGGTTGAATTAAAACAGACAAAAGCTGTAAGGGCCTTATTACTGAGCAGCAAAATAGAAGTTTACCCCAGAGGAAGTTAAAGGGCAGTGCACAGGGGGAGACCTTCCAAGGTGTGGATGTGACCCCAAATTGAAGACCTCTCAGGCTCCCTGAAGAAAGCTTCCCATCTAAATGCAGTTGGGTTCGCCAGGTGCAGCTGCGGGCAGTTTGGAAGCACAAGCCCTTGCAAAGCCACTCGCACACAGAGCCCAAGCACAGCCCACAGGCCACAGTCCTGGTGTTCCTCCTGTGCCTCAACCTCAGCCATCTCTGGCGCTCCCAAGAACTTCAGGGCTTGGACCACATGACCATGGCACACCACTGCCACCTAGTGTCCGTGATCTGAACATGTGGGAGTATTAAGGACTGTCAAGCACCCAGTCACCTTTAGGCGCTTATTTTAGACTAGATTGCCCTTTGAGGAAAAAGAAGTCATTGAGTTTCCTACTGTGTTTAGAAACACAGTCTACAAGGAACAGGTGTTCAGCGAATTTTTTGTTAACATTAAGCCTTTCATTCATGCAGCAGACGTGCATTAACTAAAAGGAGGTAGTCCAAGGGAAAAAAAAGATACAATTCCTGCCTTTGAGAAGCTGCAGGGACAGATAAGGCAGATATTTATAAAGTGAAGAATCACAGCCATACATATCAGTGGGAGTTCAGAGAAAGGAACGACCGATTCTGCCAAGTCACAGTAACATTTGAAGGGATTCCCAACGCCTTCTTGACGGAAGACAAGAACTCATGGAGGGGACTGGAGGAGTGGGGAGTACAGGAAGAGTGTGCTAGAGCCACTGGTCCAGGGCACAGAAGTGTGCTGTAGGGTAACAAGGCTATTTCAAGGGCTGCACAAAGACAGACAGTGCTGTGAGAGTCCTGGGTGTGGCCCAACAGTCCAAGCAGAGCAGGGCCAAGGCTGAGGAAGGGGCCCGTGAAAGGGCTGTGTGGGAGGTGAGTTGAGGATGGAGCACTTAGCATTGTGCAGGCGGGAATGGGGCTGTCTGTGCTGGAGCTATGAGTCCACCCCACCGGGCCACGGGGGCGCTGATGGTGGTGTCATTTTGTGTAATCATGAATCCAAGAAATGTGCCCCTGGGGATTTGGGAATGGTACCTTCCTTTGTGGATATGTCACATTTAAGGACTCCTGTACAATGGATTGTCAGAGATCGGAGGAAGTTTCCAGCCAGCCAAAGACGTGGGACTCTAGACTGTAACTGACAACGTTCCTGTGGTCTCGGGGGTTTCAGCGCTTGCTGGCTTCTCTTCTGCTCGAGCACAGAACTGGAGCTGGACAAGGGAGGGCCCCGCGGGAAGACAGTGAAGTAGAAAGTGGACTCATGGCTTTTCAGCTTGATGGTCTGAAGCAGAGACAGGAAGGATGGAGGGAGACACAGTTATAAGACCTGGAAATACGATGGAGACAAAACATGGTCTCCTACGGTTTAGATCCATACACCCCGCAAATATCCCAGGCTTAGAGGTGTGACTTCTGCACGCTGATTGGATCATGGGCAGCAGATGAGTGCACTGTCAGGCAGGACTGATCAGAAAAGGGGGCTTGGGGGCGTGGCCTGGAGGCATGCGTTACCCTCGCTGGCTCCTCCCTCCTCCTGCTTCTTCTGGGCCGCCAGCCGCTGCTTTTCTGTTATGCTCTTCGGCCACGCTGTGTGTGTCTTGGAACTGGCCAGCCATGGACTGTAACTGAGTCAGTACAAGCTTCTCCTCCTCTAAGATGTGGGTGTCATGTATTTTGTGCCAGCGATGAGAAAATGACTAATAGATGGATGGAAAATGGACTTAATGTAGTCAGGGACACAAAAGAGTAACTGAGAAAGAACTGAGAAAACGATGCTTCCCTCCTCTTATACCATCATGCACGCACGAAAAGACCTTTTTTAATTTTCTCTCTTCCAATTAACTATGGCCCAAGGTTTACACCTCTCAGTCTGGAGATATAATTGCTGACCTGTCAGGTTTACCGATTGGATGTGAGTACAAATAAGCTGTCACCCAACTGTTACTGCAGATACATAGTCCAAAGACCTAAGATCTGGGGGTTTAAAAAAACCCCAGAACATAGTTCAACCTCCAAACTTATTTCAAAATAAGTCTATAGGTTCGTGCACAAGAGGGGTTAAAAGTAAAACCTCCCACAGGTACTGGTGGTATTGACAGTGCTGAGTCCTCTGTCAGCTCCCCAGAGATGGTGCAGGGTCTCCAGAGGGCCGACACAGTCACCACTGGTGGTTCCTGTCAAGTCTGGGCCCAGGGACTGGTCTAAATGCTTCCCATATGCAGGTTTATTTCATGATAGACTATGAGCTGGGTGATTTTCTCATCCTCCTTTTGCAAATGGGTAAATTGAGGCACAGAAAGCTTTGAGTGAGTGGTATGTCCAAAGTCACAGTCTATTTGAGGACCAATGCAGATTTACAAGAGGCACATCAGCATCACTTAAAGGCCAAGACAGGTCATCTCCAGGTGCCCCCGGGGTCCCTGATGTTTGAAGAAAACCCACAGGGTAGAGTGGTCTGAAGTTTGTAGGGAAGTGAGATTTGATGGATGGGATTTGCAGGGTGGAGGGAGACAGCCTAAGCAGTGTGGACCGTAGGAAATGGACCAGGGACAGTGCTGTGAGCACCACTTTCCCTCCAGCCAGGAGCTGGAGGTTTGTGGCCGGATGTCACAGGGAAGATGCGGTGATGAGCCCGTGGGAGTGGGGTTGCTCTTGAGTTTTCAGTTTGCGACGTGCCTTAGTTTTCGGCTCAGTGCACTTTCCTGCAGAGGCACTGGAGCTAGCATGCAGCACGCATTCACTCACCAGGCTCCATTAACTCATTACATTTGCATTTCACTTCTGTCTCTCTCCCTGAGTTCTCCTTAACAAGGCCTGGCATCTTGGAGGAGGCTGACCTTTTAGAAAGATTCTTATGCAGATTGTCAGTCCCCTTCCTTACCCTTGAGAGTACAGCTCACATGATGCCACTCTGAGGATTTGCAGCGGCCTCAGTCACACCTGGATGCATGGGGCTCCTTGTGCAGAACGCTCCTGATTCGCACACAGGACCCTCATCTATAGGCACATCTAGCTAGTCCCACAAGTCCCCAGAGTCCATAAAAGGTGGAATTGTTTACTTTGCATCTCTAATACCTCCTACAGGCTTGGCCTGCAGTGATGCTTAGGAAGTATCTGCTGAATGAATGGAGGAAGAAATAAATTTATGTAAAGGATTTTCTGGTCTAAACCTTTATTCTTTTTATGGCTTCTCTTTATAAAACCAAAGTAATTTCCTTCACAGACTTGCTGCTCCCATCATCTGTTATTCATTGTTGTCATAGCACTCATCACAACTTGTAATTATTCTACTCTACTTGCTTCTCGCCTTGTTCATTGTCTTCCTTTCAGGGCAGTGCAAACTCCTGAGTGATGTCATCGGGCATGATGTCTGTCACTTACTTTGCATTGTTAGCTCATTGCAGGGCACGTAGTAAATGCTCAACATTACTCAACAGGTATCTGTTGGATAAAAGGGTGAGGTTTCATCCCTCCGGGGAGCTTGTCCAGGTTCTTTCTGGCTCCCTTAAATGAGAAGAAACTCCCCAGTTCCTTCCCATTCTTTTCTCTGACAGAATTCAAAAAATGGTGTTTCTATTGAAGTAAAAACTGCTTCTCTGGAGTCCTGTTAGGACATGCCTAACTTTTCCAGAAAGCATTTATCATGATTATAAAATATGTCTGCAGGGCCAGGGATTTAGCTAAGTGGTTTTGGTGTCTGTCTTGCAAGTGCAAGGGCTGGGGTTCGATCCTCAGTAACCACATACAACAATGCTGGGTGTGGAGAATACATAGCGCAGTGTCTGGCATGGTGACTCATGCCTGTAACCCCCGCACTCAGGAGGCAGAGACAGGAGGATTGCAGAGTTGGAGGCTGAGCTCAGGACTAGCCTGAACTACAAAGCGAGACCTTGTCTCAAAAAAAAAATGTCCACAATTCTCTGAAACACCTCCTTTCGAAAGAAGTAGAGAGTTCTCGTCCCCTTGAAAGTAACCTGGACTCAATGATTTGCTTCTATTGACTGGAATAATACAGAAATCACGGTGTGTGATTTCAGGACTAAGAAATGAAGGTGTTACAATTTCTTTCTTACTCTCTTAGATGGGCTGCTCTGGGAATGTTAGCTACTAGTCATGAAGACACACTCTGTGTAGAGATCCACAGTTTAGATGCAACAGGCTACAACCTCCACTCTGCCTATTCATGAGGACAGCCCATCTGAAACCACAGAGAGCTCCAGCTAGGTAGTAGAGCCACTTCTACAGAAACTATAAGACTAAATAATTCTTGTTGTAACTTATTAATTTTTGTTTTGTTTGCTTTTGGTTTTTTGAACAGTGTGTGTCTCCCTAAGTTGCCTAGGCTGGCCTTGAACTTGAAGTCTTCCTGCACCAGCTCCCAAGTGCACAAACTACAGGTGTGTCCCACCCTGCCCAGCCAAATTTTGGTATGATTTGTTATATAGCTATAGAAAACTGGAACATATCCCTTTACATATTTTCTGAGAATTACCATGTTGTGTTATCTGCTTCTCTTTTCCAAGTTAGACATGGTCTCTGGACCTCTCATCTGTCTTTCTGTCTCCCAGTAGTATGTTGAAGTCTGTCACCAATCCTAAAAAAGGCTAGCATCCAACACCAAAAATAGAATTAAGGTATGGTTGTGCTCTCCCTGAAGAGGCTATAGCCTTCCTATTGAAAAGTGGTCATAATTTGCTGTTGATTTACTTTGATAACTTCTCCCTCATTTAAAAAAAAAAAGTAGACCACCTATCATCTTCAGTGAACATTTTACTACCTGTGCTTTATCACTAACCCACCTATCTCTGTATCACTCCTCCAGTAATTCCTGTTTGTTTGCAGCATTTCAAAGAAAGTTGAAGACATGCATGGCGACCTTTCAGCTAACCAAAATCCCCGAGTCCTCTCCTTCTTGCCAGCCCCTGGCTATCCCTCCCATCTTCTGCTTGCCCCTGAAACACAGTACTGTACTTGCTGACATTTACCAACATAGAAAGTGAAAAGATATGGGAGAAATAGAATACATCTTAAAGATAGACCTAGGTAGGATTCCTGGTTGTTTTACTTCTCATCTGTATGATTTTGCCCCTTGGAGTTTGGAATTTTTAATTTATAAAATGAAGATAGCAAGAAGACCTACATTGCAAGTTCGTTTGGGAAATAAGAAATTATCTTTGGAAAGTGTTAAGCAGGGTATCTGGCTCATGGTAGGTATTCAATAAGTTATGACTAATCCCTCGTCCACTACTCCTTCCCGCATAGATAATTTTGGATCCTTAATCTGTTATTGGAATTTATGTCATCTTCAAGTCTATAAATTCTGCTAAAACGCCATGCCAGAAATTGATATATAGAGTGTGACTGGGACAAAACTACATATTCTGTTAATTACAAATATTGTTTTTACATCTGATATTAATTAAAATAGTACAACATAATAATAGTTATTAGTGGTAGAGTTGATATTCACTACTCATTAACTGTCTTTTGATTCAGTTTTTGAGGATTTATAAATATGTATCCCTCTGCTATTATCTTGTCCACATTTCTCTGTCTTATCCCTAAGAACATCACAAATGACTTTGTTAAATGCTCTACTCATTGATAAATGTGTTTATCACATCTACCACATTTCCTTCTTATACTAGCCTAGTAACATTTCTATTAAAGAAAAGTCAGTTGATCTCCTTGGTCATTTCTTCATACGCTCAGTAGTTTCTAGCAATCAGTGCCCCCTTCCACCCCTAACATGATTATAACCTATTTCTTGAAAAGTCTGTTATTGGAGACACTTCTATCTGGGTACAGATATCTAATTCCTGTGCTTTACTAACAAATCCTACTTGAATCAGGTACTGTGGGGCATCTGACACAGTTCTGATCCATAAAGTATAAGTTGAACTTACCGAGTGAGCTTCAGGGAAAGAGGGAGACCAGCTCAGCTGGCACATGAACTTTTCTCTTGTCCTTTACCTTCGTTTTGCCTGGAACATGTGCATTTATGTTGGTGACAGAGGCGCCATCCTGAGACTGTGAATATCACTGAGGGAAAGGCTATGAGAATTTCAGAGAACTCAGTCCTGGCATCCATGAGCTGCTAAACCCTATGCCTGAGAACTGCTCACATATACAATGGGGGGCGTAGCTCTTTAGTGAAGGCATTGGTTTTGGGGTTCAGTATCCAGTAGCCAAATATGATTCATCTGTGCTAGAATTCTGACCATTATCAGCCCCAAATGCTGTAGTTTAAACAGTCTATTTTCTTCCATGATATAGACATCAAGCTGCTATTGGGCCATTTTCTGATTTTCGGCACCACACGTTTCTCATAGTTCCACTGTCTGCACACCAGTGGCCTCCTGGGAAACCTGTATAATGCCTGGGCAGTTAATCTGTGTACTCCAGGAAGCTCTGGGTGGCTGTGGACTTTGCCAGTCCCCCCGCGTTTCTTGCCTCTCATTCTCAACAACAACTGTGCAGTGTATTGGGAATGCAATGTCCTGGGCTGGGGAGGGGCTGGCAGAGCAGCCGGCGTCCGTGTCCCCAGGAAACAGGCTGTGCTTTAGCACTTACATCCAGCACAGCTTTGCCCTGGTGAATTGCCCAAGAGTATATAACCCAGGGAGGGCTGCCTTTTGGAGCCCCTTTGCTTTGGTACAAGTAGGGCCCGCACAGTTAAGATACCATCTTCTGCCCAGTTTCTACTTAATCCTCAACTTCTATTGTCCCTTGCTGCCTACCTGGGACTGACAAACCACTTGGTGTAGCTGCACATGTGAGCATTGCCTCAAGGGACCCAGCCAGGTTGCCATGACCACTAATATGCCATGACCTGCCTCATCACTGTGTGTGGAGCAGGCAAACTTTCTGATCATTTTTCTTAGACTTCAGGGCTCTGGTGTCAATGTAGGTTTCACTTTCTCTAGTCCAGTGACCATTCTCCTCAACAAAGACAAAAAGCCAGAAGTAGAGCAATTCTGTTTTCTGTCCCCTCCCCCACCCACCACCCCTGTGGCCTCTTCTGTGGCCACAAACCCCGGGGCAGGGCGCTTACTATCCCTCTAGACACAAAGAAAAAGCCTCTTGTTTTGATCTTGACATTTCTCGCATGGCTCAGCTCAGCCTGGCCTACAACCTTCCTTACAGGATTCCTAATATATATTTGCAGGTTGAATGAATGTATCTAAGATATGAACAAACTAATGAATTCAATCAACCATGGAAATTCAACAGGGAATGCTCAGTCTCTCAGAGATTGCAGACATGGCTTAGTGTTTGTTTCTGCTCCATGTACAGTGTGGGCTGAGTGCACTTCTGGTTGTATTTGTGTAGCAACATTTGCTATGCAAAACACTGGGGAGCCTGAGCAGAACTTACTTGGAAAACAATCTGGAAAGAAGCGAGTGCTTGAATTCATTGTCTCTTGGGCCAACCATCCTCTCTGTCAGGTTAAATCCAAATTCCTTCTCTACTTTTGTTTTCTAACTATTTTTGTGGGATCGAAGTATGCATCCATTAAACCTATTCTCAATTCCATCAAAAGCACACTAAATGATCTTTCTGTTAAGTAGTAGGACTGAATTCAGGCCCTTCACAATGAGCTACATCCCCAGCCTGTTTTTTTTTTTTTTTTTTTTTTTAAATTTTGAAACAGGGTCTTTCCAAGACACTAAGTTGCCCAGTCTCGGCTCAGACTTGCAGTCCTCCTGCCTCAGCCTCCAGGGATGACAAGTGTGTATCACCATGGCCAGGTGCACTCTCCATTTGAAGTTCCTTGTGTCCTCTCAATGTGCTTGTTTTAGGTAGGGCACTTTGTGTTGTGTGAAATAGTGCGAGGCTCAGCAAATTTTTCAGATAATAAATATTCTAGACTTTGTGGGTCACACGGTCTCTGTAGCAACTACTGACCCCTGCCCTTGTAATGTGAAAGCAGCCATAAGAATTACATGAGCGAATGAATGTGGCTGTGTTCCAGAGAAATTGTATTGATGGAGATTGAAATTTGAATTGCATATAATTTTTATGGGTCATGAAATATTATTCTTTTGGAGATTGTTTTTCAACCATGTAAAAGTACAAAAACCAGTTTTAGCTTTTAGAGCAGAAGGCTGAATTTGACTCCTAGGACATCATTTGCTGACCACTGAAACAGAAACAGTATAAGGCTGGATCAAGAAATTGACTCCTGCTGGGTGAAGTGGCACATACTTATAATCCTACCTACTTGGAAGGTTAGATGGGAAGGTCGAAGGTTCAAGGCCAGCCTGGGCAACTTAGTATGATGCTGTCCTGGGGGGGCGGGAGGGCACAAAGGGAAGGTTGGGGGTAGTTCAGAGGTATAGCCCTTCCTAGGTTTAAATCCCCAGTATCAAACATCCCCTCCCCTCAATAAAAAGAAAAGAAAGAAAGAAAAAGCTTCCTGCCTGTAAAACTAGCAACTAGAGCTTATGGGAAGACGAAAAGGACCCAGAAAGTTACCAGAACGTGAGGCTACACTGTGCCTGAAGGGGTCTCTTTCTGGGTTCACTGTATCATTCAGCTTTGACTCCTTCTCTGGACCCAGCCTGCAGTTCCTCTATTCCCAGGATCACCACAGCTAAATGAGCAGAGATTCCACTCTCTGATGGGTCAAATGCAATGACGTCAGTGACTGCACGGCTGTTCTCAGGGTCAAGCAGGACAGCAGCTAAAAAGTAAGGCCAAGGTGGAGAAGCGAGCCGGGGCTCAGGGGTCCTAGCAAAGTACAGGAGCACTAGATTAACCTGTATGGAGACCGAGATGGCAATCAGATGGGAACAAAGCCCTCCGAGGTTCACCGCAAACCCTACTGATACTGACTGACGAGTGTTAGCATTGTTTGGTTGCCATTGGCAACAAGTAATAGAAAATCCTCTCCAAGTGGTTTAAGCACAAAGATCACTGCACCATGAGTGAGGGCCTGTGTCTGTCTTGTCTATGGGGCCAGTTCCAGTCCTGGGCCCAAAGCAGACACCCAGGAAATACATGCAGCGGTGAGTGAGCTCTGAACATGGTTAACTCAGTGGCTCCTGGACATCATCAAAGACTTAGGTTCAACCTATGTTGTAGGGAGTTGACTTTGCCTTGGGGGTGGTTGTAACTACTACATAATGACTGCTGCACTCCTAGTCGCTACAGCGAGACCCAAAAATGCCCAACAGAAAAAAAGGGAGCGATCTACTCCTTAAGGGGTGAGTGAACCTATCATGGAAGTCTAAGCAGACTTCTCCATGGTCATTGTGAGCAAAAATTGTATCTCATACAATATATAAATTAATGATGGCTCAGAAAAATGGGACCACTATGATTATCTTAGATCTGAGCTTGCAGCTGGGGTGAATCTGCTCCTCGAAGTATGTTGGCAACATCTTGAGACATGTCTGATTAGCACAACTTATGAGAGGGAGTGCTAATGGTGTCAAGTAGGTAGAAGTCAAGGATTTTGCTAAGTATTCCTATAATGCATAGGGAGGCCACCCCAGTGAGAGAGAAGCATCTGATTTAAAATATTCACCAAGCCAGATTGTGAACCCTCAGCTTAGACTAGTTGAAGACTGTCAAGAGCTGAGGAGGAGCTCACCTCTCTCGAAGCACATGGCAAGGAGCAGCATGACTATCTGTGAGAAATCAGGGTGTTGAAGGCCAGAGGGGCTTACAAGGAAGAACAGTTGGAAAAGAAATGGATGCCGGGCAGAGAGTCAGCTGAGTTCACCCCGGAGGCATTGATTGCATTTTCCAGTTTAGCAGAGGACTCAAAGAACCTTGGAAAAAAAATTTTTTTTTTAAAGAAATGCTGAACAAAGGGTTCCTGCCTTCCATAAATAAAATAAAGAGTTCTTGCCTTTGGGAACAAAATAAAAATTATAACTTGCTGGCCATTCACCATCCCAGGAGCTACTCATGTGGAAGAGCCGATGTCGATGGGTCTCGGGCTGAGTGTTAGGACCAAGAGCACCCAAGATGCGCAGAAGCCGCTTACATAATACTCCATGCAGACACAAACTGCACAGAGGGGCACCCAGCCATTTTGCTGTGTGCATTTTGACAGAGGAGAAACTCGCCCAAGGCAAATCACTCATAAGCCAGAAAGCTAGGACCCTCCACTGCATCTTGCACAGGACATGCCATCTCTGAGTTTAGGAAGGACAAGGACCCTACAGTTCTAGGTGGGCCATCGCTAGAGGACACCACGTTCAGATGGATGGTCTCCAGAGTCTCGGGGGCTGCAGCCTCTGCCAAGGACAACAGGCTGGGTCAGAGTGCTTGGGAAGAAAAGCCTCTCAGCAGAGATCTGGTTTCGTTTTTGGTCTGAGGATTGAACTCAAGGACTTGCATGTGGTATGCAAGTGCTCTGCCACTGAGCTACATCCCACTTGATGCTGTTTATTTTATTTTCATTTTGAGATAGCATCTGGCTAATTTTCCCAGGCTGGCCTTGAACTTCTGACCCTCCTGACTCAACCCCCCATATAGTTGGGATTACAGGTGTATCCTAACATACCTGCCTGAGATTTGCCTTTTTTATAGTTTATAGACCCAGGAAAATCACCCATTTGAAACCTCTGAGAATTAAACAACTTCTTTGGAGACTTTTCCTTCCCTTCCTCTTCAACACATATTCAGCTTTTGGTCTCTCTGCTTCCTGAGCCTGACTGAGGGGAGGAATAAAATAAAATCAAAAGTGATAGAAAAGAGAGCCAAAAATGTTCTGAGGTATCCCTGGGTGACACTACTGAGGCCATCTACTACTACTGAAAATCACCCCTGAGAAGGCGCCCGGAACTGCCAGGCATTAGGATGCCGCCAGAGTAGCCTGTGGCGTCCATTGGGGAGAAAGCAGCCGGGCTCAGCTGTCCAAACAGAGGGAGTTAAATACCTTTGTCTCATAGATCACTGAGCTCCATGGTGATTTTCAGCCCTTAGCCAGGGTGTTACAAAGACTCCCTCCCTCCTTCTTTCCTCTTACTCTTCTGTTTGCTTTGGGAGCAGAGGGGGCCATGGTAAGGAAGCTGCAGGTTTCGGGTTGGGTCTTAAAAAGAACCAGAAAAGAAAGCAGACTTCATTATTGTGTTCAAGGTGGCCCATCAAACATTTGTTTCTACCTTAGTGTAAGAGCTACAGTATCCTACGAAAGTTCAGCAACATTGTACAAACAGAATTCTGACTCAGTGGAAAAATCTGGGATTTGTATGTAATTGTTTTGGCCTGAGTTATCTTACCCATAATTCATCTCACTTTACAAGGTCAGTGCGAGAGTCAAAGACAATATGGCTTCTGGTTCAAACTGGTACACAGTGATGTTGGCCATTGACTAATTCCACTGTGCTGAGCTTTCCAGATTGTAGCTCAGTTCCACATCATGTTTCACTACTGAGGAATTTCCCTCAGGTGGCCCTATAGTGGTCACCTCTCACTGTATAACTAAGCACCTCATAATATCGTGGGCTACCGTCATGACTGTTTCAGCCAGCTCAGCTGGGTGGGTGGTTCACAGACTGGTTTTTGCCTGGGGTCCCTCTTGTGGTGAGAGTGATTTGGAAATTTTCTGTGACTGGCCTCTCTCACAATAATGTGCTGGCTGTCAGCTAGGGCATGTCCTTCTAGACAGCGACCCCGGGCTTCTGCACATTGCAAAGGGATTCCAAAGAGAGCAGGAGAGGTTAAGTGTCAAAGTGCAGCTCAAACTTCTGCCAGCCTCCCGTGTGCTGCTGTTCCATTGGCCTGAGCAAGTCACACGGAGGATGACACTATGAGGAAGGAAGTGGTTTTCATCTGGGGCATTTCCACTGTGCTCTACCACAGTCCCCTTCCCGCTGGAAATCCACCCCTTCCTTCTCATTAGGTTTCCCAGACTCATGATTCAATGACTGTGTCTCCTAATTTATAGTTTGGCAGAACTCAGTATCATTTTTACTAAAAGACCCCAACCCTTCTGTGGGATAGTAGAAAAGGAAGCTTACATTTTAGTGACACACCTCCAATGTCTTATACAAGTTCTAGGGGTGGGGAAACATAATCAGGTCTGAAATGTCTCTCCACGGTGGATGGCACTATGGGATGTTCCGGCTCTTTAGCGAGGGCTCAAGAGGCCCCCTTGAGGGCGAGGCACCTCTACTCTTTGCTGTCTACTGTGGCTCTCTCTTCTGCTACTCCTGTGCCCCACTGGATTGTGGAGATCTGTCAGGGCTGCCCAAGACCCTCTCCATACATGATGCAGCCCTTTCTTTTGAGACTTTGCTGCTTTCTCGGTCTCACACAGCAAAGAAACACATCTCCCGTGTTCTGTTTCCCCCAACCATTCTTGAGAATCTGCCTTTCCCTGAGCTCCACTTGACCAAAGTACAGTACAAGCAATGCCCCTTGTCCGGAGACCCACAGTGTCTAGGCACTCGCCCCTTCCCTTCCAGAGGCCTTCTCTCACCCCATGGAGGTAGACCTAGCCAGCATCTCATCATCTGGCTTCTTCCCAACCTTTGTTTAAATCCAGCTCCTCCTTATTGCCCCTGCGGCCTGGCTTTTTGAAAACCCAAAGCAGAAATGTTTCTGTTTTTTCATTTTTATAGCTCATTCCTGTTCTGAGACAAGAAACTCAGCATGGTTTAGTTTGCGCAGAGGTGCACCTCCTGAGGGGAGTGGAGGTAGGGTTATTTTCATGTTTTGAAATATTATCCCTATACTTTTTCTTCCTGCTTCCAACCTAGGGCCTAGAATCAGCCTGCACTTCTTCCGCCAAATACAACTGCTTAAAACACTTGCTTCTAGGATGTGCTTTGTCAGGTAGCTGGTAGAACAGATTAGAATTAGGGGAATAAAATTTTATTTCATTGTGTGACAATCAGTTCAGAACCAATATATTGGTCATTTTTTTTCTCCTAAAGTATGGTGGCATAATTTTTTTTGTTGTTGTTCTTCTACTAATAGCAATTTTTCTAAAAGTCTACAATTTTATATTAGTTTTCCATGGCAGCATGACACATTGCCACAAATGTTTTTGTTTGAAAGAAAACACACTCATGATCTCATAGCTTGTCTAGGTCAGGCTGCCATGTTCTGAACACAGCTAAGCTGGGTCCTCGGTGCACGGACTTTGGACTTGGGTTCTTGTCCAGGTTCCTGTGGTTGTTGGCAGAGTTCGTTTCGTTGCAGCTGGAGAATTCGTGGTGGTTTTTGAAAGCTAATAGATAATCTCTCTCTTCAGAAAGGTCCCAGTTTCTCTTTTGAAACCTTTAACCTAGTTGAATCAGAGCCAGCCAGGATAATGCTCATTATGATAAGCTCAAAATCAACTAATTTGGGACTTTAATTATATCTGCAAAATTCATTAATGCTGTCTAACTTACTAGAGTGAGGCCCTGTCATGTCCACAGGGGGCGGGGGTGCATTTTCAGGGGGACAGGGATTACACAGGACCTGAACGGCAGGAAGCAAGAATCTCGGGACCCATCCTAAGATTGTGTCCACTGCATGTTCTGGGCCCGGCACCAGCCTCAGTATCTCTGTGAACATTGAGTTGCTTTTCCTAGCAAATAAACTCCATTATTGCTTTCGGTCATCAATACCGATGACTGTACTCTCCCATTTTACTGTTTTGCTTTATGCCCCAGTACAAGAATGCTCTTTTAGCCTTTAGAGAGACTTTGTTGAACCAGGAAGATAGCATGTCCTTGAACAGACCCATAAGGCCTTGTTAAAACATGAAAGGTCAAGCAGAGATTGGACTGAGGGCTCTGGCCAGTGATGGAAGAGGAAGCAAAGAACACAGATGTGAGTGACATTATGCTAGTTTTTTATAGGACTCTACTTCCATATTTACATTGCCCTGCAACTGATCCAGCTGGACAACAGAATTTCTCCTGATGCACTGGCTGTCAATTGCAGAAAACTTCAGTTCTCCTGTCCCCTCTCATTCCCGGGCCAGGGAGGCAATGCCAGCAGATAGAGAAACCTGAAGTTACAGTGACCTCTGGGACTCCCTAATATGGCATTGTTTACCCCATCTTGGGAAAGAGAATCAGTAGGCAGCTTTGGTGCAAGGTGTACTGCATCCCAGAGCAGGGGTGGGGGGGTGGGGGGGATCAGCCCAAGTCTCTGCTCAGCTGCAGGAAAATGAGCACCTACGCCTTCTGCAGGGCTGAGTGGTTGGCAGACCCTACCCCCCACTGCAGCCTGCGGAATATCAGAGACTCCGCAGAGCCATCCTGTCCCTCTTTGTTTAAGAGCCACTCACAACACTTCCATTCAGCACATCTTTCTTTGGAAAATGACCTGACAGCTTTACTACGCTGGCTTCTTTGTGAGACAGTGGAAGAGTGAGGGACGGAGAAAATCGATATCAGGCAAAGGCAGGGGCAGGAGGATGCTTGACGCTCATGCTCTCTGACCCCCTTCCCAGGCCCCAGCCGGAACTCGCAGTGCTTAGATTTAACAGTGTGCTGTCCAGGACCTGGAGGGCATGAAGAATGGAGCTGACCCGGTCCAGGGAGAGTGCCAGGAAAGGTCCCGGCTATGATTCACTTGCTCAGGTCTGCAGGCTGCAGGGAAGCAAACGATGAACATAGTGTTCAGAACTAAATTACAGGTGGGGGCTATGGGCTCCTTTCTCCACCTGGCACTCACAATGAGGGGAGGGTGTTGAAGAGACATCCCTGGTCCCCGAGGCTGGAGTGAGGTGGCAGCCAGGTCATCAAGAGGAGGGGAGGGCACTAGGAATCTTGGTAACAAGTCAGGCTGCTGAGAAGGAAGCTGGTGTTTCCTGGTCACATTGGGAAAGGTGAGCTCTGATTTAGTTCTTGAGCCATGACAGCAGCTCTCCGGAGAAAGCACCCCAGGGTGCAACTGTACCAGCTCACCCCAGAGTGTGAGCAGGCTGTTGATTGTAACAGGCAACCCCTTTCCAAGTGAGACCCTCCAGCATATTTCTGCCCCTTTGATCTTACCCAGACCCTTAGTCCGAGTGCCCTTGAGCCTGGCACTGAACCATGAATCAACCCTAGCATCACACACTAGATTCTGCCACCTCTGAAACAGCCCCGCCTTTGACTACATGAGGATTTGAGGGGCCATCTAGACACAGCCATAACATCCACTCCTTTGTAACAAAGCTTTGTAACACAGCTTTGCCACCCGGTGGTTTTATAACTCAGGCAAGTAAATCAATCTTACCCATGAAATAGAGGTAATAACACTTTCTGATTCAAAAAATTAGTATAAGAATTAAATGTGAACCTATTCTGGTACTTAATAATTACTAATCTATTATTACTAATAATTATTATTATTAGTAATTATTATTACTAATAATAATCTAGAATAATCACTGTAATAGTTATAAATACATATTAGTAGCTATAGTATAATGATTATATAAATATAATCTTAATACCCTGATAGTTGCTATCATTAGTAGTATCCAAGCACAGACTGAGACAATTGTAAGTAGCTACTATTTGATTGTTTGTTTTTTGAGACTGGGTCTCATCACGTAGTTCATGCTGGCCTTCAACTCACTATGTACCCTAGGCTGGCCTCACAGTCACAGAGATCCCCATGCTTCAGCCTTCCAACTGCTAGGATTACAGGCATAAACCCCCATGCTTGGCTTGGTAAGTAGCTCTCTGTGTACTAATAAAGGAGCAGGAAGATGAGTAGGGTGAATTATCTGAACTTGGACCTACATGAACCTAAAATGTGTCACTTGCCTTTGCAGTGTTTTGCTCACAGACTTTATTTAGGATAGTCACAAAAGCTAATATTTATGGTGCACTAACTATGCCTCCATGATTCCCGGAGGTGAGTCCTGAATCTGCGAGGTGGCATCTGTGTTAACTGCACACAGATTCCATTTTCTCATTTATTTGAGGTAAGATAAAAATGCCTGGCTTGGAAAGTGCGTGGAAAGATAATATAGACACAGCCTTTAGCATAGAGCCTGGTGAATAGAAGCTGAAGTAGTAGAAATAATGACTACTGTTCACTGGATGCTATTATTCTAGACCACGTGATAACAAACACTTCACACGTATCTCCTTTGAATCCTCACACACCCTCATGAAGTAGGTGTTATAACCATTTCATAAATGAGACAACTACAGCTTAGGTATGACAAGATGACATTTGTGAAGTCACACACTTGCTCAAGTGACAGAATTAGGAATAAAACCAGTTCTCTCTGACTACTGGTATATATCAGCTTCCATAACCTGCTTACTCATGTGCCCCTTCTAAAGTTGCAGTGACACTTTCTTCCATCTTTATTTCCGCCCATCACGTAGAACCACTGTTGGCGATGTCTGTGTCTGTCATCTCTCTAGACTGAAATGTTGCCACACACCCTGGTCTGTATTTCTGTAGCACACTCCTGCATTCCCAGCGCCCTTCCTCCCCCTCTGAGTTCATGGTAACCTCTGTCAAACAGGCCTGCTCTTCCTACCCTCCTCCACACCTCTGCACAGTGGAGTCCAAGTTCTCTACTTGCCTCTACCTTTATCTACAACAAACATTATCCACAGCAGCAGCTGGACCAACTATAGTCCTATGTTCTGAGGCTCAGCACTTTCCTCCCTTTGCTGCTCTGTGGATGAGAAAAGCCTTATGGTTTTGCTAATGGAGCTTGGCCTCCATCTCTATCTTTTGCTCACCTATACAGTCCGAAGAGAAGTGTGTGTGTGTGAGTGTGTGAGAGTGTGTGTGTGTGTGTGTGTGTGTGTGTGTGTGTGTGGGCGAGTGCATGTGTGCACCATCCTGGGGATGGAACTCAGGGCCTGGCACATGCCAGGCAAGGGTTCTATCACTGAGTCACACCCCCAGCCCCAGAGGTGGTCTTAAGGCTATGAAAAGTACTCCTTCACCTGTCTCCTCCTTGGGGTCACATAACATGAGCTTGGCCCCCTGGACTGTGTCTGAGGTCAGTGCTGCCACACTAACCTTGAGACTGTGCCAGTGAAGATGCCCCAAATCCAGAAAAGCCAAGAATGTACATTCTTCAGAGGAGGGCCGGTGCACAGAGGTCTCCACTGTGACCCCAGCCCTAGAGACTGACCCCCCAGTACAAATGTCTTTCTACCATAGAAGGGAATCCATCTCTGCGGCACTTATGAGGTCTGGTTCTGGAGAGGGTTTTGGAACAATAGTGGTTAAAAGACTCAGGCCTTGTTCTCACAAAGCTCTTCCCCATCTGGTCCATATTCAGATCAGTTCGAGTTCACTGTAGTGCTAATCCCACTCGTATGCATAATTATAGTTTGCGTATACGTTTTTATTTTTAAAAATCCACTGGAGAGCCATGCCATCTGTGTGGATTACCTTTTTTGGCACTTAGCACGGTGCCATGGGCCCAAAGGCAATTAATGTAAGCTCTCTGATAATATTGAATTTCCTGAAAGCTTCAGGCACTTTCTCTCAGTCATCCTAGTTAGTGTCTTAATGTGATAATAGGTTGATTGATTTTTATGTGAGTCTTAATCATCCATCAGATGTTCAACCTGAAATTCAATTGTGGCTCCACCGACCATATGACCTTGAGCAAGTTGTTTACCTCTTGGAACCTCAGTTTCCTCACCTGTTAAAGTGTGAATAAAGGAATAAAAAAGTTCATCACGAAGGCTTAATGTGATGGTTAAATTACGTAGAACCCCAGGTTAAAGGACGGAAATTCTACTTAAATTAAAAGGCTAAAATTCTACTTTGTCATATTTTTTTCCAGCTCTATTATGATCTGGGTTCTGAGTGAGAGGTTGGGAATATGAAGAATAGCACGTGGTCCCTGTTCCCTCAAATCCACACACCAGGGAGCAGAGACAGATGTAGAAAGTACTTATCATATACTTAGATCTCAAAGGAAGTTCTTCGGGGGCAGTAAGGAGACAAGGAATCAATATTTATTAAACTCAGAAGTGTGAGTTGGATCCTTAAGAAGACTGCTATGGGGTGTGTGTGTGTGTGTGTGTCTCCATGGCTAGTCTTTGCAGTTGACTTCCTTCATGGCCTGCTGTCCTGATGTCTGACCTTCCTGTCCGAAGCCCCAGGAGGCCAACCCTGACTCTTCCTTCCTCCAGAGCAACCACGTCCCCTAGAACAGCCAAGAGTGCTCTGGGCCGTCTAACACATTCTAAAACCCCTGGCCAAGTCTGGGGCCAGATGAACATGCAAAGTTCCCTGCTGACACTTCCCCAAATGTTTTTCCCAGCCTTCCTGTCTCCTGCTGCCCAGTAACCTGTTGCCCTGGGAAACAAGGGTACTTAGTGTGGCAAGTCACACTGCACCCCGGGCCTCTTCGGTCCCATGTTAGGCTGACCTTGGTGCTATGCCAACTCTCCCAAGTTACTGAGGGCAGAATGCACTTATGTTTAATGCATCACACATCTCTATGAGACCTTCCCTTGAATAATCATACTGCTGTTTCTGCCCACCCCCGCCCCTTGCGGGAACCCACCAAAGCATGGATCTTGCCTGGCTGACACTTGGAAGGATGCTAGATTGATTCCTTTTCTGTCACCCCATGTCCTGGGTGTCAGGTTCCAAACCAATGACAAACGACAAGGCTGGATGGGCTACTTCTTTTAATGAGATAAGAGACACTTAAGGAATTCAGTTCACACACATCCCCCTGCCCCCCAGGTCTGTAGCAGCACTGGAGATAGGGGGAGAGGAGATAAGCAGAAGCCAGCTTTTAAAACTTCAGTTGTTAATATCACCCATTGGCATCTGAGTAAAAGGAGGCAAACAGGCTTAGCAATTTTGCAGCTCAGCCTGGATTTTTTTTTCCTTCTCAGCAGAGACAAGTTGTAACATTTGGCAACCTTTAAAATGTATCACATGCTGGGGCAATGTTTTGCTTACAGAGTTTATTTAGGACACTAACAAAAGCTAATATTTATAGAGCACTAATTACATGTCAAGCACCCGACATATGTTGATTTTTAAAAATACTTAGAGCAAGCCTGAAGAGTAGGTGTTTGGGTTAACCCCACTTTACAATCTAGGCATTTCAGGAGAGGAAGTGTGATTCATTTACCCAAGGTCCCACGGCCAGTGAGGAAAGCAGTGTCCACAGCCAGGTTATCTGACTGGAAGACACTGTCTTTACACTTGTGTATCACAATGCGGCTGGGGAAGCGGTCCGAGAGAGCACTGGCTAGGACGGTTCTCTGCTCCTTACCAGCCAGCTGCATGGCTGTGAACTAGTAACTCAAGCTTCTGCAGAATGAGCGTGACTCTAGAACCTACCACCTCACAGGGCAGCAGTTGTAGTCAAACATTTAATACACCTCAGACATTTAGCATCACGCTTGGTGCAGAGTAAGGGTCCAACAGATATTAGTTATTTTCACAAACAAGAAGTCCCTCTAGGGTAGTGACCATTCTTCATTCCTTTTTGAATCTGCTCCCAAAATATAGTATAGTACAGAGTCCCCCTTTCTGCACAGGGAATGCGTTCCAAGATTCCTGGTATATGTCTGAAAGTACAAGTAGCTCCCACATCCTATCAATATACTGTGATGTAGCACTAGGCTGCTACCTAAGGTCTCTTGAACACAAGCACCATAAAACTGTCATAGCTGATCTGCTGACCGAGATAGCTTCTAAGCTGGTCAGGTAAACAAGAAGGCTAGGCAAGGTAGGTTGCACAGAGAGCACAAACATGCTGGATGGAAGGGTCATTCACATCCTGAACCAGAAAGAGAAGGATGGGTTGAGGTTTCCTTATACTGCTCAGAATGATACACAACCTTTATAAATTGTTATCTTCTGGAATGTTCCATTTCCAGACCAGTAATTAAATCACAGAAAGCAGAGCTGGAGATAACAGGGACTACTCTAATGCAAACCACTTCAACCTGACTGTGGGGAATTAATAGACCATTCTATGAGATAGAGTTAAACTTGTTCATATCGGTAATATTTATAAAATGCTATCATTTAGTTTAATGTGGTGCAATATTGTTTTTGAGTTAAAGCATCAGTTTGACCCAGAAATTCTACTTAGACAGATGAGAAACGAAAACACATGTCTGCATAAAAATTTGTCCAAGATTCATCACAGCAGCATTCATAGTCACTGAAAGGTAGAAATAATCTGAAGGCTCATCTATTGATAAAATGTGGTGTAGCCACATTCCATATGATGGAATATTAATTGCCATAAAAAGGAATGGAGTCCCAGCAAGGGGCTAGCTCTGTGCTAGAGTTCCTGCCTAGCATGCACCAGGCTCTACAAGGTTGACCCCAGTACTAGAGATGAGAAGAATTTTGAGGCCCTGCTACAACAAAGGCAAACCTTGAAAATGTTAGGTTAAGTAAAAGAGACAATAACAAAAGAGCATCTATTATAAGATTCTGTTTATAAGAAAATATCCAGAATAGGCAAAGCTATAAAGACAGAAAGTAGTTTAGTTGTTCCCTAGGGCTAAGCCAGGGAAGTGTTGGGGTATGGAGTTTATTTTTGGCTGATGAAAATGCTTTACATTGACTTTAACATTGGTTTTGCAATTATGTGACTATATGAAAATCATGAAATGAATACATTAAATGATTGCATTGTATGGGTCAGGGTTAGGTTGTAATAAAGCCAGCACAAAATCAAGAAAACCAAGAAAATAAGTCTGTGAATCAGAAACGCAACACTGGTAAGTGTGGCGATCCCTCTGTTCTGTCCTTGCCTGGGTTTGGGCTGCTTGACAGCCTGAGCAGGATGTAACTTCACCAGTGCAGACCAATGGGGAGCAAGGACACTACCCGTGAATGGTTGTTCTTTCTCCAATCCAAGTGTGTCTTGTCTTTGCCTCTTGTCTAGCCCCACTGGGGGGGATAAACAGCTGATGGTGCAGAAATACAATGTGGAAGGTGAAACCCAATCTCTCTCCAAATTAATTACAGGTTGCAGGTAGAAATCAAGGCTGGGAGAGTCTAAATATCAAGTCCAACCATTTACGAGCCACTTCTCATGCCACCATGTTGTCTAGAAACGAATATAGAAAAGCCCAAAGTTTGGGCATAATCAACACATCCTTTGTTTTAACAATCTTCTTTCAAAAACTTGAGCACTTGCTGATGAAAGAGAGAAAAATCAGAATTCTAATTCAATTGCCCCAATTGGGAAAGTTATAAGAGGTTGCCAAAAGGTTTCTAAAACTGATAGGCATTTACAAGTGAAAACAGAGCAGAAATTATGCTTGGAATTCAGGAGAGGAGCTCCAGAGATATATAATTATGACTGAAGCGGAAATATAATTTTATCATTTGGGAATCATGCTTTTGGTCTACTTTTCACCAGCAGTTCTATATATAGACAGTTCTATATATAGACATTCCTTGGGTAGAAGGCACTTTCCCCTTTCCTGACAAATTTTAGTACTATTAAATTCAACCTCAAGTAAATATTTATTTATCTGTTGACATTGAGAAGATTTACAAATGACATAATTAGTTTTTCTCAATGACAAAAACTGACTTTTTTCTCAGCTCCTTGCATAGTTTGCTCACTCATCCTTGTATCTACCCTCTGACATAGGTGCTGTTTTATTGGCATGATCATCATCATCACCATCATTACAACATTTTTGCAGATGAAGGAAAAGTCGGGGAGAAATTAAGTCAGTTCTACATCCCATGCCCCGGAGAAACGGTGCTGAGATCTCAACCTCACCTGGCACCAGAGTGCCCTTTTTCAATGGGTCCCGTTCTGCCTGTCCAGTCAGTTGACAGCTCTTAATTTCTCTCTCCTGACACTTCTACTTTAAGAGCTGAACATGTTAAAACACCCTGAAGCTGTGTAATTACACACAGTAACATCGGTTTACTTGTTTAGTAAGCATAACCCCTTCTTTGCCTCACGTGCTTGTGCTTGGCACCATAGCTGTCCCTCAGCTGTTCCCTGTCCTCCCTCCTGCACACTCCTCAGCTAACATGGACTCCACCTTTCAATACTAACTGAAAGTATCACATCCTAGGGTGGTTTCCCCTGGTCCTCCTTTCCCTCACCCTTCTTCCACTCATATTCCCTGAGCCTTCTGCAGTCTTTCTTTGTTGCACCTTCCATGGTTGTAATCCAACGTGTCACTGATCAGTTATCAATGGCTCCTCAGCGGGGCCAGGGCCGGTCGTGTTCACTGCTGTTTCTCCTGTGATTAGTGGAGAGAGTGCTACAGTTGTGCTTGGAATGTGAACAGCAAATGAACACACGAACGAGACATCGGTTATGCCCTTGGGTCGTCGGTGCCTCAGGAGTGTCACATATGAGCACGTGTCTGCGGGGGCGGCATTTGAGGTTTAGGAGGAGAAACAACTCAGCTGAGAAGGAGCTTCTCGGGAGCACACTGGAGCTGACCTTGGAGGGTGGGCCCACACGCAAGGGCAAAGCAGCGAGCCAGCTAAATAGGGCCTGCTGAGGAGATGGCTGTGCTGTACTACACTGATTTATGAAATAAATTAAAAAAACAGTAAAACAATCGTGGCTCCTTTTCTTTCATGTGAAAGCATTTGGAGACAGCCTAAAGACAAACAGAATTGCTCAGCTTTAAAATAGCTATCTTCATGTGTTGATGGAAATTATAAAAGCAAAATATAAAATTCAACTGTGCCTCCGACCCACTGACTGGCCCTCTCCAAGAAGGAGAGGGAAAGAGCCGTACATGCTGAGAGGACCGTGGTGCCTGCCGTGTCCCTCTGCCTCACCCTGTCCTTTTATTTCCCATGAGAAGGGTGAGTCAGAGAATTTCTTAGCTTGGGCATGAAGAGTCTCTTAAAAATCAGTCCTTTGCTTTGTAAGCTCAAAATCAATAGGAGAAATCACACAAAGATCAATAGTTTCGACTCCATAAAAATTAAAAACTACTCGGTGTCAAACTCCACATAATCCAAATTAGAAGCAAACAATAAACTGAGAGAAATATTCACCAGACTACAATGGCGAAATCCAATTCGATTCAGTTCGATATGCACCAAGAATGCAGCTCCAGGTAATGAGAATCATCAAGTGTGGCTGCTGCGGGCTTAGGAAGAGAATCTGTTCTCAGCGCTCTGCTGAGAGGGCAGGACAGGGCGGTGGCCCTTCCTTCCAGTCCCTTCCTGATGGGGGAAGTTTGTGGTAGATGCCCAAGGTGCTCCAGAGAAAAGAGAATCATCGAAGGCCACAAGGTGAGAAAGGGGAGGGCCTTAGGGTTAGGGCCTTAAAACTGCGAGGCTAGCGGAAAGCAGGGCGGAAATGAGAAACATCTTAGTATACGCTGTAGTCTGGGAGCGGTTAGCAACTGTCCAGAGTCCTAGAATAAGGACTGAGAGTGGCAGAGAGGAGGTTGCTCTGATGAGCAGAGATTTGATTATTAAGATTTCTACTCTATTCTATAGCTGCCAAGCAGCTGTCAGAAGATCAAAGCAGGGCTTGGGCTCCTAGTCATCCTCAGTGTTGGCGTGGTGTGTGGCTGAGGATCAGGTTCGGAGGCCCAGAATGGGCGGGTGAGTGTGCAGAGTCACCATGCAGACTCCAGGGAGGTTTTGGTGGACACTTCTGCCATCTTGGGAGGATTACACAGACTTATATGGAGCACAGGGTGTGGGCGTGGCTATGAGCACACAGGGGCAACAAGGCTGTAGCTGATTGGTGGGGCACAAGTTTTTTATCTTTTATGATTAGCTCTTGGACAAGTGAAGGAGTCACAACTAGAGAAGGAAGAGGAGGCCCCTAAGTGTCTATAGGCCAGTTTCTATGCACAGGAGTGAGCGTGCTCGAACTCCTTTGTGTGTCTCCTAGCTTTCTAGGAGACATACATGCAGCCTTATTTGACCCAGTCAGACTTGAACTTCTCCTTCACGGGCTGAGGGGTTTTAAAGAAAATCTCACCAGATAAGGGACTACTTCAGATCTGGTAGAGTCTATGGCATAGTAACTTTAAACTGGTAAGTGTTGTGAGTTTAGTATCTTGAAGTGATTTTCAATGAGCAGTCTCTTACTTCTGACAATTTACCTGTTAGTTGATTCACGGCTTCACCCCATAGGACTTGCTCAACTGTTTTGCTTGGTCTCAGAATCGTTTGTCCTGGGCATAGGAGAGCGTATCTGGTCCTAGAACTGTTCGAGGAAAGGCCAGAAAATCATGATAGTTCTGGTGCAGAAATCTATTCAGGTCTTGCTTTGGTACCTACCCTCCAGCCACATCACCCCACCTCCTCATTTTTTTTTTTTTTTTTTTTTGCCAAAGAAATCAACTTTTAAAAGATGCATTTGGGAAATGGCATGATTGTCATCCTGAGGGTTCTTGGCTGGAAGAATGAATGGATTCTAGGGTTTGACCAGAAGCAGAGGGCAAGTCTCATGCTCTGGGAGAGAAGTGAGGGGCACATGCAAGAGTTGAAAAGGGGGGAGGATCTGCAGGAACTAAAAGGATTACTGACCCCAAATGAAAGGAACAGGTCTTGGATAAAAACAGTAAGGTTCTCTGGGAAGATGTGCTATAAGAAAAAAAATATATATGTTAGGTCTTTTTCTCCAATTCCTGATGGTGGGCTCCTAAACATTTGGAATTTCCTCATAACAAGAGTAGCTTATTGGCAGTCAGCAGGCTTCCTGTAGAACACATTTACACCTGTGGGAATAAGGTGAGTAGGCTTAGATAGTTCCAGGTGGGTTGTGATCGCCAGGCAGCCTGAATAGCCCAAGGCATGATTAGAGGGTGGAAACTCTCAGTGATCCCCTTCCACCTCCATCCTTCAACCTCTTGGAAAAGCTTGAGATTTGTTGTAAAGACGCATGAACCACAAGGTTCAGAAAGCTGAACACAGAGGTGCTGGGAAGGTGCAGAGGCTCTGTACTGCTCCTCAACTGTTGTCCTCCATGCCGTGTCCTAGGCTTCTCTTCCATTTGGCTGTTGTTATAGCCTTTGTAATAAGCCAGAAATAACTAACGTGCTTTCTTGAGTTCTGAATCATTCAAGAGAAGTAGCCAAGCTAACGTGGGGCAGTGGGAACCCCACACTTACAGTTGGTTGGTGAGAAATAGAAGTGGTAACCTGGGACTTGTGATGGATGTCTAAAGTGAAGACATTCTGGTGGTATTTAGCCCTTAATTTGTTACGCTGATTAGACAGTGAGTGTCAGAAGTGATTGGTTGGACACTCCATTGGTGTTGCAGCATTGGAGAACCTGTGTTACCGGAAGAGGCTGCTTTTGGTGCAAGGGAAAAACACAAAGGGACTTAACTTCTCTTGTTCTTTTATCTTAGACCATATGAGTCATTTTTGGTATATTATTAAATAGGTTTCTTCTCTTATGGAGAAAACATTCAATATTCCAGCATGGAGCCTTGAAAGTGAGGCCCTGGAATTGGAGTTTTGAACAGAAAAAAGAAATATTGTCTGTTATGCTTTTGATGAAAAATGTCCCCCCGAAGTTTCATATGTTCAGAAATTTTTAAAAGGTGATTAGCTCATGGGGTACTAATCCTGACCATGAATTAATCCATAGGTGAGTTCATAGCTATTAGAAGATGGGGACTAGATGGAAAAAGTAGGTCATTAGAGATGTAACCTATAATTGCATAGTCTTGTCTATAGGCCCTTTCTCTCTCTCTAGCTTTGCCTGCTCTCTCTGCCTCCTTGCCACCTTGAAGTAAGCAGCTCCCCCCTGCCCCGCCCACCATGATCTTGACACCTTGGAGCCAGAAAACCGTGGACTGCACCCTTTGAAACATGAGCCATGAACCTTTAAGTTATATTTGTTGGGTATTTTATCTCAGCAATGAAAGGTGGCCAATGGCATGGGCTTTGGCACATGATCCATCTACGGAGGATCCATGTGTGAGGTGATGACATCACAGGAAGAGAAGAGAGACCAGAGCCGTCGACAGAGATGGGAGGGGCAGGAGGAGCAGTGCCATGTCCATGTAGCTGCCAGGTAGACACTGAGAACAAACTCTGTCCCTCTCCTCAGTTATGTCATTGGAAGGTGGCCTCAGAGACTGCAGTGACAACACGTGTGCTCCCTTTTTGTCATTGGAAAAACACACAACAAAATAAAGACCTTTTTGTTTTTTAAAAAATATTTTAATTCCTTGCATTTTTTATGCAGGGAGGCTAGAGGAATTAAATTAAAATGAGCAAGAATAGCCTACTTGATCCTTAGTTGATAAGGGAAGAAGAATTCATTTAATGGGTCAATGTCTTGAGAAATATGTATTAGAGAGCACATACTCAAAAGTAGCACAGAGTAAGAAAAAATAACCAATGGAATAAGGAAATAGTCAAGTAAAATTCCATAAATTAAAACGTAGTTTGAAAGGATAAAGTCATGTTACACTCATTACCATATTTTAATTTTATGGTGATTAAAATTATAATGTGGCATGTATCACCATCTAATTGATCTGCCAACATCAAGTATCTGCAAGTTTCTTTTTATTCACCAAAGCCATAAACTATTCTTTGCTGCATAATTTCAGAGGTAATTTTAAACCATAAATATTTCTCTTTATTAAAATTCTCAGGAAATTAGAACCTCCATCGCTATTTATTTATATCAGCTTTGGAAAGAGGCCAAGAAATTCATTTTCTTACATTTTGAATTCTATGAAATTAAAGTGCTAAAGAATGTTATCTATTAATCTCTATGCTTCCTTTTATGGCAGTTTTACAGTTTAATCACAATGTTCAGAAACTCAAAGGGGACAGTTAAGCTATGTCTCTTTAAAATTGGGTGTACTTCTTTGATAAAAAGTCTCCCTTATTGAGGACACTGACCCAAACCACTGCCAAGCCCCAGCCAGGATTCCTGGGACAAGACTGTGCCCTGGAGACACCTGTCTGACTATGGACTAAAACGTATACAAATTGAACTACAATAAACTTTTCTTTCTTTAAGCGGTAGGTCAAGTATTTTGTTCGAGCAAAAGAGGAAGTAGTAGCCAAGACCTACCCGTCAGAGGAGATGCGGCCTTGTGCTGTGCTTATGGTGACCTTTCTTCCAGTTGACCTTGACCCCTCACAGTGCAGACCCATGCGGCCTAATTCAGTGTGCCCTGTTCCCAGTGCCTCCGTGCCCAGCCACCCTGGCTCTCTCAGAATAAACAGGACATACATGTCACTATAGAGGCCCATGAGTCTCTTGAGATAAAAATAAATTTGGAAAACTGCAAAACCTTCCAGAGACAAAACTTCTTAAAGAATCCTGCCTCCTTGAACACCTCATTGCACTGATTAATGGTCATTCAATTTGACCACCTGGCATAGCTCACTGTCAAAATTGAAAAGGACATATTTTTAGAGGTCAGGTATTGTGTTGTGGAATCTTGGCCTGCAGGCATGCATGTGTGCACACCTGAATCCTAAAATTCTGTTAGGGGCCCCTATTCTACACATATACTCATCAATACAATTCTTAAGATTTAAATAGCCATTACAATTAGTTCTCATACTTAGTCAAAATTGTTCAACTAAACTTGGCCAAATATTTTAAGCCAATTACAAGCTGAGGATTGTTTTTTAGACCCCCTGTCACTGTCTATTTGCATGTTATAAAGGTATGAGGCATGGGGCCAGGATTTAGCTCAGTGGTTCCAGTGCCTCCCTTGCAAATGCAAGGTTCTGAGTTCAATCCCCGGTAACCACATACCACAATGCCAGGTGTGGTGGCTCAAGCCTGTAATCTCATCACCCTGGAGGCAGAGGCAGGATGATTGCTGTGACTTCAAGGCTTGCCTGGACTATGTAGTGAGTGGGACCAGCCTGAACTACAAAGTGAGACTCTGAAAGAAAAAATATTATGATGGTAAAGAAGGAAAAGAAACAAAGCTTATGTATAGTGGGGAGGGGTTGAGTTGGGTAGGGGAATGAGAAAAAATGAGAATTAAGTCATGTCATATTTTGGTACAAATTCTCAATGTTGAGTGTGATCATGACATGTATATATAATGTACCAATAAAGATTTAAATTTTTAAAATTAGGAGGCAACAGAAACAAGACTATTTTACAATACTGCTATAAGTTATGAGCAAAGAAATTGAATTTCAATGCTAAGTCTCAAATGTCCTTAATATTTTTTATCCATCTCTGATGTGGTTTACTACTGAACACAGAGTACACAAGAATACACAAGAATGTCGATCATTGTTATATTGCAGAATCAGAGCATATTTGATTGTAAGAGACAGAAACTCTCTAAAAATTGCACAATCCCAAGGAGAGCTTATGAGAAACAGAAGGGAAAGATCCAAGGATGGAAACACAGTCATAGGGCCAGTGTGAATGAAACTCAAGAGCCAAGTCAAGGACTGCTCAGTCCTTCAGTTCTCCCTGAAGTCCAACTCCTCTGGGCCTGGGGACAGAGTCTAGCGTCCTGCACCTCCTGGCTTATGAGTTCTGGAAACTCAGATGTATGAACTCAGACAGCATTTCTCAGTTTAACAAAGAGAAGGAGGGGGAGGGGTCAAGAGGAGAGAGAGAGAGAGAGAAATTAATCACCAGCCATCAAATGGACTGGGCCAAGAGACTCAGAGCATTAGGTGAGGCAGTGTTGGATGTGTTAGCCTCTCATCAACATTGGCTGTAACAAGCAAGATGTCTGGTGAAGTGGGGGATCTGTCATCTCACTTGAGGGATTTATTTAATGGAGTAAGAAACTGGAGCCATACAAAGAGGTCTCTCCATATTACAGGGGGACATTGAGAAGGATATTTCATAATAATCCATGGGAGAGTACATGCTAGGGCCTGGAATTAGAAAAGGGAACACACCAAAGATGATGGGGACCAGTTCTTACCTTGGGATATGAACTTATCGGGGCCAATGTGAAACTCTGAAAAATCAAAAGTGATTAGATCAAGATCACAGACCAAGATGACAGGCTGTGGGAGAGAAGTAAAGAATCAGTCAAGAGAAACATTCACCTTTTCACTCAATCCTTACAGCACGGTTGCAGGTGGCATGGGTGGTAACCTTAGAGAATGAAAGCTTGCATTCAAATTCTGGCCCTTCCACTAACTAGGTGTATAACTTTTGCTTCATCTTTGATTTGTCATTTTTAAAATTCCAAAGAGGGATTATTTCCAGTTCAACTCTAGGGTCAAACAAGATTGGAAGGGAAGGGAGAGAAAGTTAACTTTTAAGGAGGAATCTATTATAGGCTAATGCATATACGTGTGTTTTTATATCACCTAAGTTCTCACATTTTCAGATCAACTCAATTTCCTACCTTCTTTCTTCTAATACTTTCCATCATTTCCCCTGTCTATGATGTACTCTATGTCACAGTTTCAGTACAATAGAGTTGACCTTGCTTCTACATTTGTAGGTTTGGTCTCTTCATCATCTATAAGACTGTTCCACTTTGGACCCACAGGGTTCTTTTCCCAAAGCCCACAGCTACCTTTGTAGCCTCATATTGTGTTCCTCATGCCCTTCATCTCATCTTTCTCAATGGCCTTGCTGTTTCATACCTGTGTTTATATGGTTTGTCACATATAGTTTTCTTTGCTTTAATTATGTTCTATCTGTCTCTCTCTTCCTCATGGGCAAACGTTCATTAGTTATTCAAGATCATGGTTAAACATCTCCAAATTCAAGATTGAGGACAAATGTCCACGACTTTTGGGGCTGCTAGGTGCTGTCTTTGAATGCTCAGGGTACCTCGAGTGTACACTTATCCTACAGCATCACATTCAGGTAGGGACCTGGCTGGTCCTCGGCATGTGTAGGGCTCTACATAGCAGGCCCTGGGTCTTCTTCCCTATGTCTGCAGAGGCTGGCTCAGTTTCACACCTATGGTATACTCATCGTCAGTGCCTGGGAATGAGTGTGATCACTGAAAACTGAATCCTCAAGGTCGGTTGGTCTTAATTGATATTTTGCAGGGATTATTTTCTACCCTCTCTAGTTGAAGCCTGTCCTTGTTTAGACTCAGGAGAAGAAAATATGGAATATTGTTGCTGTGGAAACAAACTTGGAAATGAACTTTCATGGCTCCTTTGTGTGAGTGTGGGAGTCACCCCTCATGGCTGTGCCATGTGTGAATGCACACACAATGCACTGAAAGCTTGGAGCTTGCTCCTGGGACACTCGGCCAATCAGCTCTGCAGACTGGGATGCGATCTATGTACCAATGAAGCATATAATTTTTCTTACCGTGATGCCCAGTTGCTGGGTTAAATGTTATTCTCAGTGTATCCTACTGTACAATTATTGCATTTCAGTGGATTTCTGTTTGGAGATTTAAAATGTTAAATCACACAGCGTAACAATTTTTGACAGAATACAAAGCACTTATCTACCATTTTAAAACTCCCTTTCAACAGCCCCCTTTCTATCTCATGTGTTTGAGATCAGGCCACATGGAAAGCATCTCTTTAGATTCTATAGAAATATTTTCTCTTTCCCCACATGAACTCCTACAAGAAAGCTATTAAAAGTAATAGCAGGATACCTTGGGTTCTGTGATTTTTCCCGGTAGAGTGCTCCTTTGTCTAACCACATTTTCTCCTGGCTGGTTATTTTAAATAAAAGGAATCTGTGAGAATTTTATTATTTTTTTCATCTTCATGAACATGAAACACATATGTATTTTCATGTATAAAAATATCTATGGCCCGGATGACTTCTGGAGTTTTTGATAACTTTAGTGGTTCTTATATAAACAGCAGTGTCACCCCAAATACCCTTGCCCTCAAAATTGTACACACCAGATGTGGGGGTTTGTTTTAGCCTGTGTGGGCTGTGTCATCATGGTGTCCAGGGGCTTCTGGACAGCACTCAGACCTCGTGTGCTTGTGTGCAGCCAGTCCTCCTCCCATGGTAATGCGTAACTTGCACATAACCAGTGTGGCAAAGGTCCCACATGTTACACAAGTGGGTCCCCAACAGCTGGGAGCTGAGAAACACCCATGTTGTCTAAGCGGAAAAGATAAAATTCAACCCATACATGGATTATGAAAAGGATAAATTATACAGTACACATGGCTTATGTAGAGTTCCATGGGGTAATGTCCTCATCATTTTGCACTAGCTCTGGGGGACCCCAGCCCCTTCACTGTGTGTATCTCAGAGGACTGCAGTTTTAATTTTGCCTATGAGTTTCAGATCTACATGCTCAATTGAATTCCTGGATTTTGATAGTCATTCTGTACACAGTATATACAAAATAAAGCTTCTGTTTAGCTTCTCTCCTTGATTCTCCATTTTGATAAGTGGTACTGGTGTCTACCTGGATGTCCAAGCCCTTCTCACCCTTGCACACTCTCAGTTCCCATCAGCCATTGAGTCCTGTTGATTCTAAATGTAAGAGGAGCTGCTGACTCTTCTCCACCTTTCCCCTTTGCCTTGGTCAACACTGCCAGTCTTGTCCACTTGGCTCCACAGCTGCTGTCTGGCTTCCAGCCTCTAAGCTTATCCTTCAATTCAGTCTTTGTTGCAGCTAGAGCTCCCTCCTCACCATACTCAACAGAATGAAGAGGTACTGAAACTTACCCAGAATTTCCCTGGCCTGGTAGCAAAGGTGTAGTAGATTACATCACACAGATAGTAGTTGTGTACCAAGGATAACTCATTAATCTCTTTGAGACATTTCCCTCACTTGGTAAAATGAAAATAGGATAGCTTACAAGAAGGTGTGGGTTAAGTGATATAACTGGCTTTAACTATACTATGGTTGGTACTCAATTAAAATTATTCTCTTTTCAATGGCTAGTTTGACAAAGACAATGAGAAGTCTTTTTCAGTGTTATCAAGCCATATATAAACTAGGGCCTAGATGAAGCAACTCAAGAATTAATCAGAGTATGTTCTATAAAGAGTTCATTTTATTAAAAGTGCTATAGCTCTTACTGGGAGGACCAGGGTTTAGTGTGAGGGTCAATTGAAAAGCATATTCTTGTGAAGAGTTGCTTAAGGCATAGTGTTGAGAAGAATTGAGGGTATGAACTCTCATGGACACCTATTTCTCCAACTCACTGGGAAATATTTATCCAAGACATTGCTTATTGAGCCTGGAGTTTGGTGACTTGCCCCCTTGCATGTCTAGTAGCTATGCACATGTTTACAAAGTTCTCTTCATGCATAGTGACCATCTTCTCTCAAGGTAGTTGGAGCGGGAAGAGAAGTCACACCAGTGAAGTGGGTCATATCAGATGCATGACATTTCTTGTGAAATGAAATGAAAATCCAGCTTGACTCAAGGCTTATTATTATCACAGTAAAAATACGATCCTTTTCTGATGTGAGCGTGTTAAGGTACCTCGTGATAGTGATGTTTGCAGATACACAGCAAGGGGCACAAAGGATTGCTGACATCTCATTAACTCAAAGGAGCACGGGGGATTTGGGGGAAGATGCCACATCCATGTTAGACTCATGGATTATTGCAGTTAAAATAAACCTTCATTTTGAGGATGAGGAAAATGAAACACTGATAGATAAAATGATCATCTGCGGGTCACCTGCTAATAAGAGACAGAAAAACCACAGCAGTCCTAATGTTAAAATCTGAGGCCTATGATCATTCAAGCCTACATCCTCAAAGCAAGGGAAGACAGGTCTATAGAAGTCACGTGACTTCTGCCTTTTAATGAAATCTTAATGCTTTTCTCCAAATCAGATTAAAATTACCTAAAACAGGTCAAAATTTAATGCATGAGATAATGTACACAAAAGTATACTGTAAATTATAAAATATTGCCTAATATTGAGTCAATTGCTAACTTAACCAGTCATGTTAAATAAAGTGGCTGACCAGGTGGAGGCAGGTGTATGTAGTGCTCTGTTTATTCTTTGTTCCTTATGCCAGGAGAGGTAACACATTGATCACATGCAGGAAAAGTAGTTTGTATGTGGTATTTCTTTAAGATTTTTAAAATTATATAAAGAATGTACAGAAGCTTTGTTCCCTTTTTAATGCCAATTTTTTTATTTCCCTTGTATATAGGAGTGGGGGTTTTAGAGAGGGCAGGGGAAAAAGAAAAATGAGAATCAAGATGTGTCATGTACAGGTACAAATTCTCAATGTTGAATATGATCATAATGTGTGTATAAAATATACCAATAAAGTCAATTTTGAAAATAATATATAAATGCCTTATTGTAGAACATTAGGAAAATATAGCAAAATACAAAAGAAAAATGAAAACTACATGGAATACTACAGCTGGAGGGGTTGGGAGAGAAGTTCAAAGGTGGAACACTTGCCCAGCAAGTGCAAGACTCTTAGTTTGATTCCTAGAACCACAAAACCAAGCATGAAAACAAACAAAACTAGCTCTGGAAACAAATACTGTGAAAATGTTAATGTCCTTTGATCTTTTTCCTAAAAGACTAAATCCTCTAATATGTAATCTATATAATATATAATCTATATAATCCTCTAAGGATATATAAGATGAAATGCCATATCTCCAAGTAATATTAGTGACTATTATTTCCATGAGTCTTTTAGAATATTATAATTATTTATAATTACTTCATCATGTAGAATGATTACAACTTATTTATCTACTCATCTACTTTGGGATAGTTAGTTCATTACCAAATTTTCACTATTTTATAATCTCTGAAATGAAATATTGGGCTATACTTATGATTTGTATTATTTCTAGAATAGATTTTTAGAAGTCAGATTATTAAGTTAAAGACTGTGACAATTTTTAATGTTCATTATGAGGATGATTCCATTGCTTTTAAGAGAATGTGGCCTGTTTACCTTCTCACTGATACAATGTCTAAAAACGGATCTCACCATGTCCTTACCACTTAAAATAGTTGACAATGAGTGAAAGTTCAATGAGAAACAGGATATATATATTTTCAAGATAAATTCCCATTAATTTTTTGATAACTACAAAAAGAAAAATGATAATCTTTTTTTGAGATAAAGTCTCCACTATATAGTTCAGGCTGGCCTTGAATTCACTGTCTAGCCCTGGCTGGCCTTCAACTCATAGTGATCCTTCCAGCTCAGCATCCCAAATCCTGAGACAGATGTGCACCACTATGTCTAGCTGGAAAATAATAATTTATAGCAAAAAACCTGGCAGACATCATGTTAATCAAGAGATTACCAATGTAGTGGTGGGACAGACTGACATCATGTTCTTCCTAATACAATATACTTAGAAGGATTCAGCATCATTTCTGAGCCATTACTACCCAAAATGCTTAACCTGAGTCCAATCAGGGGCAACATCAGATAAACTCAAATTGAGAGACATTCAACAGAACAAATGGTCTGTGTTCTTCAGAAATATCAGTGTCATAAGAATTTGTTTCCTGGTTTAGATTATGACTGAAATTCTCTAGTATATTATCAGAGTAGTGCTACTGGTATAGCAGAAAGTTACTGGATTTTGTGCATACTTCTTATACACCATGACTTTACATATTACAAATCAGTGTTAAGAGTTTTCAATTGGTTCACTTGCAGTTTCAAAGAGAAATAAAATGATATTATCTGCACATAAGAGTAATTTTGTCTCTTTCTTCCCAATAATTTTTCCTCTTATTTCTGCCTTCTGTCTTTCTGCATCTAAATAGTGCTACACAGTATTTTCCTGGCTCTGATGGGTCCATCTGAAATACTTGAGACTGAAGGAAGTATCTTTCCAGTCCTTGTTTCCTATGTGAATTTTCTTTTTCTTAATCACACATGAAATGTTGAATTTTCTGAGAACACCTTTTTGTTGTGTATTGGGATTATCATTTGGTTTTCTATTCTGGGGTTACTGAACTGATATTAAGTCATTAATAGATTTGTTTAGTATGAAGCTATCCTTGCTTCCCTGGAGCAATCTGATTAATGGTAGCTCTAGTGAATATTTTCTTAATATTATGTTTGCTATTAACTATATTTTTCCCTTTTGCAACTCTGGGGTTGATTTGTAGGACACTGACTTAATTCAGTTGGGAATGGATTCCTGGAATTTCCTTTATGTGGTTCTGGGCTAGGTGGGCCACAGAAAGCAACTGTGTGAGTGGAAGAAGGTGGAAATGAGACAGGAGCTAGGTTTCTTATATGTGCAAGGTCTGTGTGAAGCCCAGGGGCAGGATAGCAACGCTGCTCGGGTGTTGATGTGAGTCTTTTGGGTTAGAACAGCAGCTGGGCTCCCAATTCTGTTGTGCCAGGACTTCAACTTCATTGTTTCCCTAACTGGACATGTTTTGGAAAGAGCACTCATTTCTCCTAAAGATCTTGCTCCATGGAGACTGGGGGACAGTGACTGATGTGAGTTCCAACCTGTCTTCTCAGGATCTGATTCTTACTGACCCCCATTCATGTCCAACTTCCCTTCTTCATTATACGCCCTGCTGACTTCAGTGTAGCACCAAACACAGAAGCAAGAATTGTATGTAAACTCCTTGACCAGCTCCCCCAATCGCAGAAGGAACAGCCATATAATTATCACGTTTATTTTGTATACCCCCTGGTGGTTCTCCTTCTCTGGTCAAACCCTGATTGAAACACTCTTCACAAGTGAGATGAGTCTAAGTAAGTTCTGGTTGTTATTTGTTGGCTTATTAAGACATGTCCTCTGACTGCTGAGCACCACCCTGTGCCCCAGGGACTAATCTGCAGAGACGGGAGCTCAGCTCCCTGTAGCACATGTTGGACTGGTCAGTGTGTGCACTGGAGGAAGTCTGCAGGTGGAAGGCGGGACAGCACAGGCCCTTTTCCTGTCTCTCCCTTCTAGACCGGGCACAGAGTTCTAACAGCCGCTGCATCTTCTATGTCTACAGTTGTTGCCTGAAAGCCCCTCCTCTACATTTCATATGTTCACCTACTCTAAGGATACTACTTTCTCTACGTATTAATTACCTATTGTGATATACCAAACTAAGTTTAACAGTGAGTATGAATTAGCTCACACAGTCTTTGAGAATGAGGAATCTGGGAGTCTCTAGGCTGGGTGGTTCTGCTAAAGTGTCTGCTCAGTGTCATCATCTGAATGTTTCACTAGGATGAGAGGGAGATCACAAGAGCTGTTGCATAGTGGATGATGGGAAACCTCAGGGCTTCTCTTTAGGGGTGCCTGAGTGTCCTAGAAAATGGCAGCTAGATTCCCCAGCACAAGCAATTCAAAAGAGAACGAAGAAGAAGCCATATGCTTTTGAGCCTCGGAAGCCATGCATTTCCACTATAATCTGTCCTCTCAAAGAGACTCATCAAACTACATCCAAGCAAGGTAAATTGAGCTCTACTTCTTCAAGGAAGGAATAACAAAAAGATTGAGGCAACATAGTAAAGCCATCATGATTTCTTTTCCTCATTTAGGCCTGGGGTGGTAGTAGCTTCCCACTGTTGCCAGTCTTAACTGAGTTTCCCTAGACATTAGCCATATTCTACAAATAAGTTTTTCATTAAATTACCTATTATTAAACACAGTTGAATGTATTGCACTTCCAGGATTTTAGTCTTGTCCTTGGGAGGACAAGAGGCTGTGCACAGTTACAAAGTTGGCCCCTCCACCTCCATGAGCTCTGCACTCTCAGAGTCAACCAGTCAAAGAACAAAAATATTTGACAGAAAAAAAATAGCTTCTGTGATGAGCATCTTCAGACTTTGCTTCTTCTCATATTCCCTCAACTACATGGTATAGCATCTAATTATATCATGTTTACATTTTGTTAGGCATTATAGCTCATCCACAGACAACTTACATTATATAGGAAGACACTTGCAGGTTATAGGCAAATTCTAAGGTACCTGAGCATCTGTGATTTGGGTCCTAAAACAAATCCTCCATGGATCCCAAGGGATTATTAAATAGCATGGGAACTGGACAGGCAGATAGATATAGATATAGATAATATACAAATGATATATAAATATATACATATCTATGCCTTCCACTTTTAAAAATAAAATATTCAAAAATAAAATAAATACATGTGCCAGAATGTCAACAGTATAGAGCACCATTCCCCCCCTTTCCTGACCTTCCATGGCCTGTATTAAGGAGGCTGGAAGCCTGAGTTCCATTGTGCACCATATGTATTGTTTTAATTCTCTGTAATTCCATGGTTTTGTTTTGGTTTGGTCTGAGGTCTGATTTTGCCTGCAGAATTCACTCAAATAATTGCATTGTACAACCACTAGGTGATGGTTAGTTTTGGTGTCACCAGACTAGATTATGTAATACCTAGAATTATGGAAACATTATTTGAGGTGTCTCTGTAAGGGTGTAGATAAATGACTACTGAGATCTCTGGTAGGAAGAGTTTATTTATGAACTAGAAACATACAATCAAGGAAGAACTAGATAGAGTATATGGATTTTAATTTGGTTTGTATTACTAGCTTTGTGACCTTGAGCGAGATACTTAGCCTCTCTGTACCACAGTTTCCCATTGTTAAATGAGGAAAATAATAATTCCTACTTTGTAGGTTTGTAGGGAGTTAAATTATTTAATTCAGGTAAAATGCCATACATCATTTGCCCTCAATAAGCATTGACTTCTATTGTTACCATTTTGTCTCCAGGGCTGCAGACTGTTTCTGCACTCTCAGGACAATTCCATTGCCATTTCAGTTGTTAATTCATCCCAGATTCTAGCAGGAGTCTGTCAGCCCTAGCTTGCAGGTTTTAAAATTGCATTTATGACATTTTCTCTGTCTTCATAGATTTTTACTGGGAGGCTGGAGGAGGTTGTATCAGAGGTAACCAGCCAGCCACCTTTAAAACTGGAACACTTGTATCTAATTTTTAAAATCACCTGTTTCAGTGGGATTCAGGTTAGCTGGAGATTGATGCTATAATTCAATTGCTATGTGGAAATAACCATTAATGCACTTTTTAGTTCTGGCTGGGCACTTTCTTAATGGCCCTAAAAGACTTTGTTGAAATATTTCAGAGAATCTTTTTGTACTTCTCAGGAGTTCATCTGAGAATTTAGGTTCCTTCTTTTCACATGTCATGAATTGCAACACTATCTTTCTGAAATGTATCTGATTTACTCTGTAAAACCAATCACAAAACCACCTCTAAAATAGTATCCCTTCTCCAATCAGAGGTCTGTTTTAAAAGTCATAAGTCTGACAGGCACTGTACATTTGGAACTGAACACAGGCTGCAAAACAGCCCTCATCCATCATGAGTCCATTGACCTTTACATAACCCAGAGCAGGGAAGAATAAATCTATAAATTGAAGAAGATTCGAATCCTGGTTGGGGCTTCGGCAGCTACCAACTCAGTAGTGCAAATAGCAGCCCCACATAAGTTGGGAATTGTTCTTGTTAAAGCCAACCAGAAGACCTTGGATAGAAGTCCGAAGTCAGGGGGTCATCGCCCTGACTTCAAATATACTGATATGTCACTTAACTTTCCAGAGATCCAATTCTCTTATTATAACACAGGCAGGACATCTGAAGGGACGATAGCCTCTGTCCACAGATTTCTCCTGCCCCAAGGCAGCTCATGGAGACAGGAGGGCAAAGAGGCAGTGTGTGTGGGCTCTGGAGACAAGTCAAGGTGAGATGACCTACCAGCTTGCTCCACTCACTATAGTTATATCAACTATATAATGTGGAGCAGATTATTTATGTTGGTGGTCAAGTCTCTTGTCTGTAAAATGGAGAAGTGGTATCTATGCCATGGGGTGGTTTTAAGGAGAAAGCGAAAAAAGGGGGCATCAAAGTCTTACTCAGTCTGGGTCTCGACACAAGATAAGCATGTAATAAATATACTGATCCATTTCCTTTTGAAAATTTTCTTCCTATTTCACAGTACCTATCATACATTTTGGAAAAAGGAAAGGGTGGGGTAGGGGTAAGTAAAGAAGGGGAAGAAAAAATGTGATGATTAAAAAACAAGAAACAAAGCTTATGTATATAGAGTATGGGGGATTGTAGGAAGGGCCAAGGAGTGGGAAAAAAATGAAAATCAAGGTGTGTCATGTACAGGTACAAACTCTCAATGTTGAATATGATCATAATGTGTGTGTGTGTGTGTGTATACCAATAAAATCAATTATAAGAAGTACTGATGCTGGGCTGGGGATTTAGCTCAGTGGTTCTGGCTCCTGTCTTGCAAGCACAAGGGCCCGGGTTTGATCCCCAGTAACCACATACCATACTGGGCGTGGAGACTCACCCCAGCAGCAACCAGTACCACATACCACAGTGCCGGGCGTGGTGGCTCACACCTGTAATTCCAGCACTTGGGAGGCAGAGGCAGGAGGATTACTGTGATGTGAGTTTGAGGCTGAGCTCAGGGCCAGCATGAACTACAAAGTGAGACCCTGTCTCAAAAAATCTAAAAAAAAAAAGAAGTACTGATGCAAACTAGTACTTTTATATACCATTTGTATATATATACCATATATACCATTTGCACAATGCAAAGGATCACAGCCATTCTTTTTGAGTAGACTTGGGTTGCCCAATTTAAGACAGGATTGAAAGGTTTGCCCATCTTCCTAAGAGAAATATATCCCCTTCCCCCAAAAATTCCAACTTCAAAAGAATTCTCAAATACAGTAGTTCCCTCTTACCCATATTTTTGCTTTCCAAAGTTTCAATTCCCCGATTCCAACCATATACATTAAAAGTTGCAGAAATAAATAATTTGTAAGTTTTAAATAGTTCTTTTGAGTAGCATGTTGAAATCTTGTACGATTTTATTCCATCAAGACCAGAACATGAAATATCCCTTTGTTCAGGCCATACATGTTGTATTTGGCTTGTGACAGTAAAGGGAAAAGGGAGAAAGACAGACAGTCGGAGAGAGAGACCAGAGACAGAGAAGCTATGACTATATAACTTTAAATTTTGTTGTAAATGTTCTGTATTATTATTTTTTTATTTTGCTCTGCCTAATTTAGAAGTCAGACTGTGGCAGGCATAAAAGAATAGGTGTGTGTGTGTGTGTGTGTGTGTGTGTGTATGTATATATATATATATATATATATATATGAGTTAGTACTATTTGTGGTTCAAGCACACACTGGGGGTCTTGGAACATGTTCCTTTAGGGAAAGAGAGCTATTAGAATGTTGGTATTAATAAAAGTATCATGGAATCTCAGAGGAAGATACAAAATAACAACAATAACAATCACCTCCTCTTAAGCTTATTCATTCTTACTATGTTTAAGGCACCACACTGAATATTTTCCACAGATGATCTAACTTCACTTCATGAAGTTCAGCAACATATGAATTAATTTTATCTGTGATTATTTCCCTTCTTATCCTATAGTCTTTTCCTCTTAAAGAAAGAACTACTTTCCAAGGAGTCTTCTCTGTTATCTTTTCATCGAGGTACTTCTGAAAACCCCTGCTGTTGGTCCAAGAAATTCAGTTTTTTATTGAGTTGCATATCCCACCCAGCAAAAACAAGGTGAGATAGCCAGACTGCCTGCTCCCACTGCATGCTGCCCCCAATGCTACCTTTCATCCCCCAATGCCTGCTGTTTGAGAGCAGTGGTCCTTATCATCTTGCATAGTCAGGGAGAATATCTAGAAGAGTTCAGTCTTACACACTGTATTATCTCCTAGCATCTTTGATACTCTGTCATAGCAATTTCTGAGACTCCTGACACCATCAGGTGTCTACTCAAAGCCGCCATCTTGTTTATCCCCCAGCTCCTAGTTGTTCATAAATATTTATGGACTGAACAAATGTATGATCAAACTAACATAGTAGAAGTCAGAAGGAATAGAGTGTTTCACACAGGCAGTAGCATTGTCCTATGCAAGACTGACTGAGAGGATGTAAGAATTTTATGAAGACAATAGAGTTTGACCTTGAAGGAGCATTTCAACAGGCAGAGAATAGGATATAGACCATTTCAAGTGAAGGGGGCTGTGTCATTGCAGAGATATGATGAAGCCTATGATTGTTGGGTGTGGCGAAGGCATCAGAACGGCCTGCACTAGGAGGGTCAGTGCCTGAGCCCCAGAGCTGACAGAACTTTCTAGAAGGCAAGAGGGGGCACAGGGAAGAGACTAGGAAATGTGCAGAAGTCACTCGAAGAAACAGACTTGAATACCTTGTCTGGAGTTTGATTTGATTAGGCAATAGAAGGGAAATATATTAATGAGCGTTTTTGAGAAAGAGTGGTTTTCCTAGACATGTGTCCTTTAAAAGATGATTCTGCCGAGGCAGATCAGGAAGGGACAGTCAGGCAGAAGACAGAAAGGCAGAGTCCACAGGTGAGAGGGTAGCTTGCCACAAGGCCCACAGCCATATCCACAGAGAAAGGTTGTTGTAAGTGGTTCTTGTGCTGTCAATAGAGCTGGGAATATTTGTCAGGAAATATGGGGTTTTCAGTATCCACTTTTTTTGGGGGGTTGGGGTTTTTTTTTGGTTTTGAGGGGGTTTTTTGAGACAAGTTCTCACTTTGTAGTAGTTCAAACTGGCCCTGAGCTCGGCCTCAAACTCATAGCAATCCTCCTGCCTCTGCCTCCCAAGTGCTGAGATTACAGGCATGAGCCACTATGCCCAGCACTGTGCTATGGGGTACTGATCGCTGGTGGGTGTGAGTCTCCATGCCTAGTATTGTTGTATGTGGTTACCAGGGATCTAACCGAACTGGGCCCTTTCACTTGGTAGGCAGGCACTAGAACCACTGAGCTAAATCCCCAGCCTTGGTATCCACTTTTAGTCAAGGTCATAGAGAGGAAGTGAATTAACCTAGAATATATAGATACTAAATCTAATCAAGGCTAATAAGTCTGCTCTAACTGGGTGGATATACACATAAACTCCAGTCTGAGAAAAGCGACTTTGCAGATCCAAGGACCCTGCCATTGCACTCTACAGAGCTGTTCCTAGCAGATTCTGCTATTCATTCTTTGATACTCTCTACTATAGTTCTGGAGCATGGAGCTTTGCAGACAGTAAAACATCTTTGTTACCTTGTCGTAGCAATTTCTATCCACCACCATATGACTACTCACAGCCGCCATTTTGTTTTTCTTTTTAATTATAAAGGAAATTTCTTGTTTTCCTAACACCTAGTTTTTATTCACATTTATTGAATGCCAATTTGAGTTTCTGGCTATTTCTGGTATTTTATCAACACTGTACAAATTTTTTCCTACTCCTACTGCAATTTTAAAAATTATGTTTGTATCCATTTGATTATATGTTTTCAAAGGCACCAGGAGTAAAGAGTGGGCAACGACTAACAAATAGCAAGAGGACCTGCAGCAGTTAGAGACTATCTGGGCATAGAGATAACATACCCAGATATGGTCAAAGATGATCTGTATTTTCTAGCCTGAATAACTTATTTATTAGAAATAGAACCTTAGTTTGTATTTGTTTGTTTTGAGACGAGCTCTTGCTAGACATTATAGGCTGGCCTTAAGCTCACTATGTACTATCTAGGCTGGCCTCAAACTTGTGGCAATCTTCCTGTCTCAGCCTCTTCAAGCTTAGTTTGTATTTAGCTAGAAAATTAGGATCTACAAGAATCTCTTCTTAAATCATAGCTAGCCACCTTGAGTGGATCTTGTGCTGTCAAGAGAGAAGGACACATATGCACACACGGCAGATAAAGAACAGGCCAACACAAGTGAGGAAGTTTGTCCCAAACCAGGCATGGTAGCATTTATTTATAATCAGAAGGCTGAGGCAGCAGGATCAGAACTCCAAGCCCAGCACAGGCAATTTAGTGACTTATCAAACCCCTGCTTCAAAATAAAGAAAATAAAATTTTTCCAAAAGGGCTTTGGACATAGTTCAGTTTGAAGGGGCTGGTACTTTAAAAATTCTACTCAGTTTTACTGCTCCTTCCTCCCTCAGAGCCCAAACTCATGAGTCAATGTTGCCACCCTCACCATGTGAATAGAGGAAACAAAGAGACTGCGAGAGCACTAGTCAGCCAGGCTGCTCACTCATCCTTGCTTTGGACACAGGATGGAGAGACAGACAGCCAACCCGCTTCATCAGAGGGGACACAGTGAGAGCAGGAACAGAACCTGGCTGTACATCCGGGCTCCCACTGTACATGTGGTTCATTGTCCCAGGGTGACATTGTTATATAACGTTGGGGTTTTTTTTGAGACAGGGTCTCTCTTTGTGGTTCAGGCTGGCCCTGAGCTCAGCCTCAAACTCACATCACAGCAGTCCTCCTGCCTCTGCCCCCCGAGTGCTGGGATGACAGGCGTGAGCCACCACGCCCAGCACTGTGGTATGTGGTACTGGTTGCTGCTGGGGTGAGTCTCCATGCCCAGTATTGTTATGTGGTTACTGGGGATCAAACCTGGGCCCTTGCGCTTGCAAGACAGGAGCCAGAACCACTGAGCTAAATCCCCGGCCTATATGACCTTTGATCGTATTGGGGAAAAAAAGGTTAAAAGAACATTTCATGACAAGTGAATATTATGTAAAAGTAAATTTTTAACGTCCAAACCTAAAATGTTATTGGACTATAATTATGTCCACTCATTTACATATCATCCACTTTTACTTTTATTTTGACAGAAGAGGCATAGCCCACATAGTTGAAATAATAATTACTGACTCTGCATGGAAAATGTCACCATAGAGATCCAAGTAAACATAGCCCAAGTCAGCTTTTAAAATGTGGTCCATCAATTTCTCCTCTCTGGGAAGAGCATAGAGAGAGGAAGGAGAGGCTTTGTACTCTTTCCTTTAAAGGCAGCTGTCTTCTGGGACAGAAACACAGAAGGAACAGGTTTTGAGGAGGCAGACTGCAAATTTAGTCTGAGTGCTTCGGGGACACTCAGAAGGTGCCTGGACGTCTTGGTGTGTGTCTTAGTAGACAGAGCTGGGATCGTGGATCTGCGAGACGATGTGTCTAGTGAGGCCTGGTGCAGCCATAGATAAGGCTTCCCTGGGAGAGTGTGCAGGGGTGAGAAGAGGGTTGCCTCAGGTGGCCAGAGAAAGTGTTTGCTTGTAAGCCTGGCAGCCCTACTGTGGAGAGAGCTTTGGAACGTGAAGTGTGAACAGAAAAACAGAAGCCAAGAAAAGAAACAAAAAAGGAAAATGTGAGGCATAGGAGAAGGAGCTTAAGAACTGTTTGTGACCTTGGAGTAAGCAGGTTGGATAGAATGAGAGGAGCAGGGGCCAGTACACAGAAACTAAAGAGACAAAGGCTATTGCTTCTTTTTCTCCAAACATTTTCTGCAGAGGGACACAGGGTCGCAGACTGAGGAGGACGCTGGGATGATACTCTGTCTGGACAGGGCCACGTGAGCTTGGCTTTGAAGGAGAGGACAGTACCGAGTGGTGGAAGACATGAGAAAATGATTCTTCTCACTGTTGGCACGTAGGCTTGGTTATGACTCACACAATGGTGTTCTCCTTGCCACCTTCTTGGCCTCTCCACATCCACTACCAGGGATACAAGCAACCATGAACTCACTGGCAAAAACAGGCTGGAAGTTGTATTGCTTTATCACAGTGGCTCATCAGAGCTCACGGTGTCCTGTGGAAGGATGTTGCTCTGTTCAGAAACACAATCAGATCTGTCTGGCTCAATGGGCACACGCCACACTCATGGCTGCCTATCAGTGCTTGGTAGAAAGCTTGCCCAAGTGGGTTATAATAGCAACAATAAGAATGACAGTGACAGTGAGCTCCTCTGGAGCCCCGCTTCATTGTTCCAAATGGAAGGAGCTAAAGACTAAGTCACACATGAAAATAGCTCGCTGGTGTCTTTTTGGCAATAATAATGATAGCAGTACCATCCACAGCAAGTCGGATCCTGATGTGTGTGACACGAGGCCAGGCATTGTATTTCCAGGACAGTGGAGTGATGCTCTCTAGAGCTAGGAGGATGAGGACACAAGTTGAAAGATGAGCATGAGGTGGGAGGGTTAGCTCCAGACAAAGCAGGGACACTACTCCTCTGTGACAGGTGGGTGAGAAACAAAAAGGAGAAGACACTCCAAGGCTTGTCCATCCAGCTGGACACACAAGGAGGGCCAAGTTTGGCGGCTTCCTTTTCCCTAGGGGAGGAGACTATGGCGCCTATTATAAATGAGGGACTCTCTTATTAGGGCTGACACACCCATATGTGATCTAATAAGAATGAGTGGATATAGCTGACATGTTTTTCTTCATTAGCCTTGAACTGCAGGCAAGGAACCCCCCAGAGACTGAAGGCGGGGTCTCCGTTTCTAGTAGCATATTACAGGACCAGGCCCTGCCATTCTTATACACAGCGTCAGTGCCCAGCTCATCTCGGGCATGTTTCCCCTTTACAGATGGAACCTGCATCCTCCTGCCAGCCCTGGGCTCCCACTGGCTTCCAGTCACTTCAACCCACTCCAGGTTCCTGCAAGTCAAGCTTTATAGCAATACAAAGCAAACCTGCTTCTGCTGGGTTGGGTTCTGCTGGGCTGGTCTTCACTCAAAGCGATTTAAGGATGTTAACACAAACACTTATTTAGAATCAAACAGTTCTCCTCCCCGAGGGGCTATTCCTCTTTCCTGTGCACTGTGGGGTTGGTCAGTTTGACTCGAGTGTGTGCTCAGCACCAAAGACAGCCTGGGGAGAGGCAGGACCGACCTTCGCCTAGGAGCCAACCAACACCATCAATCCCATCCTTACATCATGTTCTTTTCGTCAGGAACCTATAATTTCATTCATAACTTTGGGGAGATAATTATATCATGCTGGTGAGAGACAACTTGATGAATAGCTGTTTATTTTCAAAGGAGACATATTTCATGCACTGGCTGCATAATGAGGTCAGGAACACAGCAAGCTGTCACCGTCTTTTCCACGTCAGTTAGCTGCCTGGCGGGGTTCTACATGGCAACAGATGATCTCTGCATCTTACACAATAAAATCTCCTTGGTTTGCTCAGAAGCCACAGTTTGGATGCAAGTGTTGTTAGTATCTTACTATGGTTTGTCAAATACGACTTGCCAGCCTTGTCCTGCTTCTGCCTCACCTTTGGGCTACCCTGTGCCTGATCCCAGCCCAGCACACCTAGCAGGTGTGAGTCATCACTCCAGCCCCCACCTGATGGCCTCAAAGGGTGTTGTCACTAGAGGGACAGCTGTTCACTACTGGAGCCAGTGCGTATGTCATTTTTACCAGCAGACAAAGGCCTAGAATCAAGCCCCTCATTTCTTAGAAGTTTTGAGGAAACTGCGGATGTTATTGATAATAAAGACATATGACTAATGAAATTAGGGTTTGAAACAGAAAATATAGAACTAGCACAATATTCAAGGCCAACATTTATTTTTTACTGTCACTAATCTAAGTGATTTGCATGGGCTTAATCAATGAACTGGTACAAAATTTTGAGGTAGGTTATTATTTTGTAGATAAGGTGATTACAGTATGTGCCCAAAAGTTATTCAACTGGTAGGTGTTTGAGTAGAATTCACAACCAAGCCCCGAGTCTGGAGTAGGAAACTTCACCGCGTTCCACTTGTGCCTGCAGTGGGTGGTGTGGGCTGCTGCCTAGATCCAGCAGGTCCTGACTGAGCCACCATTTCCTTAGCCACCGACAGCTAAGTCCTTTGCTGAGCCACCTTATTGAAATCATGCTCCACCAAATGAAGCTATCATGTAATAACCAGCCAATGTAGAAGAGTAAAGGACCAGGTGCTTGTTCTGGTTTAAGCAACTCTGAAAGGCCAGCCAGGATCCACAACTCTCCAAGTGTTGGCAGAGCTGTCTGGGGGTGTTGGCACTACAGTGCACCTCCTCCGTTTGACCTGTCCTACTGCTCCTCTCTGCCACAGGTCTAAGCACGAACAGTAGACCCCAGTGAATTTCCTGTACACAGAGTTCCTGCTCCAATCCTGGTGACACAGAGGATCTGGTCAGCAACACCCCCCTTAGAAAAATGTGAGTAGAAAGCTTAAACACACACACACAGACACACAGACACACACACACAAAGTTCTAGGACTGCTTGCTTTATCTCTGAGCTTCTTGACTATTATATTATCTATCTGGTATCCCCTACAAAGCCTCAGGCCCTTCTTCCTCTGCCATGGCCCTCTGCCATGCCACCCTGCCTTATAGCCAGTCAGTTATGGACTGAAGCCTCTATAAACTGAGCCACAGTAAACTTCTCCTCTGTAAAGCAGTGGGTATTTGGTATTGTGTCTCAATAGTGAGAATGTAGTTAAGACACTGACACTAGAAGAAAAGATGGAGACATGAAGAGAGCTGAACCAGGAACCAAAGACCTTCCATCATTTATCAGAAAGTTTCAGTCATTAGATGGCAATACATAATAGTTACCAGTTTGCTTTGTATTGCTATAACAAAATACCTGGTATGGGTATATAGGTGATGTATAAAGGAAAGAGGTTTGTTTGTCTTATAGTTCTGGATGTTCAGGAGTGTGTACTGGGCTCTGCTTGTCTCTGGTGAGGGTCCTGGGTAGGATGGCATCGCGTAGCAGGAGTGTTTGCAAAAGAAAGAATTATATCTCAATATAGGAAGCAAGAGCCAAGGACAGGCCAGGCTCCCACATTTATAGCAACCTGCTCTTATGGGAATGACTCCATAAGGGACCCAATCCACCCCATGAGATCATTAGTAATGCCTTCTGGGGTGGTAATCTGATGACTCCATCTTCCATGAAGCTCTGCCTCTTAAAGGTCTCTACAGTTTAATGGCACTACACTGGAGACTAAGTCTGTAGTGCATGATCCTTTGGAGAACAAACCATGTCCTCAGTAAAAGCAAGAAGTTTGGCACCCATAGGAATGGTGTCTGAGTGGAGAGATAGTTCAATATGTAGGAGTCCTTAGAAATACAAATGTGAGAATGCATCCTGGGAGAGGAGAACACCACTCAGACCCAAGGAACCTGGTACTACAAGGAAGGCCTTTCCTACCTGACCCAGCTCCATCCTCCGAGGCCACAGTAGAGACGCCAGAGGGGACACCAGTGTGCTACACTCCATTTACCATCCTAAAGTCAGCCCCTTCAGGGAAAAGGAGCAGGCACCAAGCTAAATCAGGATTACAGTTTTAGGCTGGACATTTTAATTACTAAACTTGAGCATCTCTGCAATTTAAAATGACCTAAGAACACCTATTACCCAAGAGTGAGCAGCATCACTGTGAGCTTGCTAGAGATTTTGCCTAAGGCACAGGGAGATTTATTTCTATTGAGTAAACTGCAAAAGTGTTTTAGGCAACAAAAATGAAATTGTATTTCAATCACCCCACGAGGGGTGCTAGTTCAGCATCCCACTTATTTGGTATACATGACCCTTATCTAAGCCTTAGGAGGAAAGACTGTATATATTTATATATAAGGATCTTTGGAAGTAAAGGAGGGCAAAGGAACAAAATTACAGTAGTGTCTCAGGGAGAAACAGAAGCGAGAGGAATCCAGTTTGGGGGGACATAAGAGAGAGCAGGAAAGTACTGCAGCCCAGTGATCTGCAAGGGGAGACAGCCTGGGTCGTGGGTCACAGGCCTCACAAAGGGAACTCTGCATGTGCTGTCTTTCTGTAAGGGGAGGGGCTGCAAGGAAAGGATACTGAGGAACTGTGTGGTGCTACACACCCCTCCCCATGGACACACACACACACACGCACACACACACACATACACACACTACACACATACTTTATCTTAATCGCCACATTAATCATGTTATGGCCTGCATCTAGGTATCCCCTAAAGTCCCATGAGGTCATAGGTGGGCCATCTGGAGGTGGCTGAATCCAGGGTATAAGAGTCTGGCATTAGAGGCTCAATGCTAAAATGGTGGGTGTCCCACCGTAGGTGTGAATGCTGCCCTTGTAAGTGCAGGTAGCTTGGACAGAGTACAAGAAAAAGAGAAGGCTGCCACCATCACTGTCTGCTTACTCCTCCACTGCTGCTGCCTTCTGCCTGTCTTGCCTTGCCATGAACTCTTTCTCCTCTATGATGCCCCTCTGTCATGTGTCATTCCACCGTGGAGCCAGCTGACTACGACTGAAATCTCTACAAAGGTGAATTAAATAAGTCTTTTCTCCTTTAACTTTGGGGGTTGGGTTTTGTGTGTCAGCAATGGAAAAAGTAACTCAGATAAGCCTCAAGCTCTCCTTCCTCTGTTTGCATCTTTTCCTACCTTGTTCCCAACAGCTTATAGAAATACTAAAGGGTGTGTTTGTGTTGAGACAAAAAAAAAATTCACGTTTTTTCCTCTGTCTGAGACACTGTTGAGTCTGTTAGTCCCCACAAATGGGTGTGGGGAGTGTACAGAGGCCGAGCCCCAGCTCTTGGCCCAAAGGGGAGTGGGGGGGGTGGGCCTTGGGGAAAAAAAGTGCATTCAGCACTTCATGGGGCCAGACAAGCCATTGGAGGCTCTCCAAACCAAGTGAGTCCCAAGAGGAACAAACAGTGTTCCCCAAGAAGTGCTTTTTGGTCTTTCTTTCACCCATCTTTGACAGCTATGGCTGTTCCAAACTACTCACAGCTGCTCTAGGTAAATTTTGGTTTCTCTCTGGTGACTTTGGACGCTCCACAACCATGGCACACAACTGCCCCACAGCCACTACAGCTGCTTCAAACATCCCCACCCTGGTCAAGAGAGGTTTCACCTTTAGCAAGACCAAGCAGAGAGTCTGAAGTCAGCCTGCAGGACCGGGCACCTGTGCGAGCCCACCCTTCCTGTCTGAGGAAGAAGCAGGCTTCCGCAGCTTACCACTCCAGGCCACGTGCTCTCTGCCCTGATGCTGGGGCTTTACATATCACGATGTTCAACTCAAACAGAGCAGTCTGAGCCAGCTGCAGAAAGAGCTGGGAACACTAGAGGCTGCTTGCCCCGTGTCCCACTTCCTCATCACCGACACAGCGCCCAACAACCACAGCTTAAAGCAGGAGAGGTTTCTTTTGTCTCATCATTTCGGTCTGTGGAGCCTGCTGGCTACGGGGCAGAAAGAGCATGGCGGAAGAACATGGTGGAGGAAAGCTGCTCATAGCACGGCTGCCGGCAAGCAGAGAGAACAGGAAGAAGCCAGGGATGAAAACGGTCCTTCCAGGTGGACTACCTGGCTCCACTTCCTAACAATATGTTCAGCTGTGAACTAGTCAGTGGACTAATCCAGCGATAGATGTGTCACTCCAACGATCCGGTCACTTTTCACACATGTGATACTTTGGGAATACATTTATAACTATTCCATGATATACTGAAAGCAGCCACCAGCCAGGGCTGGTAACACTAAGAGTAGCTACAAGCCAACAACCAGTGGAGAGCTGCTGGGAGCAGCTAATTCTGATTTCCAGAAAAGTTCCATGCAACAAAGAGTGAAAAGAGCTGCTAACCCGGGGACTGAGTGATGTAGACACTGAGGGTTTAAGGCTGCTAAGAGCTGAGAGCCACTGGCTTGCAAAGCTCCCAGCTGCTAACAAAAGGGTGCTACGTTTTTGGCTGTTCGTGATTTGTATCTGAGTTGAGCAAAAGAACTTTAATTTGTTGGTATTGCATTTGTCTGGATCCTTAACAGTTACCACTTGAACTAAATATCCATGAAATGAAATATACCCCATAGATCTCGGCAAATATACCTTTGTAACAATATGGAAGATGGAGGTCTCAGGCTGCTCGGTTCTGAGTCGGAACATGGTAGAAGGGGAAATCTGGGTCCTGCCCCTGGCTCCCAGCTCACTCTCCTCTCTAATCACGGCAACCTCTGCTTGTGGCCTCAGGAGACATCACTCACACAGAGGGACACCCAGCCACCCTGTCCTTGCTTGCCCCAGAACTACCACACATACAATGCACAGCCTCTTGCCAACCCCTTAGGCCCTGGGCAGAGGGCACGGCAGGCAAAATCCGCACAATGGAAGAGAGATGCATACGCAGTGGAGGGGAGGCACAGGTTGGGGGTAGGGAAGACCTGAGCTCTGAAGTTCAGTGTCCATGATGAGGACTTTCTCTCCTCTACCCATGGGCAGCACTGCTGGAGACAGACGGTGGGAATAATGCCTTCTTTAGAAAAGGAACCAGCCAACCAGAGGAAATGTAGATATGAACTTCATGCTTCTCCCTCCCTTCCTAGGGAGGTGGAGTCCCCACCAGAGAGCCAGAGGGGAAGGGACACTACTGGTATGATTCCAGGGATCAGCCTCAAGGGACAGAGGGAGAACAAGACAAAGCAAGGGAGTGGATGGGTCTAGAAACGGCCAGTACTCAGTCCTCCCCCGCTCCTCTAGTTGATTTATACTTCTGTTTAAAACAGCTCAAGGGTATCTCTGTCTGCAGAAAACCCTACACGACCACCAGCTCAGAGCAGGGCAGTCATTAGGTGGTTCTACATCCTTGTCTCTTATAGCATTCACTGAAGTTTCTGCCCATTGTGTGTTTTTTTAATTACTAGCCACATTCACACCCAATCAAAGGCTACCAGGAGACAGGAACCTCTTTGCATGACCTCTTTTGGGTCATTGCTCTCTTTCCTACCTGGCACAGCCCTGGAATGTGGTGGCTCCTTGTTCTTGGTCATCTGTCTGAGGTTCCTGTGCCACTTTTCTGGAGTCAGGAAAAGTTATATTGAAGGGAATGTTGATAGCATGACTATAACACACATGGCATTTGGAGGTGAGTTCTTTGGGGGCTAAGAGAAAGATCCCCACATGATTGATCAGAACTATCCTTGTCTTAAAGAGTCAGGGTGGATCCCAGACCTGGCTAAGACACAAAGGCATGAAAACAACAAAAGAATGTGTGCACAAGCCAAAGATCAGGTCAGCTTTGGAAACAGAGAAAAGAAGAGCTGCTCAAACAGTACATCCAGAGAGAGTAGGCCGTCCAGGCAATGAGAGTTCATTGAGTCTGTGCAATGAGACGTTCCTGGTCTTACTGTGGAAGTGGAAGCATCTGCTTTTCCGGGCTCATGCAATTCAATTTTCAACCCTACAGCCTCTTCTGTTTCTAACCTCATCAAGCAGAGGGATGACCATTTGGCCCCTGTGGTCAGGCCCACACAACGACGGAACCCCCTGTCAGAGGTATCATTATAAATCAACAAATTGAGGTTCTGATTTTCTTCCATTTCTCAGCGATTTGGGTAGCCTGAGTGGGCATGCCAAAATGTGATCACTTCTGCAAAACTGGCAGGCTTAGGTTTCTTACTCTGCAAAGCTGATGGTCAGATCCTAGGCAGTGAGGATCTCACAGAACATTATCCAGCAGTGGGCATCTGTTTCAACCCAGCCATTAAAAAACATTTTTTTAATGAAACTAAAATAATAACATTCTCAAAGGGCCCAATATTCATCAAGAAAAAGAGGAGGCACATTGAATTGTATGCAAACAGAATGGTTTTGATGTTTACTCTTCTCTTCACTTCTCTCGATCCAAATCGTCTTTTCAGTCAGAAGACACTGTAGCAGAAAGATGAGAGATGACTGGTTTTTGACCAGAAACCAAGGAAAACTGACATGGTGGTACCTCTGAGAAGACAGTAGGAGGAAAAAGAGTCCTGAGCATAAAACTGGGGAGGTGAGGGGGGTATTGTCAGCCACAGCGTCCACAGTAGTACCATGTAGAGGCTGAGCTCAGTAGTGTAAAAGTTGATGTCACAGTGTGCATCAGATCTGGGAGACATGGAAAACCTCAAAGGAACTGAAAACTCAGAGGTCATGGAAATCAGAAGTGGGACAAGGGTGGTATAAGGAAATGAGTTCTGTGAATGCTGAAGTGGAGAGCCTGACATTACAACCGCCCACTTCCATTTGGCTTTTATAGAAATGTACAGGCTACATGCGTTGTGATATTATGGATTGGATCTTGGGCAGAAAAGGGATGGTGAAAAACTTAATGAAAAAAAGCCCAGGCTAATTGCTTCATTTTGACAAATGTGTCAAAGTTATATAAGGTCTGAGTGTTAGACGAAACCAGCTAGTGGACATACAGGAACTGTTTTTGTAGCTTCTCTATCAAACTAGATGTATCCAAAGTAAAAAAGCTTATTGACAAAACAAAGGTCTATTTTATTTTTAGCTTAGGAACCTTTTTTTTTCATTGAATTGTTAATGATTGCTTCTGTTTTGTGTGTTTTTATCAAAAAAATTTATGATTCTTAGAACGGACCACTCTTGTCTACATTTTAATAGCCATCATATTTTCTCTTGTCTCAGTTACTTTTCTGCTGTTGCTGAGATAAAATACTTGACACCAAAGTTTAATATGGAAAGGTTTATTTATCTCACAGTTTGTAGGGGTTTCAGTCCGTACCGGCTGGCTCCAATGCTGGGTGGCCTGGCAGACAGGCATCTCAGTGGAGAAAGAGTTCATGGTGGGCAGAAGATAGCAAAGCAAACAAAGGGCAAGAGAGGCTTCTTTCTGTCCCTTGTATTTAGGCCACCAGCACCACGGCAGTGCCAAACCAGTCTAGTAATCGCCCACCCTTAGACCTAACTTGAATCAATCACACACTCTAGATTCGACCACCTTTGGAAAACCCCCCACCTATGACTGTGAGAGGCTTTGGAGAAACATCTAGACACAAGCCATAACATTTCTCATTATTTTCATCTCTTTTTATTTTCTGAATTCTGGGAGACCTGTAATTTGTTTTCCATGCTACTAATGTGATTTTCTGTGACCCTCTTCTGCTTATAAGTCCTCCGAGGCTGACATTAATTCTACTCCTGCATTTTTCATTTCTTTGTAATTCATTCTTATCTTGGGTGTCTTTGTTTGCATCTGTCACAGCTGTGTTTTGGTCACAGATTATCTTCTGTCACTTTATACTACTATTTCACAGAGGCTGTGGCTATTTTCCTGCTGCCACACACCTGCCTAGTTTGACTTGGCAGGACATGAGCAGGTGCTCTCTTGTAGCACTTAATGGCTAACTCCTTACTGTCTGAGCTTGGGGATGATGGAAACACACACAGTATGAATAAATATGGGCCTCATCCTATCCCTATAGCTACCTATTTCTGTGCTTAGAGAGATGACACTATTGAGATTTGGAAGTCTTGATCAAAATTCCAGAAAATATGTCCCTTCTGAGTAATGCATAAATCACAAATAAAGAACCCACAGTCTCTACTGCTGTAATACATCCTATCAACAATGAGGTATCTTCATTAGACAGTACTTTATAGGAAATGAGAATGTGATTAGACACCACCTGAAGCTGAATTTTTACTATGCTCATGCTTCCTTTACTTTAAAAAAAAAAATTCTTGGGCCAGGGATTTAGCTCAGTGGTTCTGGCCCCTCTCTTGCTAGTGCAAGGACCTGGTAACCACATACAATACTGGGAGTGGAGACTCACACCCAGCAGCAATCAGTACCACATACTATAGTGCCGGGCGTTGTGGCTCAAACCTGTAATCCCAGCACTTGGGAGGCAGAGGCAGGAGGATGCTGTGATGTGAGTTTGAGGTTGAGCTCAGGGACAGCCTGAACTACAAAACGAGACCCTGGCTAAAAGAAAAAAAAAATTATTATTACTGTGGATCTAATAGAAAAGGTATTGTATCGTGTTTGAGATATTATTCCATTGAAATCTAAGTGGACAAAGACTACTTTTGTAAATAGGAAACAAGATTCTCATCTGGGGAGCAAGTGTGTGTGTGTGTGTGTGTGTGTGTGTGTGTGTGTGTGTGTGTGTGTGTGTGTCTGAGAGAGAGATCAACCACCAGGGCTGGTTCTTACTGAGGAGAGTGAGGCTGAGTCCCTCACAGCATAGGCTAGAAGACAGGGAGCACTGGAGGGAAGTTGCTAATGTTCCTTGAGAAGTCAAGGCTGCTCAGGTTTTGGTGTGGTAGAGACGACCTGGGTATTGTGAAGGAGAGGAGAAATGAAAGACCCTGGATATTAAACAACAGCACTGTGGGGGACAGCAGACACTCTCAGGCAAATAAAAGAAGTAAATACAAAATATCAGTTTGAGAGCCAAGCATGGTGACCTATGCCTACGATCCTAGAGTTCAGGGGGCTGAGGCAAGAGGATCACCCCAAATTTGAAGTCAGCCTGGACTATTTAGTAAGATCTAATCTCAAACAAAAGAAAATAAAACAAAGCATCTAATCCTACCTAATCCTCCTAGTAATACTTCAAACTATTTATGCCCCTTTTATTTGCTTTTTTTTAAGTGTTAAGGATTTGAACCAGGACCTCAGGCATGCTAGACAAATGCTCTACTGTTGAGCCACATGCCTAGCACTGTCCTTGTGCCCTCTTAGGCCATTGGCTTTTTCTGGGAAGTCAGACTATCTCAAAAGGTAGTTCCACTGGTGCAAGTGAGTCTTCAAAGACAGTGTAGATAGAAGTAACAACTGGAGCCAAGTGGGAGACATCCCAAAGGAAAGAGAACTGGGGGGCGCACTCCCTCACCAAGACCCGCTCCACCCCAAGTGGGCTTCTCTTAGCTTTTATGAAGACCCAGCCCTGAGATGCTTCTCATGTGGATTTGGTGTTCTCGACATGACTGTCTGGAGCTGCTCTCACCGGTGCCTTCCAGCCAGCCAAGAAGACACCACCTAAGGGGATCACTGAGACACCCATAAGTCATGGGCCCTCCTGGACTTTGTTTAATATTTACTTAATTGAGAGGAGTGTGATAAGTTCTAGAACGGCTTTGTATCTGTGAACACTTAACCCATCACTCACATTCTGTTCTAGCGAAGTTGCACCTTCCTGTCTTATTTTGTATCAGTGGCTCTGTGAGGACTCTTCACTGTTGAATTAAGGATTTTGCCAGAGTTTGGGAAATCATCTTTAACTCCTCACAGTTTCTAACTTCATATTTTTATCCAATGAAGTTTACCACAATTCAGGCTCAGAATTTGTTGCCTATCCTCTCCTCCTGGTAAAATCTCAAGAAGAATGTGCCTGGTGTGTGGTGCCTGCCTGAAATCCCAGGACTGTGGGAGGCTGAGGCAGGAGAATCATAAATTTGAGCACAGTTAGGGCAACTCAGCAAGACCCTGTCTCAAAATAGAAAAATGACAAGGGCTCAGGATGTAGTCCCTTGGCTCAACTCCTAGTACTACAAAATAAAACAGACACTCACTGAGCAAGGCATGATGGAGTATGCCTATAATCATAGAACTCAGGAGGCCATGGAAGAGGATTGCTGTGAATTTGAGGGAATTCTTGGCTACATAGTGTGTTCAAGGCCAGCCTGAACTACACAGTGAGACACTGTCTCAAATAGAAAAAAATGAAGGAAGGAGAAGGAGGAAAAAGAGGAGAAAGAGAAAGAGGAGGATGTGAGAATTGCTAATATTTACTGAGTACTTGCTATTTGCCAGATATTATTTGAAATGGTTTTCGTGTAACAATGGATTGGAGGATGGAAAGGGTTATAACGAAGAGAAAGACAGATGGTAATATTTGAGGTTAGATCTAATTTCAAATCTCCACTTGGTTCCTTATACTAGTTATGTAAGTTTGTTTGAATTTCTTCATCATTTTATGTCTTGGTTTCCTTATGTGTGAAAAGGAACAAGTGTTTTAGTTTCCTGGGTTTCTTGTGAATATTAGCAGCAGGAATACATGGAAAGAATTCCTGGCACATATCCAGAGCCCTTCCCCTCCATGCCTTCCTGATGGAAGCGCAAGTGTAGCAGAACTTGCAGTTTGGCCCACAATGCTACAAAATGGAGCAGTTAGTTTTTTACCTTCTAATAAATTGTTTCATTAATTTTCTGGCAAAGAGGAAAGTGAAAGGCTGGCAGCTTGCCAGGGCTAATGGAGTCATTTTAAAGACTCTGTAGCTTGTTGATGAATGAAACTATCACCCAGTATTCATCTACAGGGCAGTACAATCCAAATTAGACACAATTATGAAAGTCTAAGACCCAAGGTTTGGAGGGTTGGTTCCAAAGCAGTGGTGTGTTTGACTCACTTGGGAAGATCTGCAATGAACATTCTGATTGAATTGGCTTGGAAGTGTCAATCATCAGTGTTTTTACAGCACTGACTGGTGATGGGACATGAAGCCTTTGAAGCAGGAAGTGCGGTTCTGCAGAACTCCTTCTAGATGAAGCAGCAAACTGCTGAAGGAACATCCTTTCTGCTCTGGGACTATTACTCCTTAACCAGCTGTATCGCCTTATGTATCTTCCTTCTACCTGTCCCAATAAAGCCACCAATAGTTCATGGCCACTACCAAACTTTCTCCAGGCTTCCTACACTGTCTAGAGTCAGGGGTACAATGCTGGCACAGGGGTGGGGTAGTGGCTGGAGGATGATGCCCTACTAGTCTAACACTCAGCTAATAAACATTTCTCAAGAGAATTGGCTATTGGGATATTTATCTTCTGGAAAAGGTCCTACATAACACACACACGCACACACACACACACACACACACACACACACACAACCTGCTTGTGATCTGCTTCAAAGGTCCCCACAAAACCATAAGAGCATCCCATGTTATGTATCTGCAGGCACGGTACTCAGTCTCTTCCAAGATTACCTTGAGCTCACACTCAGAAATGAGAACCACAAGCATTTTACTCTGATCCTACCCAGCTGTATCTATGGAGCAACAGTGGCATGGCCATCTCCACAGAGGGGCTGTTAACGGAGGCATCCAGAGTGACTGTGGGAGTGATTCTGGTCAAGCCAAGGTATCCTTTGTAAGCCTTATGGGCCTGTGGTACCTTCACCTCCAAACTGGGATATTACAGCCTCTCTTTAAATCTTAAATCTTAAATCTCTCTCTTTAAATCTCAGGAGATCTGCTGAAAACTGAGTTTAGCATTGGTTTTTATAGAAGACTTCTCTTTTCTCAAGGGCATTACTATTTTATCATGTTATGCAGCAGGCAGTCTATATTTGAAATCATTTTCAAATGCTTTTATTATAACAGAAGTTCTATAAAATATTCAAATGAGACAAAAGTGAAAACAGTATGCTTCCTTTTCTTCCCCTCACAAATATTACTCCCTGGTATTGACTATGATTTGATGTATATCCTCCTGTATCTTTCATTAAGAGATATATACATATAATTTAATGCTCATAATTAAGGAGTACACACACTCTTTTAAATAAAAATTCCGATAGTAATTTTCTAATCTCCCCCTCTATCATTTTAAACACTTTTACAATATTTCTATATTAGCCAGCTTTTTGTCCCTGTGACTAACTATCTGAGACAATTAATATAAAGGGAGAAAAGTTTATTTCGGTTCAGATTCGCGGTTGGCAGGTCCACCGCTTTAGGCCCAGATGTGGCAGAGGTCAAGGCAGAGCAGGAAGGCAGTCAGGCAGGGGAGAGAGCCGGAGGAGGGGAGGAAGGGAGAGGGAGGGAGGAGACAGAGGGGCAGGAAGGGAGGGAGAGAGGAAAAGAAAGAGGACGTGTGCCAGCTCTTTATTTTTTCTATCCAGGCTCCTGCCCTGTGGGATGATGGTGCCATCTCCATTCAGGGCAAGTTGTCCCCATCGGAATCCTGCTCAGTGTTTGACTGTCCCTGGAAACACCCTCACAGTCACACACTTTAGTTGCTTTACTAACTCTCTAGGCATTTCCAATGCAATCTGGTCGATAATCAAGATTAGCCATCACAGTTTCAGTAGGTAGATTATAACCAGCCATTTACCAAGTGTCAATTAATTGGTCATTTCTAATTTTACATGAGTAGAAATAAGGATATGATAAACATCTTCATGCACTTTTTTTCACTTCAGATAACTTACTTTGTTTCAATTCTCATAAATAGAATTACTTAGTGAGAGAGCATGGACAATATAAAGAAGCAATTTAGCACTTAATAAGCTGATAGGAAAATAAGAAAGATATATAGCCAAGCAACTTATTTAATCAAATGAATTCTATTTTACCTCTATAATTAAATATAATGAAGTCATGAAAATAGCATTATAGGAAACTATTTACTATCATAGAAAGATTTTCACTGCCTATTAAGTAATTCATAAAATAAGTTACTAAAATTTTCATGAAATTTTTACAAACGCCTTTTTATAACTAAAACATATCTAAATAGAATTTGTATGTAAGTTCAAAGACCAAAAAAAAAAAAGCCAAGACAAGCCAGACATGGTGCCACCTGCCTGCACTCCCACCAGAAGGATCAAAAGTTTCAGTTCCTCTAGGAAATTTAGTGGGACACTGCCACAAAATTAAAAATAAAAAATGTCCGAGGATATAGCTTGGGGCAAAGCCCCTACATTCAATACACAGTACCATGAAAAACAAGAACGAAGAAAAAAAAAGAAAGAAAGACTTACTTTACCAAGAATCAAGATTGATTATAAAGCTTTAGCAATTAAGAAAGCATGGTAGGGTCAGGGATTTAGCTCAGTGGTTCCAGTGCCTACTTTGCAAGCACAAGGTCCAGAGTTCAGACCCTGGTAACCACATACCACAATGCTGGGCGTTGTCAACTCATTGTCATGAGTGTGAGGCCATGAGTGGTGACCCATATGCACCAGCAATCAGTCCCACATACCACAGTGTCAGGCGTGGTGCCTTATGCCTATAATCCCAGCACTCGGGAGGCAGAGGCAGGAGGATTGCTGTGAGTTCAAGGCTGAGCTCAGGGCCAGCCTGAACTACAAAAATGAGACCCTGATGAAAGAAAGAAAAAGAAAGAAAGAAAGAAAGAAAGAAAGAAAGAAAGAAAGAAAGAAAGAAAGAAGAATGGAAGGAAGGAAGCAAGCAAGCATGGTATAAGGTCAAGAATTAAAATTTAAAAAAAAAAAAAAAAATCTCAGGCTGGGGTTTAGCTCAGTGGTTCCAGCACCTGTCTTGCAAGCCCAAGGGCCCGGGTTCGATCCCCGGTTACCACATACCATACTGGGCATGGAGACTCACACCCAGCAGCAACCAGTACCACATTCCAGTGCCAGGCGTGGTGATTTACGCCTGTAATCCCAGCACTCGGGAGGCAGAGGCAGGAGGATCGCTATGATGTGAGTTTGAGGCTGAGCTCAGGGCCAGCCTGAACTACAAAGCAAGACCCTGTCTCAAAAAAAACCCAAACAAACAAAAAAACAAACTAAAAAACAAACTGAAGGGATCATAAACCTTCTCTGAAAAGGGCCAGAGAGTAAATACTATAGGCTGTGCAGGTGACAGTCTCTATTACAATCACTCAGCTCTGCTGTTGTAGCATGAAAACAGATCCAGGTAATTCAGAGAAGAATGATGTCTGAGTTACTTTTCTTATTGCTGAGACAAAATATCTAACACGCAAGGTTAAAGGAGGAGAGGTTTGCTTTGGTTCACAGCGTGTAGTGGCTGACTCCAAGGCAGCGTGCAGTGGCAGAGAGGCATTGCAGAGCAGAAGACAAGCAACAGCAATAAACAACAGGTCACAAGTGCTAAGTCATGACCACAGCTCTCTCTGTCCCTTGTCTTACCCAGGATAACATTAATGCAGGTAGCGCCCACACCCTTAATCCTAGCATGGCACCGTGAGTCAGTCCCAGCATTACATCCTTGATCTTGGCATTACGCGGCCTAGATCCAGCCACTGCCAAAAAGCCCCACATGATCACAGAAAGCTTTGGGGGGCTGCCCAGGCACAAGCCATAGCAAATGGGCATGATTCAGCTCTAACACAACTCACAAAAACAAGCAGATACACTTCATTTATCTATCATTGTAATACAGCCTCCAGAAAGAGACATAAATAACAATTTGGATGTAGATATATACATAGATATGACCTATGATACAGGTAGTATGAAAAGCACTGAGGAATGGATTATTTTTGAAATAAATGATACAGCATACTAGTTGGTTAGACATATGGGAAATAAAAGAAATTTGACTCTCTACCTCACGTAACACAAAACATAACTTCCTTCTCAATTATGAATATACATGTGAAAAACTTAAAGCATCTATATAATAATAGAGAAGAATATATTCATGACTTGGAGGTAGAAATAGATTTCTTAAATAAGACTCAAAAATCACTAACCACAAAAGAAATGTAAAACACTTTGAATTGTATTAAAATTACAAATTTTTGTAATAAAAAGTTAGTTTACAATTTGAGATAAAACGTTGGCACATACAACTGAAACATGGGACACATTTTCCTATTCAGGAAGTATCTTAAATGCCTACCAATGAATGTTTGAAAGACAAAAGCCTAATAGTAAATTAGACAAGAGGCTTAGATACTTGACAAAACAGAAATATTCAAATAATCAACAGATATCTAAAAAGATGTTAAATTTCATTAGTTATTCAACAATGCAAATTTAAAACAACAAATTATCAACAACAACTAATGATCCTCTCAAACACTTCTGGGTATAAAATCATACAAAGGAAAATTCACCAAAGCTGATCAAACATCATGATCCAACAATTCCACTCCTAACTTTAACTCAGTAGAAATGTATATGCATTTAGGCACCTCATAAATATATGTAGAAGAATGTGCATACCACTCACGATGGCTTTGTCTGAGTCTGTTTTCTGTGACTATAAGAGGATACCTGAAACTATGTGGTTTATAAAGACAAAGGTTTATTTTGACTCATATCTTCTTGGCTTTTCATAAGGGTTGCAGAAAAGAAGGACAAGAGTGTGTTCTAGACTTGCTTTGTAGCTATCCATTCTTAGGGTAACATATCTAGTACTGTGAGTACCAGAACCTAGTACTACAAGAAAAGCATTAACCTTTTAAATTCGCTTCTTAATACAGAAGTACCTAGTAAAGGCCTCAACCCCTCTCCACACTTATACTGTGAATTCAACAGGAACTTTGGTAGGGACAAGCCATCTTCAAACAATAGCAATTTGCAAACTGGAACTCAAATGTCTCTACATAGTAGAATAGATAAATGAATGATTGTCTATTTATATAGTTCATATTAGCAATATTATTCCAAAGAGTGGATCTCCTTTACCACCTGATATAGATAAATTCTACATGCATAATTGCATGAAAGAAGCCAGATGCTAAAGACTGGGCAAAACTAGCCTATGACGACAAAGGTTGTGATAATGAGACAGGTATTTATAATCAGCTGAGCATCAGAAGGTTTTTAGGTTCCTGGTAACATTCACTTATATTACTTTGTGATTAAGTTGCTGGGGTTTTCCTTTATGACATATGCTAGGCTATATTTTAATTTCATCTAAAAACTGATCAATTATATCTGAATAGAAGCAATGAAAAAAAAAGTGATGCTACCAAAAGTCAACAAACCAAGAAACAGAAGCAAAACCATCTTTTTGTCTAGAGCAGTGTTATCAATAGAATTTTCTGTGATGGTGGAAGTGTTCTTTCCAGATCTTCTCTCCAATATGGTGGCCCCTGACTAGAACCTTGGAACACTTGGATGTATCTAGTGAGACTGAGAAACTAAATCTTTCATGTCATTTAACTTTAATTAGAAAGTCACATCCTGGTTAGAGGCCAGCATACTAGGCAGAATAAAGCATGAATGATAGAGGCCACACCATGGGAAATAACCCACTAACGTGTGTTTTCTTCGGCTAGTGGGAGGATTTAAGCATGGTGAGACAGGACTGAATTCTTCTGTACTATTTGATATGTAACTTTCTGCCTGTGTTACTATATTCACCAGTGCTACCAGAGAAATGGATTTGATGCAAGACATACAAGAATTTATAAGGTTTGTCGTTCCATGGGCAACGGAGAGTCAGGTGAGGAAAAATGCAGAAGGGCTGCTATGCACTGCAGACCCGAAGGATCCAGCTGAAGGCCTGGAGCTCGCTGTGGTGTCTGTGTGAGTCTGTATCAGGAGGCTGCAGGGTCTGTGTGGGAAGCCAGTAGAAAACGCCCAAGTGAAGGAGAAGCCTGCAGCTCCTCTGGAGAAACAGAAGCAGCCTACTTTCTTCCTTTCCCTTTATTCCATTCGGGCGGCAAGTCTACTGGTTACTGTCGCTCATGCCAGGGCTTGTCTTTGGTAAATCCCTTTAGCCACACCCAGAACTGTATTGATCCAATTTAGCTGGATGTTTCTTACTCGAATTGACACAGTTAACTATCACAATTATTTAGAGATAAAAATTTAATTTTAAAAGGAAAGAACACAAAGTATATACTTAAACATTTTAAGAGTGGTTATCTTGTTATGGGACTTACATTCACTTTCTTTCCTTTATAAAAATACTTATCCATATTTTCTAAAGTATTTATCGTGAGCACAGTAAAATAAAAAATTAATAAATCAAAAGCTAAAACTAAAAACTGACTGTAAATAGAAGATTCTTTAGGAGCTTCTCTGTACTTCTACTATTAAGAAAATATTGTATATAGTGAGAATTTATAGAAGGCTATGTTTTTCTTTTCAACATTTAATATCAAAACTTTCTGGCCAAGCAAAGATTTCACACCAAGGATCCCCAATCACTTGCTCTCTTTTTCATATTAGAAGTCACACAGAGCGCTGAGTGTGGGCTGAGTCGACATTACACCTTCAGTGTGGTTTGTGCAGGTATCTTCGCAAAAATGCCCTCACTGTCCTGCTAAACTGTCTTTGATCTCTGTATCCAAGCCCAACCAGAAATGGATTTGGTGAACTTCATAGTAAGTTTGTGGTGACGATTATTATTATATGTGTATCTACCAACCTACTGGGCATTTCCCATCTGGATAGTCTTTGGGTCCTCAAATTCAATATGCCCAAAGCAACCTCATCTATTAGAAATGCAGTCTCACCTAGGGTACCCTCCAAGCTGATAACCACACTGGGCATGGCAGCACACTTCTGAGACAATTCTCACTTTCTGATGAGACATTAGGCCTTCATTACAATACGGCAAGGTCCATAATCCTATCTGCATAAAGCTGCTTGACCTTCAGCCCTTGCTCATGGACAGCCATGTAGCTGTCTTCTGGTCACAGCTGTGTACCAGGTTTGCGTATATGACATTGGGAGGAGGTCCTTCCCAAGAGCGGCTCATTCATAGCCTGTGTACAAAAGTTAAACTGGGAAGTGTGTAAATTTTATGGCATGTAAGTTTTATGCCTCAATAAAGCTGCTTAAAAGTAAGCCAGTTATAAAATGCCCAGCTATGTGGTAGTGGATATTTGAAGTTGAAAGCCAGGAGGTAGATTCAGTCCCTGAAAGACCCCACTGATCACACACAGGCCAAAGTCTCCTGTTTTGAATTTTTGTGACAGGGTCTTCCTATGTAGTTCCTATGTTCATCCTTGAACTCCCTATGTCACCCATTTTGTTTCAAATTCACCATTCCTCTGCCTCAGTCTCTTGAGATTTTAGAGACCAAAGTAGTGAAATGTAAAATCTATCACTAAGCAGAGGAAAGCAGCCAGTAATGACAAAAACAGTCAGATGAGAAGAAAGAAGAAGAGATACCCAGAGAGAGACTGCCACACTCTGGGAGACTTGGAGAGAGAGACTGCTCCACAGAAATTCCTCACTTTACAACAGTTTTGGTTCCCAGTCTCAGTCTATGGCTTTTCTGAGTCATAACACTCCCTCTGCTATTAGGATGAAGCCATTTGACCTGTACCTCAAAGAAGCAGATGAGAGAACTTTCTGATTTCCCAGAGCAGAGTCCATCTCTTCCTCCATGCCCTGTTGAACTCGTAATCATTTGGGGGGAGGGGTGTCTGCACAAAGAGCCTTCTCCTCGAAAAGAAGTGGCTCTGGAGTTGGAGTGACCTGTGCTTTAGCTTTCATTGACCATGACAAACACGGAAACCTTAGAGGTGACCCTTTCCCTGGACTTTAACTTTCATTCGTAAAACTGAAATAGTCCTAACAGTGAGGATTTAATGAGAGAACACGTAATACATCAGAACTGTGCTTGGGCCTCAATGTTCACTGAATAAATGTCAGCTCAAATCCTTCCTACTTCCTCTTGCATTGGCCTGGGAGTTGGTGGCACACACTGTGTCTTGCTCATGTGGGACCCAGCACTTTGCCTGGCACATGAAAAGTATTCACTGAATCATCTTTTATTTAACTCAGTAATCGAATTCATAGACTCCTGTGTGACACCCCAGGGAAATTGCCAGATTTAAGAAATAAAAAATCCAAGACACTCACTTAAGTTTGATTTCTGGACAAACAGCAGACAGTCTTTACATTCTGCCCACTGCATGCTTACACAAAAATTATTTGTTGTTGACCTCCTAGCAAAACTGAACTGCACTTGAATTTATTTGGCATCTCTACATCTGTTGACTTAACAGCTTGAATGCCAGATATGTGCTTCTATAAAACACACCTTTTCAGAACTGAAAGGAGTTAAGCAAGCACCTTCTGCTGCCATGAGTGAATCCAGGGACAGCTCATTCTGTGAGAGCTTCTTGGGTGTGGGGGACCCCAGGAGGAGTCTGTCCTCGAGAGTCTCTGCCATCCACGTGTGGCTACTGTCCTTCTGTGTAGCAGCCCAGATTAAGTGCAACCAGAACTGGATCCTGCAGTACGAGGCCTCACATCAAGGCCTCTCCCTTTCCTGCCACCTGGGCTGTTCACCCAGGGGAAACTGAGGCTCCGGGAGCCAACACAGCCTGCTCACATCCTGGTACTTGTCTGGCTGTTTTTCACCCCACTCTCTGCTTGTGTCTCATTTTTTCTTCATTTTCATACTGCTGAGCTCTCCCCTCATAATATCCTCCTCATGCTTTTGAATCTTCACCCTTCATCCTCAGCCCAACCCTTGTACCCCTGTATTAGCTCCCCCCTTCACCCCCCTTCACTTCCAGGCACCCACTGCCACTGGCTGGGTGTCCACAGGTTTCTGAGGACCAGGAAAAGCACTTTATCTACGCCAGCAGAGGAAGCACCGTCCTCCTCCCCCAAACTTGCAGTGCCAGGGTCACATTCACACCCACGTCTCAGCCTCCTGCTCCTTTGTCAACCATGAAGCATCTACCCTCAGGGCTGCACCATCACTTTTGTGAAATGAATGCTTTGAGTGTGACCCCGAGGGAGCCTGTGGGAGGTATGACAGTAGCACATGGGACAGTGATGCTCTCAGACACCCGTGAGGTGGTAGGCACTGTGATATGTACTTTATGAAGGAAGAAAGCGTGGCTCAGGTGGGAACCAAGGCCAGGTGCTCTGTTATCAAAATGTATGTGCTTCAAATGCACTGTGGGTGACTTTCCAAAATGTGACCACGGTCTGGAACTCACACCCTTGGAAAAGGGGAGAGGTCACCAGCTGGAAGAAATGGAAAAGCTTCTGATAAGGATGCTCAGAAAGGCTCCTTTGGGGTGTGCTCATGACCTGAGAGTTGCATGTGTAAAAAAGCATCTGCCTCCATTGGGAAGGCGCCCTCGCCCCAGGCCCTCAGAGGCCACCATCTTGTGCACTTGGTATTTTCCAACTTAGTAAATATTCAGAACAGGTGGGCCTGAAGAAGGAATGGATGCCATCCAATTTGAACTTGAACTCAGCCTCACAGACCGATGCTTCAGTCAGTCCATGAGGAAAAACAATTATTACACTTCAGCTAGCACAGTCTCGGGCTGACAAAGCCACAGAGGCACAATGGTTTATTGGCACGGATGGGAGGACTGAAAAAAATCAATTTTGTTAAAAATAAACAAACTATAATTCCATCTTCCTGACTAGAGAATATTTCCAAGACAAGTGAACAAAGGCATGACACTTTAGTTCCCAGAAATGATTTCAGAATCCTCTTTACAACACAGTACCCAACACCAAGAGTTTTGGTCAGGCATTCAAGGTCTGGGATGAGTCCTGTCGGTCCTTCCTCCTTCGCGCCCTGCCTCTTCCCCAGCGATCCCGGCCCCAGCAGTGATGTGAAATCTGCACCCTTTCCGGGCTGTTCTTCAAGAATGAATGCAGCCACCACAGTTTCCCCCAGACACTTAATCCTGAATGCATCATTTCTTCCATATTGCAAGTGCCAGTTGATTAATAGGATGTTTTGTTTTCTCACACTGGGGATTGAACCCAGAGGCTTTGCAGTGAGTAACATTTCCATTCCTTTTAATTTTATTTTTAAAATTTTGAGACAAAGTTTTGCTAAATTGCTCAAGCTGACTTTGAACTTGGAATCATCCTGTGTCAGCCTCCCAGATTGCTAGGATTACAACCGTACGATCATGCCTGCTAATTATATGGGTTTTCTTCTCTAAAATAACATTCATAGAATTTTTAAAGTGTGCAAACCATGACTCTAAGAGTTTTAGAATGTCAGATCGAGTGGAGAAAGCTTTTAGTTCTGTTTTATAAATAAGGAAAGAAGACAGCATGGTAGTACAACCTGTAATCCCAGCACTGGGATGGGATGCAGTGGGGGGGCTGAGGCAAGAGGATTGTTGTGAGTTTGAGGCCAGCCTGGGCTACAGAGCAAGACCTTATCTCACAGAGAAAAACCAAAACAGATCCATCAAGGCACAGACAAGGGGGGCAAGTTGACCAAGATCCAGAACTGATGAGCCGCACAGCCAGACCCGATTCCAGAGTATGTTTCTGTCCCTTTGAGGCAGCATTAGTCTGGACTCACAGCACAGAATGAGGCCTGCAGCACAAGCTAACAGTCACATTCTCTTTCTTGACTCCCAGGGGCGCATCTGTTTTCTGAATGCAGTTACTACCACCACCAGTCCTGGGACACAAGTGGAGAAGAACACGAGTCTGGCAGCTGTGCCTAGTTGTGGGAATCATTGGATGCCCAGGCAGGCACTGACTGGCACAGATGCCTGGCTTTTTAGAAGAATGTTCGCTTCCTCTGAAACAGGTAAATTGCTTCAGGGAATGACAGGTCACTTCAGTGTCTGAAGATAGAAACTGTTCCTTCAGCCCGGAGTGACTTGGTTGGAAGAAACTGATTTCACGCTTTGCTGAGTCTGATTGTCCTTGAACAGCAGCGCGCATTATCTGCTGCCTACATTGGCTGAGTGCCGCGGTGGGGGTGGGGAGCCTGTGACCAAGGTGTGGGGTGCAGCTGGCCCTGTGGGGGAGACATCTAGGATCTGGAGCCCTCAGGAGTCCCCCAGAGCTCCAGCAAAGCAGAGCCTCCCCGGAAGGCAGAGTTCCAGCATCCTTAAAGTAACTTTTCCCACCCTTTGCCCCTCCAACCTGTAGTATTGTCTGCGCAGGCGCAAACCTGTCTTTGGGACCACTTATCTCAGGCCTTTGGCTCTTAGTGGTCCCGTGGGCTCCTCCCAGCAGGATGCCTGGAAGGAAACGTTCCTCCCCACACCTACTTTACCCATCAATGTCATTTTCAGGCAGCCGTTGCTAAACTCCATTCCATTGTCTCTGTTTCCTGCTCTGCCCCTTGTCCCCTTAATATCATCCCAGTGTCAGCAAGTACCCCAAGCCTCACCTCCAGCCCTTGTGCCCAGCATGGCAGGGGACTGATCACTGGATGAAAGACCTCACAGCCTGGAAGGGGATGATTAGATCAGAGCCACCTTCTCAGAAGACCTGTCACAGCCCCTCCTCCAGGAGGCCAGTGACACAGGTCCCACTGGAGTGGGGTGCTGGGCATGTCCAGGGAATTACAGGAAGAAGAAAAAAATCAAAGCCAAGCAGAGCAATGGTCAAGCCAGGTTTAGAGAGGGGCAGCGGAATCCAGCTAGGATCATGAGCAGGAAGGCATGACCCACACCCATTGTGCCCGCCCTGCCCCAGCCCGGGAGGGGGATCCAAAGAGGGAGCAAGCTCCTAATGAGTTCTGCACATCAGAGGAAGAACTTATTTCACAGCTTTCCAGGCACTTTCGGGGCAACTCCTAGGAAAGTCAGCACAGCTCAGTAGAACCCTGTCATGAGCTTGGATAAGGGAAGTAAATAGATGCAGACCTTGACCTTCCGGGAGTGGTAGGGGTAGTAGTGGGTGACTATATTTTGCCTATATTGATCTTCTAAAACTTCCCAGCACAAGAGGCTGAGTACAGTCCACTCCTGCAAGCCGACTAGTTGGGAGGAAGAGGCAGGAGGATTGCCACAGTTTGATTTCCTAGTGCTTGACTTGTGGATGTTGCACCATAATTTTGGTCTTGGATGAATCCTGAAGTGCTACTCAGGTCTGAGGGGAGCAAGGAGGGAAGTGAAGTGTCTCAGAATGAAACTGGTCAGAATTGGTGGGTAGGGTGGGAAGCTCAAAGGAGGGGATGGGAGGGCAGAGAAAGTCCTC